>MEHQ01002339.1:0-32282 GCA_008828725.1 Saccharina japonica | reverse complement strand
TATTCCGATCATGAACCGATCTACAATAACGTGCGGCAAGATATTATCAGTAGGAGAAACAACAAAAGCACTCGTACTGTAATATATCGTATCATAGGGTACTGGAATATGGGGTACTGGCGCTATGACCACCCTATCATGGTGGTCATGTAGAATAAGTTGCGAAGTTTGAACATTTTTTCGGGGTGATCGCACCGGGCGATCGCACAAGTGTTGTGAGCCCCACCAAGCTCCCTCTGCCCAACACACCACCACCACCGCTCGCTAGAGCATGGCCACATAAGCGCCACCACCTTTCCAACTCTCTCTTTCTCTTCTGTTCTACTGAAACTCGATGTTTGTCCCCGTGTTGGTGGAGTTATATATATACGAAGGGGTTTCCGATCGGGGGATGGGACCTTGTCGTCTCCGGGTGACGCTGACTTTATGTTATAGCCCAAGTCAATGAGCGGTCGGCCAACGGGGCTGGTATTTCCACACCGTGCGAGGTGGTGTGTGTCGACCCGTGTCGAGGGAGTCACGCTTGAGTTGTGGATACACGTAAGCGTTCATGATGCGGGGATGAAAATGTATCCTCCCCGGATGGCGCTGGCTGCCCGAACCTCAGTCAAACAGTGATAGAGCTGGCCTGGTTGGGGTTTCCACACCGTGCGGGGCGGTATCGACCCGGGGGATATGTATGGAAGTGCTGATGATGCGGGGATGACATTGTATCCTCCCCGGGTGGCCCTGGCTCCCTGAGCTTCACCCACTTAGTGATGGACCCACTCGGGTTGGGTCTTCCACACGGTGCGGGGCGGTATCGACCCGGGGGTTCATTGTTTTTGTCCCCGGTTTGTCGGAGTTGTAGATGTATAGAATCGTTGATCATCTGGGGATGGGACTTTATCCTCCTCGCGTGCGGTGGATCCTCAAAGCTACCCCAGCCAATCAGTGATAGAGGCAGAGGGGCTTGGGTTTTCACACCGTGCTCCGCGGTGTCGACGCGGGGAGCCTCGTTTTCGACCCCGCGTTGTTGGAGTTGTATATGTATGGAGGGATTTCCGATCCGGAGATGGGACCCTATTGTCCCCGGGTGCCGCTGGCTCTGTTTTTGAGCCGCAGACAACCAACGATCGGCTGGTGGGGCTGGGGGCCCTATCGTCCCCGGGTGGCGCTGGCTTTATTTTCCTGCCCCAGAAAATCAGGGATCGGCCGGTGGAGCTGGGGTTTCAACACCGTGCGGGGCGGTTTTGAAGGGGTCATTATTTTCGTCTCTTGGTGTTCGGAGTTGTAGAGACGCGGAGTCGTTTCCGAACCGGGGATAGGGCCCTATTGTGCCCGGGTGGAGTGGGACTGGGAGGTTCCTCCGAGGGGCAAACCCAGCCGCGCGCGTCACGGCCCCTCATTGGCCGAGGGCGGGCTGGCGGCCACCCTCGATCACTGGAAGTCGAACTCGGAAAACGCAGCATTGAAATGTAATCCTTGTTATATTATTACATATCTGCAATATGTATACATTTTTTTCTTTTTACTTCGCTTTGGTACACCCCCTCCCTGCTCCGTCTCGAAAAGAGATGCGTGATAAAATGGTCAAATGACCGATAAGGCAAGCGACAAATGAGTACGCCCCTTCCCCTCCCTTCCTCCTGTTTCGACGCTGTTGTCCAGTGCAAGACAGTCCGGCTCACGCGCGGTTCTTAGCAGCATGCAAGCCACCCTTCGTGTGGCTCTTGCCCCAACATCCCACGGTGTTTCTTCGCGCATCGGTGCTAGCAATCAATGTCTACCTAGGTCGGTCAAAGCCCGGCGTGCATTTTTGTCCCGGCATCGCATATAGGGAGGGATGCGAGGGTCTAGGACTACGTACGACCATGCATGGCATGGGTAAATACACCAGCCCTAGCCCTAACCCTAACCCTAACTCATGACCTGGGTATATACCCTCGCCCCCATGGTTGGGTCTCTAGAATCAATGGGGGTCTCCCAATAAGGCGGTCTGAGTAGTGCGGTATCCCGATACAAGGCGGTCTGGGTAAGCCGGTATCCCGATATAAGGCGGTCTGAGCAATGCGGTATCCCGATACAAGGCGGTCGAAAACCGCTTGTCGCTACTGTGGAATCGCACTCATAACCTGGAATGAATAAGGCGCCCACACTCCAACCCGCAGGCAGCCAAGACCCGTCTCTCGTTAAACTGCCCTTTGCTACGGAAAACAAGGGCGATGGACAGGAGCTAGGGACACCTGACTCGTGCGATGCCGGCGTGGGGTCTACAGGTGTGAACCCAGACATATGATGGAGACCGAGCCAGCACCAGACTGGGAGTGCACGAAGAACGTCCCTGACGATGTCATGGACCCTGTCACTTCGTGGAAGGATCGCGTTGCTCCGGTGGGGCTGTCAACGACAGAGACCGCCCACCAGCAAACACCCACTACATGTTATGCTGGTGGGCGGTCTCTGTGGTTGACAGCCCCACCGGAGCAACGCGATCCTCCCGCCAAGTGGCAGGGCCGTCGACATCATCAGGGGCCTCCATCGTGGACTCCCAGTCTGGTGCTGGCTCGGTCTCATCAGCATCTCTGTTCAAACCTGTAGATCTCACGCCGACTTCGTACGAGTCAGGTGTTCCCAGCTCCTGTGCATCGCCCTTTGTTTCCGTAGCAAAGGGCAGGTCAACAACAGAGGCTTGTCTTGGCTGCATGCGGGTTTGAGCTTCCCTATATAAGGCGGTTAATATTTCTCTAGAGGCACACCACCGCCTTGATGAGAGGACACCTACTGCTGTACGATCGGAATTCGTTTGGTGTCGTGTTCTCCTGTCTACCTCTACCGCAACACACGCCACCCTTAGTGGACGCTTGCTATTACAGGAGGGGGTATAGTAAATACGACCTGCAGTACACACAAAAACCTATATATTTACCTATTTTTACTAACAATATTTGGTTGTATTTAATAGGGTCCCCCGTAAGACAGCTGCACGTCGGAAAGATTTTCACGGCTAGTTGTTATTCGGTAGGTGTGCCGGTAGCCCACTATCTAACTGGCTTTAGTCGCCGAGTCGGCTGACGAAACCGGGTGTGTTAAGAGCATACGATAGACGAATCGTCTGTATGTAGATTATTCCGATCGTGAACCGATCTACGATAACGTGCGGCAAGATTCTCAGTAGGAGAAACAACAAAAGTACTCGTGGTATATCGTTTGGAATATGGAGTACTGCCACATGACCTTCTCATGGGAGTCATGTAGAATATGTTGCGAATTTTGAACCATTTTATAGGGGTGATCGCACCAGACGATCGCACAAGTGTTGTGAGTAGTGAGCGCGACTAAGCTATCTCTCCCAAGACACCACCACCACCACCGCTCGCTAGAGCATGGCCACATAAGCGCCACCACCTTTTTAACCCTCTCTTTCTATTCTGTTGTATTGAAACTCGATTTTCGTCCCCGTATTTATGTACGGAGGGGTTTCCGATCGGGGGATGGGACCTTGTCGTCTCCGGATGGCGCTGGTTTTATGTTATAGCCCAAGTCAATGAGCGGTCGACCAACGGAGCTGGGGTTTCCACACCGTGCGAAGCGGTGTCGACCCAGGGAGTCACGTTTTACGTTCCCGGCGCGATTGGGTTGTGAATACACGTAAGCGTCATGATGCGGGGATGAAAATATATCCTCCCCGGACTGGTGCTAGCTGATTGAACCTCAGCCAAACAGTGATAGAGCCAGCGGGGTTGGGATTTCCACACCGTGCGGGGCAGTCTCGACCCGGGGGATAGGTATGGAAGTGCTTAGGATGCGGGGATGACAATGTATCCTCCCCGGGTGGCGCTGACTCCCCGAACCTCAGCCACTCAGTGATGGCGCCAGTGGGGTTGTGGTTTTCACATCGTGCGGAGCGGTATCAACACGGGGGATCATTGTTTTTGTCCCCGGTATGTTGGAGTTGTAGATGTATGGAACTAGTGATAATCTGGAGGTGGTACTTCATCCTCCTCGCGTGCGATGGGCCTTCAAAGCTACCCCAGCCAATCAGTGATAGAGCCAGTGGGCTTGGGGTTTCCAAACCGTGCGGGGCTGTGTCGACCCGGGGGAACTCGGTTTTCTTCCCCGGGCTGTTGGAGTTGCATCTGTATGGAGGGATTTTCGATCTGGGGATGGGGTCATGTCGTCCCCGAGTTGGGCTGGGTCTCTGTTCGAGACGCGGCCAATCAGCGATCGACCGGTGGGGTTGGGATTTCCACACCGTGCGGGGCCGTGTCGACCCGGGGGAACTTGGTTTTCGTCCTAGTTTTGTTGGAGTTGCAGACGTTTGGACGCATTTATGAAACGGAGATGCGGCCCTATCGTCCCCAGGTGCGGCGGGGCTGGGGGCTTTCCCCGAGAGGAAACTCCCGCCGCACGCGTCGCGGCCTCTCATTGGCCAAGGCCGGGCTGGGGGCCCCCCTCGGCTAATGGGCGTCGGGCTCGGAAAACGCAGGGATGAAACCCATATGCCTATTATGTTACACCATGTATACTATATCTATGTATACCTTATTTCTCTTTCACTTCGTATTGGTATACCCCCCCACCCCCCCCCACCCTCCCGGCATTGTAGGGATGCGAGGGTCTATGGCCATACGACTACGGCCATGCACGACATGAGTACACCCCCCCCCCCTCTCTCTGCTCCGTTTCGAAAAGTGATGCGTAATAAAATGGTCAAATGGCCAATAAGGCAAGCGACAACTCAGTACGCCGCTTCCCCTCCCTCCCTACCCCGTGTTTCGACGCTGTCATCCATTCCAAAGACAATCCGGCTTCTTAGCAGCATAAAAGTCACCGTTCATGCGACTCTCGCCCCAACACCCCACGGCGCTTCTGCCCGCATTGGTGCAAGCAATCAATGTCTACCTGCGTCGGTCAAAGCCCGACGTGCAGCTTTGTCTCGGTATCACATATAAGGAGGGATGCGAGAGTCTATGATTCATACGACTACGCACGACCATGCATGGCATGGGTACATACACCCGCCCTAACGCTAACCCTAACCCTAACCCACGACATGGGTATATACACTCGCCCCCACGGTTGGGTCTCAAGAGAATCAGTCGTGTTCCCGCAATAAGGCGGTCTGAGTAGTGCGGTATCCCGATACAAGGCGGTCTGGGTAAGCCGGTATCCCGATATAAGGCGGTCTGAGCAGTGCGGTATCCCGATACAAGGCGGTCGAAAACCGCTTGTCGCTACTGTGGAATCGCACTCATAACCTGGAATGAATAAGGCGCCCACACTCCAACCCGCAGGCAGCCAAGACCCGTCTCTCGTTAAACTGCCCTTTGCTACGGAAAACAAGGGCGATGGACAGGAGCTAGGAACACCTGACTCGTGCGATGCCAGCGTGGGGTCTACAGGTGTGAACCCAGACATATGATGGAGACCGAGCCAGCACCAGACCGGGAGTGCACGAAGAACGTCCCTGACGATGTCATGGACCCTGTCACTTCGTGGGAGGATCGCGTTCCTCCGGTGGGGCTGTCAACGACAGAGACCGCCCACCAGCAAACACCCACTACATGTTATGCTGGTGGGCGGTCTCTGTGGTTGACAGCCCCACCGGAGCAACGCGATCCTCCCGCCAAGTGGCAGGGCCGTCGACATCATCAGGGGCCTCCATCGTGGACTCCCAGTCTGGTGCTGGCTCGGTCTCATCAGCATCTCTGTTCAAACCTGTAGATCTCACGCCGACTTCGTACGAGTCAGGTGTCCCTAGCTCCTGTCCATCTCCTTTTAGCAAAGGGCAGGTCAACAACAGAGGCTTGTCTTGGCTGCATGCGGGTTTGAGCTTCCCTATATAAGGCGGTTAATATTTCTCTAGAGGCACACCACCGCCTTGATGAGAGGACACCTACTGCTGTAGGATCGGAATTTGTTTGGTGTCGTGCTCTCCTGTCTACCTCTACCGCAACACACGCCACCTTTAGTGTGCGCTTGCTATTTCGGGGGGGTATAGTAAATACGACCTGCAGTACACACAAAAACCTATATATTTCCCTATTTTTACTAACAGTATTTGGTCGTATTTAATAGGGTCCCCCATAATACAGCTGCGTGTCGGTCAGAATTTCACTGCCAAATACTAATCGGCAGGTGTGCCGTTAGCCCACTAACTAACTGGCTTTGGTCGCCAAGTTGGCTGACGAAACAGAGTGTGGTCTTAGAATGTACAATAGACGAACCGCCTGTATGTAGATTATTCCGATCATGAACCGATCTGCGATAACGTGCGGCAAGATTATCAGTAGGAGAAACAACAAATGTACTCGTGGTATATCGTATGGATTATGGGGTACTGGCAGATGGCCCTCTCATGGGGGTCATGTAGAATATCTTGCGAATTTTGAAACATTTTATAGGGGTGATCACACCAAGCGGTCGCACAAGTGTTGTGCGTTGCGAGCCCCATCAAGCTCCCTCTCCCAGCACACCACCACCACCACCGCTCTCTAAAGCATGGCTACATAAGCGCTATAACCTTTCCAACCATCTCTTTATTTCCTGTTCTATTGAAACTCGATTTTCGTCCCCGTGTTGGTGGAATTATACATGTACGGAGGGGTTTCTAATCGGGGGATGGGACCTTGTCGTCTTCGGGTGGCGCTGGCTTCTTTTTTAGACCAAGTCAATCAGCGATCGGCCAACGGGGCTGGGGTTTCCACGTGCGAGGTCGGGTCGACCCAGGGAGTCACGGTTTTCTTTCCCGGTGCATTGAAGTTGTGAATACACGGAAGCGTTTATGATGCGGGGATGAAAATGTATCCTCCCCGACGGCACTGGCTGCCCGAACCTCAGTCAAACATTGATAGAGCCAGCGGGGTTGGGGTTTCCACGCCGTGCAGGGCGGTATCGATCCGGCGGGTATGTATAGAAGTGCTTACGATGCGGGGATGACAATCCATCCTCCCCGGGTGGCGCTAACTCCCCTAACCTCAGCCGCTCAGAGATGGAGCCAGTGGGGTTGGGGTTTCCACACGGTGCGGAGCGGTATCGACCCGAGGGGTCATTGTTTTTGTCCCCGGTATGTCGGAGTTGTAGATGATCGGAAATATTTGTTATCTGGGGATGAGACCTTATCCTCCCCGCGTGCGGTGTATCCTCAAAGGTACCCCAGTCAATCAGTGGTAGAGCCAGTGGGGTTGGGGTTTCCACACAGTGCAGGGCGGGGTCGAATCGGGTGAACTTGGTTTTCGTCCCCGCCTTGTTGAAGTTGTAGCTGTAGGGGGGGGGTTCCGATCCGGGGATAGGGGCTTATTGTCCCCAGGTGCCGCTGGGTCTAATCTCGAGGCCCAGCCAATCAGCGATCGGCTGGTGGGGCTGGGGGCCCTATCGTCCCCGGATGGCGCTGGCTTTATTTTCCTGCCCCAGAAAATCAGGGATCGGCCGATGAAGCTGGGGTTTCAACACCGTGCGGGGCGGTTTTGAGGGGTCATTATTTTCGTTCCCTGGTGGTCGGAGTTGTAGAGACGCGGAGTCGTTTCCGAACCGGGGATAGGGCCCTATTGTCCCCGGGTGGGATGGGACTGAGAGGGTCCTCCGAGGGGCAAACAAAGCCGCGCGCGTCACGGCCTCTCATTGGCCGAGGGCGGGCTGGCGGCCACCCTCGACCAATGGGTGTCGAACTCGGAAAACGCAGCATTGAAACGTAATCCATGTTATATTATTGTATATATATATGTATACATTGTTTTGGTTTTACTTCGCTTTGGTATACTCCTCGCCCCCCCCCTCCCTGCTCCGTCTCGAAAGGAATGCGTGGTAAACTGGTCAAATAACCAATAAAGCAAGCGTCAAATGAATACGCGTCTTCCACTCCCTTCCGCCTGTTTCGACGCTGTCATCCACTGCAAAGCCACTCCGGTTCACGCGCGGTTCTTCGCAGCATGCAAGTCACCCTTCATGCGACTCTCGCCCCCCAACACCCCACAGCGCTTCTTCGCGTTTGGTGCAAGCAATCAATGCCTACCAAGGGTCGGTCAAAGCCCGACGTGCAGCTTTGTCCCGGTATCACATATAGGGAGGGATGCGAGGGTCTAGGGTTGACTGGTGCTACGGTAGGGGGGTCATGTATAGGTGCTTGTTTTTCACCTGCACAGAGCCACTCGGCCGAGTGGCTGCTTTACTTCGTTGTACTCATAATACCTTTTTTTGTTTTTTTGTTGTTATATATGCACCGCCATTGGAGGTTTTGTTACGCAACACCAACACACTATATTTAGGTTCAATTTTCAGTTAGATTCGGAGCCGCTCGTCCGAGTGGCCAAAACCCGGTAGTGAAAATGTGGGTACCCCCCCTATCGTAGCACCAGTCGGTTGGTACGACTATGTACGACCATACATGACATGGTTATATACACCCACCCTAAACCTAACCCTAACCGTAACCCATGACATGGGTATATACACCCGCCCCCATGGCTGGGTCTCAAGAGAATCAGTCGGGTTCCCCCAAAACGGCGGTCTGAGTAGTGCGGTATCCCGATACAAGGCGGTCTGGGTAAGCCGGTATCCCGATATAAGGCGGTCTGAGCAGTGCGGTATCCCGATACAAGGCGGTCGAAAACCGCTTGTCGCTACTGTGGAATCGCACTCATAACCTGGAATGAATAAAGCGCCCACACTCCAACCCGCAGGCAGCCAAGACCCGTCTCTCGTTAAACTGCCCTTTGCTACGGAAAACAAGGGCGATGGACAGGAGCTAGGAACACCTGACTCGTGCGATGCCGGCGTGGGGTCTACAGGTGTGAACCCAGACATATGATGGAGACCGAGCCAGTACCAGACTGAGAGTCCACGATGTACAACACTGATGATGTCGTGGACCCTGTCACTTCGTGGGAGGATCGCGTTCCTCCGGTGGGGCTGTCAACGACAGAGACCGCCCACCAGCAAACACCCACTACCTGGTATGCTGGTGGACGGTCTCTGTGGTTGACAGCCCCACCGGAGCAACGCGATCCTCCCGCCAAGTGGCAGGGCCGTCGACATCATCAGCGGCCTCCATCGTGGACTCCCAGTCTGGTGCTGGCTCGGTCTCATCAGCATCTAGGTTGAAACCAGTAGATCTCACGCCGGCTTCGTACGAGTCAGGTGTCCCTAGCTCCTGTACATCGTCCATTTTTCCGTAGCAAAGGGCAGGTCAACAAGACAGACCTGTCTTGGCTGCATGCGGGTTGGAGATTCCCTCTACAAGGCGGTTCGTATTTCTCTAAAGGCACACCACCTCTTTATAATGGGGAGACACCTACTGCTCTGCATCGGAAACTTGTTTTTATGTCGTGCTCTCCTGTCTACCTCTACCGCAACACACGCCACCCTTACTGGGCGCTTGCTATCACGGGGAAACCATCGTAAAAAGGACCTACGGGACACACAATCACCTATATATTTACTTTTGTTTACCAACAATAGTTGGTCCTATTTACTAGGGTCCCCCGTAATAAATACAGCTGTAAATCAGGCAGAATTTCACGGCTAATTACTCATCGGTAGGTGTGCCGTTAGCTCACTAAATAACTGACTTTAGTCGCCAAGTCGGCTGACGAAGCCGGGTGTGATCTTAGATTGTGCGATAGACGAACCGAGTCGCCTGTATGTAGATTACTCCGATCATGAACCAATCTACGATAACGTGCTGCAAGATCTCCCAGTAGGAGAAACAACTCAAGTACTCGTGCTGCAGTATATCGTATCATAGGGTACTGGAATATGGGGTACTGGCACATGACCACACTATCATGGTGGTCATGTAGAATAAGTTGCGAGCTTTGAACAATTGTATCGGGGTGATCGCACCGAGCGATCGCACAAGTGTTGTGAGCCCCACCAAGCTCCCTCTCCCCAACACACCACCACCGCTCTCTAGAGCACGGCTACATAAGCGCCATCACCTTTCAACCATCTCGGGCTCCTCAACCCAAATTCGTCGGACTTTCATTTTTGTGACGAATAATGTTTCAGACTATACTTCGGTCATGGGATTTCGCATCCGGCAGCACTTTTTGTTTCCTTCAAAGCATCATTTTTTCGGTGAGGTATGACGCTCCTCAAGTTAGGAGCTCAGAAAAAAACATGGTGCGCCTCTATCGTAGCATGCATATTTACCCATTTTTACTATAATAACAATATTTGGTCGTATTTACTAGGGTCCCCCGTGATAGAGCTGCAAGTCGGTCATAATTTCACGGCTAATTACTCTTCCGTTAGCCCGCTAACTAACTGACTTTAGTCGCCAAGTCGGCGGACGAAGCCGGTTGTGTCAGAATGTACGATAGACGAACCGAACCGCCTGTATGTAGATATTCCGATCATGAACCGATCTACAATAACGTGCGGCAAGATATTATCAGTAGGAGAAACAACAAAAGCACTCGTACTGTAATATATCGTATCATAGGGTACTGGAATATGGGGTACTGGCGCTATGACCACCCTATCATGGTGGTCATGTAGAATAAGTTGCGAAGTTTGAACATTTTTTCGGGGTGATCGCACCGGGCGATCGCACAAGTGTTGTGAGCCCCACCAAGCTCCCTCTGCCCAACACACCACCACCACCGCTCGCTAGAGCATGGCCACATAAGCGCCACCACCTTTCCAACCCTCTCTTTCTCTTCTGTTCTACTGAAAATCGATTTTTGTCCCCGTGTTGGTGGAGTTATATGTATACGAAGGGGTTTTTGATCGGGGGATGAGACCTTGTCGTCTCCGGGTGACGCTGGCTTTATGTTATAGCCCAAGTCAATGAGCGGTCGGCCAACGGGACGGGGATTTCCACACCGTGCGAGGTGGTGTCGACCCAGGGAGTCACGTTTGAGTTGTGGACACACGGAAGTGTTTATGATGCGGGGATGAAAATGTATCCTCCCCGGGTGGCGCTGGCTGCCTGGGCCTCGACAAAACTGGGATAGAGCCAGCGGGGTTGGGGTTTCCACACCGTGCGGGGAAGTCTCGACCCTGGGGATAGGTATGGAAGTGCTTATGGTGAGGGGATGACAATGTATCCTCCCCGGGTGGCGCTGGTTCCCCGAACTTCAGCCACTTAGTGATGGACCCAATGGGGTTGGGGCTTCCACACGGTGCGGGGCGGTATCGCCCCGGGGGGTCATTGTTTTTGGTTTTAGCCCTGGTTCGTCGGAGTTGTAGACGTATGGAATAATTGATCATCTGGGGATGGAACCTTATCCTCCTCGCGTGCGGTGGATACTCAAAGCTACCCCAGCCAATCAGTGATGGAGGCAAAGAGGCTGGGGTTTCCATACCGTGCACGGCGGTGTCCACGCGGGGGAACTCGGTTTTTGTCCCCACGGTTGCCGTCCCCGCGTTGTTGGAGTTGTAGATGTATGGAGGGATTTCCGATCCGGAGATGGGACCCTATCGTCCCCGGGTGCCGCTGGCTCCATTTTTGAGCCGCAGACAAGCAACGATCGGCTGGTGGGGCTGGGAGCCCTATCGCCCCCGGGTGACGCTGGCTTTATTTTCCTGCCCCAGAAAATCAGGGATCGGCCGGTGGAGCTGGGGTCATTATTTTCGTCTCTTGGTGGTCGGAGTTGTAGAGACGCGGAGTCGTTTCCGAACTGGGGATAGGGCCCTATTGTTCCCGGGTGGGGTGGGACTGGGAGGGTCCTCCGAGGGGAAAACCAAGCCGCGCGCGTCACGGCCTCTCATTGGCCGAGGGCGGGCTGACGGCCACCCTCGACCAATGGGTGTCGAACTCGGAAAACGCAGCATTGAAATGTAATCCATACTTCGTATTATATTATTACATATCTATGTATACATTGTTCTCTTTTTTCTTCGCTTTGGTATACCCCTCGCCCCCCCCCTCCCTGCTCCGTCTCAAAAAGAGATGCGTGGTAAACTGGTCAAATGACCAATAAGGCAAGCGACAACTGAGTAAGTGTCTTCCCCTCCCTCCCCCCTGTTTCGACGCTGTTGTCCAATGCAAGACAGTCCGGCTCACGAGCGGTTCTTAGCAGGATGCAAGTCACCTTTCGTGTGACTCTTGCACAAACACCCCACGGCGCTTCTTCGCGCATTGGTGCAAGAAATCAATGTTTACCTGGATCGGTCAACGCCCTACGTGCAGCTTTGTCCCGGCATCGTATATAGGGAGGGATGCGAGGGCCTATGGTTCATACGATTACGTGCGAATATGCATGACATGGGTACATGCACCCGCCCCCATGGCTGGGTTTCGATAATCAATGGGATTTGCCCAATAAGGCGGTCTGAGTAGTGCGGTATCCCGATACAAGGTTGGTGCTACTGGAACGAATAAGACGCCCATACTCCAACCCGCATGCAGGCAAGACACGTTTCTCGTTGGACTGCCCTTTGCTACGGAAAAAAGGGCGATGGACAAGAGGTGGGAACACCTGACTCGTACGATGCCAGCGTGGGGTCTACAGGCTAGAGCCCAGACGTATGATGAGACCTAGCCAGCACCAGACTGCGAGTCCACGATAGACGTCCATCATGATGCCGATGGTCATGTCACATCCGTGGGAGGATGGCGTTGCTCCGGTGGGGCTATCAACGATCGAAATAGCCAACCAGCAGACAACCACTCCAACCCGCAGCCAAGACAGGTAGTGGGTGTTTGCTGGTGGGCGGTCTCTGTCGTTGACAGCCTCACCGAGGCAAAGCGATCCTCCCACGATGTGACAGGGCCAACGATACCATCAGGGACGTCCATCGTGGACTCCTAGTCTGGTGCTAGCTCGGTCTCAGCATATGTCTGGGTTCAAACCTGTAGATCCCCACGCCGGCTCCGTACGAGTCAGGTGTTCCTCAGCTCCCGTCCATCGCCCATGTTCCCGTAGCAAAGGGCAGGTCGACAGGAGAGACCTGTCTTGGCTGCCTGCGGGTTGGAGCTTCCCTCTACAAGGCGGTCCATGTTTCTCTAAAGGCACACCACCGCCTTGTACTGGGGAGACACCTACTACTGCTGTATCGGATGTTTGTTTTGTTTCGAGCTCTCCTGCCTATCTCTACCGCAACACACGCCACCCTTAGTGTGCGCTTGCTATGTCGGGGGGGTATAGTAAATAGGACCTATGGTACACTCAAAAACCTATACATTTACTTTTGTTTACCAGCAATATGTGGTCGTATTTAATAGGGTCCCCCGTAATAGAGCTGCAAGTCGGTCAGAATTTCACGGCTAATTACTGTTCCGTTAGCCCGCTAACTAACTGACTTTTGTCGCCAAGTCGGCTGACGAAGCCGGTTGTGTCAGAATGTACGATAGACGAACCGAACCGCCTGTATGTAGATTATTCCGATCATGAATCGATCTACAATAACGTGCGGCAATATATTATCAGTAGGAGAAACAACAAAAGCACTCGTACTGTAGTATATCGTATCATAGGGTACTGGAATATGGGATACTGGGACATGGCCCGATCGTGCATGTCATGTAGAATAAGTTGCGAATTCTGAACAATTTTTATAGGGGTGATCGCACCAGACGATCGCACATATGTTGTGAGCCCCACCAAGCTCTCTCACCCAACACACCACCACCACCGCTCTCTGAAGCATGACCACATAAGCGCCACCACCTTTCCAACCCTCTCTTTCTCTTCTGTTCTATTGAAACTCGATTTTCGTCCCAGTGTTGGTGGATTCATATATATTTATACGGAGGGGTTTCCGATCGGGGGATGGGACCTTATCGTCTCCGGGTGACGCTGGCTTTATGTTACAGCCTAAGTCAATGAGCGGTCGGCCAACGGGGCTGGGGTTTCCACACCGTGCGAGGTGGTGTCGACCCAGGGAGTCACTTTTTTCGTTCCCGGCGCGTTTGAGTTGTGAATACACGGAAGCGTTTATAATGCGGGGATGAAAATGTATCCTCCCCGGATGGCGCTGGCTGCCCGAACCTCAGTCAAACAGCGATAAACCCAGCGGAGTTGGGGTTTCCACACCGTGCGGGGCGGTATCGACCCGGGGGATAGGTATGGAAGTGCTTATGATGCGGGGATGACAATGTATCCTCCCCGAGTGGCGCTGGCTCCCCGAACCTCAGCCACTTAGTGATGGACCCAATGGGGTTGGGGCTTCCACACGGCGCGGGGCGGTATCGACCCAGGGGGTCATTGTTTTTGTCGCCGGCTTGTCGGAGTTGTAGATGTATAGAATCATTGGTCATGTGTGGATGGGACTTTATCCTCCTCGCGTGCGGTGGATCCTCAAAGCTACCCCAGCCAATCAGTGATAGAGGCAAAGAAGCTGGGGTTTCCACACCGTGCGGGACGGTGTCGACGCGGGGGACCTCTGGCTTCATCCCCGCGTTGTTGGAGTTGTAGATGTATGGAGGGATTTCCGATCCGGAGATGGGACCCTATTGTCCCTGGGTGCCGCTGGCTCTATTTTTGAGCCGCAGACAAGCAACGATCGGATGGTGGGGCTGGGGGCCCTATCGTCCCCGAGTGGCGCTGGCTTTGTTTTCCTGCCCCAGAAAATCAGAGATCAGCCGGTGAGGCTGGGGTTTCAACACAGTGCGGGGCGGTTTTGAGCAAGGTCATTATTTTCGTCCCGTGGTGTTCGGAGTTGTAGAGACACGGAGTTGATTCTGAACCGGGGATAGGGCCCCATTGTCCCCGGGTGGGGTGGGACTGGGAGGGTCCCCCGAGGGGAAAACCCAGCCGCGCGCGTCACGGTCCCTCATTGGCCGAGGGCGGGCAGGCGGCCACCCTCGACCAATGGGCGTCGAACTCGGAAAACGCAGCATTGAAAGGTAATCATTATTACATTATTACATATCTTCAGTATGTATACATTGTTTTAGTTTTACTTCGCTTTGGTATACCCTTCCCTGCTTCGTCTCGAAAGGGATGCGTGCTAAAATGGTAATATGACCAATAAGGCAAGCGACAAATGAGCACGCGTCTTCCCCCCCCTGTTTCGATCCAATGCAAGACAATCCGGCTCACGAGCGGTTCTCAGCAGGATGCAAGCCACCCTTCATGCGACTCTCGCCCCCCAAAACCCCACGGCGCTTCTTGGCGCAAGTAATCAATGTCTACCTGGGTCGGTTAAAGCCCGACGAGAAGCTTTGTCCCGGTATCACATATAGGGAGGGACGCGAAGGTCCATGGTTCATACGACTACGCACGACCATGCATGTCATGGGTATATGCACCCGCCCTAACGCTAACCCTAAAGCTAACCCTAACCCTAACCCATGACATGGGCATATACACCCGCCCCCATGGCTAGTTTTTGATAATCAATGGGGGTCCCCCAATAAGGCGGTCTGAGTATTGCGGTATCCCGATGCAAGGCAGTCGAAAACGCTTGTCGCTACTGGGGAATCGCACTCATAACTCGGGACGAATAAGACGCCCATACTCCAACCCACATGCAGGCAAGACAGGTCTCTCGTTGGACTGCCCTTTGCTACGGAAAAGGGCGATGGACAGGAGGTAGAAACACCTGACTCGTACGATGCCAGCGTGGTGTCTACAGGCTAAAGCCCAGACGCATGATGAGACCTAGCCAGCACCAGACTGTGAGTCCACGATAGACGTCCATCATGATGCCAATGATCATGTCGCATTCGTGGGAGGATAGCGTTGCTCCGGTGGGGCTATCAACGGCCGAAGTAGCCAACCAGCAGACAACCACTCCAACCTGCAGCCAAGACAGGTAGTGGGTGTTTGCTGGTGGGCGGCCTCTGTCGTTGATAGCCCCACCGGGGGAACGCGATCCTCCCAAGATGTGACAGGGTCAACGGCATCATCAGGGACGTCCATCGTGGACTTCTAGTCTGGTGCTGGCTCGGTCTCATCATATGTCTCGGTTCAAACCTGTAGATCCCCATGCCGGCTTCGTACGAGTCAGGTGTTCCCAGCTCCTGTCCATCGCCCTTTTTCTGTAGCAAAGGGCAGGTCAACAAGAGAGACTTGCCTTGGCTGCTCGCGGGTTGGAGCTTCCCTCTACAAGGCGGTCCATGTTTATCTAAAGGCACGCCACCGCCTTGTAATGGGGAGACATCTACTACTGTTGTGTCGGATTTTAGTTTTGTTTCGAGCTCTCCTGTCTACCTCTACCGCAACAACGCACGCCACCCTTTTCTTTTCTTTTCTTTTTCCATCCCATTCATTATCTTCGCACTTCCGTATTTCTCCCTCCCTAGTCGTAACTCAGATCCGGGGTCACAAAGTAGGCTCCTCTCCCTCCTCCCCCACTACGGTTCTTGCCTTGCGTTTTTATCGCGAGAAGATTTCAGCACTTTCTTCCCTCGTCAACTCTCGTCGAATTTATTTTTGCTTACCCACGATATAATATGCGCTCTCGACAGTCGGTGTCATTTGAGAATAAAAACCTCCATGGGGAGAATCGAACGCTCGACACCCGACCCAACAGGCTTCGTGGCTACCAGTTAGACCACCGGGGCGACCGTGTGCGCTTACTACTACGGTACACACACAAAACAATATACATGTACCCATGTTTGCTACCGTAACAATATGTGGTCGTATTTAATAGGGTCCCCCATAATAGAGCTGCAAGCCGGCATATTTTCACGGCTAACTAGTAATCTAGGTAGGTGTCGTCAGGCCAATAATTAAGCTTAATCGACAGGTAGGCTGACGAAGCCGGGTGTGGTAGAGCATACGATCGACGAACTGCCTATATGAACATATTTGCGATCAATGAACGATCAACGATAACGCGCGGCAAAACATATCAGTAGGAAAAGAAACAAAGGTATTCGTAGTATATCGTATGGAATATGGGGTACTGGCACATGACCACCCTATCATGGTGGTCACGTATAATAAGTTGCGAAGTTTGAACGTTTTTTTCGGGGTGATCGCACCAGGCAATCGGACACGTGCTGTGAGCCCCACCAAGCTCCCTCTGCCCAACACACCACCGCCGCTCTCAAGAGCATGACCACAAAATAAGCGCCACCACCTTCCCAACCATCTCTTTCTCTTCTGCTCTATTGAATCTCGATTTTCGTCGCCGTGTTACTCTATTGAAACTCGATGTTCGTCCCCGTGTTGGTGGGATTATATATGTACCGAGGGATTTCCGATCGGGGATTGGGACCTTGTCGTATCCGGGTGACGCTGGCTTTATGTTATAGCCCAAGCCATAGAGCGGTCGGCCAACGGGGTTGGGCTTTCCACACCTTCCGAGGTGGTGTCGACACAGGGAGTCACGTTTTTCGTTCCCGGCGCGCTTGGGTTGTGAATACACGGAAGTGCTAATGATGCGGGGATAAAAATGTATCCTCCCCGGATGGCGCTGGTTGCCTGAATCTCAGCAAAACAGGGATAGAGTCAGTGGGCTTGGGGTTTCCACACCGTGCGGGGCGGTGTCGACACGGGGGAACTCGACTTTCCAGTAATCCTGACGACGACTTAGTATAGATCTTCCAGCGGTTTTCCGGGAAATTTCGACTCACTCATAATATCAGGAGGAATTTCGTGGTCCGCAGTCCGGAATGTTCTCGCAATTTTCTCGCTAGATGCAAAAAGCGACGCAGCCGCGTTTTCCACCCGTTTCTGGCCCGTTTTCGGCCCGGATCGGTGTCAGGGCTGGGGTTGGGGTTAGGGTTAGGGATAGGGCTAGGGGTTGGGTTGGGTCTACGCCCGTGCTTCGATTCCCAGCGCCAGAATCGTAATAACCATCTCGACCCCTGGAAGACCTATCCTAAGTCGTTGTCACGGGGACTCCGACTTTCTTCCCCGGGTTGTTGGATTTTCATTCGTATGAAGGGATTTACGATCCGGGGATGGGGCCCTATCGTCCCCGAGTTGGGCTGGATCTGTTTTCGAGGCGCGGTCAATCAGCGATCGACCGGTGGGGTTGGGGTTTCCACAACCGTGCGGGGCGGGTCGACCCGGGCGAACTTGGTTTTCGTCCTAGGTTTGTTGGAGTTGCAGACGTATGGAGGGATTTACGATCCGGGGATGCGACCCTATCGTCCCCGGGTGCGGCGGGACTGGGGGGTTTCGCCGATGGGAAACTCCCGCCACGCGCGTCGTGGCCCCTCATTGGCCAAGGCCGGGCTGGGGACCCCTTCGACCAATGGGCGTCGGACTCGGAAAACGCAGGGATGAAACCCATATGTATATTATGTTATACCAGGTATATTATATATATGTATACATTGTTATTGTTTTACTTCGTATTGGTATACCCCCCCACCCTCCCGGCGTTGTAGGGATGCGAGGGTCTATGGTCATGCGACTACGGCCATGCACGAGATGAGTACACCCACCCCTCCCTCCCTGCTCCGTCCCGAAAGGGATGTGTAATAAAATGGGCAAATAACCAATAAGGCAAGCAACAACCGAGTACGCCCCTCCCCCGTGTTTCAACGCTGTCATCTATTGTAAAGAAACAATCCGGCTCACGCGCGGTGCGTAGCAGCATGCAAACCACCCTTCATGTGACTCTCGTCCCAGCACCCCACGGCGCTTCTTCCCGCATTGGTGTAAGCAATCAATGTCTACCTGGGTCGGTCAAAGCCCTACGTGCAGCTTTGTCCCGGCATCGCATATAGGGAGGGATGCGAGGATCTAGGACTACGTACGACCATGCAAGGCATGGGTACATACACCCCCACGACATGGGTAACCCACGACATGGGTATATACACTCGCCCCCACGGTTGGGTCTCTAGAATCAATGGAGGTCCCCCAATAAGGCGGTCTAAGGAGTGCGGTATCCCGATACAAGGCGGTCTGAGTAAGCCGGTATCCCGATATAAGGCGGTCAGAGTAGTGCGGTATCCCGATACAAGGCGGTGAAAAACGCTTGGCGCTACTGAGGATTCGCACTCATAACCTGGAATGAATAAAGCGCCCACACTCCAACCCGCAGGCAGCCAAGACCCGTCTCTCGTTAAACTGCTCTTTGCTCCGGAAAACAAGGGCGATGGACAGGAGCTAGGAACACCTGACTTGTACGATGCCGGCGTGGGATCTACAGGTTTGAACCCAGACATATGATGGAGACCGAGCCAGCACCAGACTGAGAGTCCACGATGTACAACACTGATGATGTCGTGGACCCTGTCACTTCGTGGGAGGATCGCGTTGCTCCGGTGGGGCTGTCAACGACAGAGACCGCCCACCAGCAAACACCCACTACATGTTATGCTGGTGGGCGGTCTATGTGGTTGACAGCCCCACCGGAGCAACGCGATCCTCCCGCCAAGTGGCAGGGCCGTCGACATCATCAGGGGCCTCCATCGTGGACTCCCAGTCTGGTGCTGGCTCGGTCTCATCAGCATCTCTGTTCAAACCTGTAGATCTCACGCCGGCTTCGTACGAGTCAGGTGTCCCTAGCTCCTGTCCATCTCCTTTTAGCAAAGGGCAGGTCAACAACAGAGGCTTGCCTTGGCTGCATGCGGGTTTGAGCTTCCCTATATAAGACAGTTAATATTTCTCTAGAGGCACTCCACCGCCTTGTAATGGGGAGACACCTACTGCTGTAGGATCGGAATTTGTTTGGTGTCGTGCTCTCCTGTCTACCTCTACCGCAACACACGCCACCCTTAGTGTGCGCTTGCTATCACGGGGAAACCGTAGTAAAAAGAACCTACGGGACACACAAAAAAACTATATATTCACCTATTTTTACTAACAATATTTGGTCGTATTTAATAGGGTCCCCCATAATACAGCTGCACGTCGGTCAGAATTTCACGGCTAGTTGCTAATCGGTAGGTGTGCCGTTAGCCCACTAACTAACTGGCTGTAGTCGCCAAGTCGGCTGACGAAACCGGGTGTGTTAGTGCCTACGACAGACGAAACATCTGTATGTAGATTATTCCGATCATGAACCGATCTGCGATAACGTGCGGCAAGATTCTCAGTAGGAGAAACAAAAAATGTACTCGTGGTATATCGTATCATAGAGTAGTGGACTATGGAGTACTGGCACATGGCCTTCTCGTGGGGGTCGTGTAGAATATGTTGCGAACTTTGAACTATTTTATAGGGGTGATCGCACCAAGCGATCGCACAAGTGTTGTGCGTTGCGAGCGCCATCAAGCTATCTCTCCCAAGACACCACCACCACCACCGATCGCTAGAGCATGGCCACATAAGCGCCACCACCTTTTTAACCCTCTCTTTCTATTCTGTTGTATTGAAACTCGATTTTCGTCCCCGTGTTGGTGGAGTTATATATATTCGGAGGGATTTCCGATCGGGGGATGAGACCTTGTCGTCTCCGGGTGGCGCTGGCTTTATGTTATAGCCCAAGTCAATGAGCGGTCGACCAACGGAGCTGGGGTTTCCACACCGTGCGAAGTGGTGTCGACCCAGGGAGTCACGTTTTACGTTCCCGGCGCGATTGAGTTGTGAATACACGGAAGTGTTCATGATGCGGGGATGGAAATGTATCCTCCCCGGACTGGTGCTAGCTGATTGAACCTCAGCCAAACAGTGATAGAGCCAGCGGGGTTGGGGTTTCCACACCGTGCGGGGCAGTCTCGACCCGGGGGATAGGTATGGAAGTGCTTAGGATGCGGGGATGACAATGTATCCTCCCCGGGTGGCGCTGACTCCCCGAACCTCAGCCACTCAGTGATGGCGCCAGTGGGGTTGTGGTTTTCACACCGTGCGGAGCGGTATCAACACGGGGGATCATTGTTTTTGTCCCCGGTATGTTGGAGTTGTAGATGTGTGGAACTAGTGATAATCTGGAGGTGGTACTTCATCCTCTCCGCGTGCGATGGGCCTTCAAAGCTACCCCAGCCAATCAGTGATAGAGCCAGTGGGCTTGGGGTTTCCACACCGTGCGGGACGGTGTCCACCCGGGGGAACTCGGCTTTCTTCCCCGGGCTGTTGAAGTTGCATCTGTTTGGAGGGATTTTCGATCTGGGGATGGGGTCATGTCGTCCCCGAGTTGGGCTGGGTCTCTGTTCGAGACGCGGCCAATCAGCGATCGACCGGTGGGGTTGGGATTTCCACACCGTGCGGGGCCGTGTCGACCCGGGGGAACTTGGTTTTCGTCCTAGTTTGACTTGGTTTTCGTCCTAGTTTTGTTGGAGTTGCAAACGTTTGGACGCATTTATGAAACGGAGATGCGGCCCTATCGTCCCCAGGTGCGGCGGGGCTGGGGGCTTTCCCCGAGAGGAAACTCCCGCCGCACGCGTCGCGGCCTCTCATTGGCCAAGGCCGGGCTGGGGGGCCCCCTCGACTAATGGGCGTCGGGCTCGGAAAACGCAGGAATGAAACCCATATGCCTATTATGTTATACCATGTATATTATATCTTATGTATACCTTATTACTATTTCACTTCGTATTGGTATACCCCCCCACCCTCCCGGCATTGTAGGGATGCGAGGTGTTATACGCGTCATTGTCGGCTACGGTCATGCACTCGACACATGAGTACACCCGCCTCCCTCCGCTGCTCCGTCTCGAAAGGGATGCATAATACAATGGTAAAATGACCAATAAGGCAAGCGACAACTGAGTTTGACCCTTCCCCTCCCTCCCTGCCCCGTGTTTCGACGCTGTCATCCGTTGCAAAGAGACAACCCGGCTCATGTGCGGTTCGTAGCAGCATGCAAGCCACCCTTCATGTGACTCTCGCTCCAACACCCCAAGGCGCTTCTTCGCGCTTGATGCAAACATCCAATGTCTACCTGGGTCGGTCAAAGCCCGACGTGCAGCCTTGTCCCGACATCGCATATAGGGAGGGATGCGAGGGTCTATGGTTAATAGTACTACGTACGACCATGCATGGCATGACTATATACACCCGCCCCCATGTCTGGGTCTCGCGAATCAATGGGGGTGTCTCGATAAGGCTGGTCTGAGTAGTGCGGTAAACGGATACAACGCGGTCCAAAACGCTTGTCGCTACTGGGGAATCGCACTCATAACCTGGGACGAATAAGACGCCCACACTCCAACCCGCATGCAGGCAAGACAGGCCTCCCATTGGACTGCCCTTTGCTACGGAAAAGAGGCGATGGACAGGAGCTAGAAACACCTGACTATTACGTTGCCGGCGTGGGATCTACAGGTTTGAACCCCGACATATGATGGGGACCGAGCCAGCACCAGACTGAGAGTCCATGATGGACGTCCCTCATAATGCCGATGATCATGTCACATCCGTGGGAGGATCTCGTTGCTCCGGTGGGGCTACCAACGACCGAGATAGCCAACCAGCAGACAACCACTCCAACCCGCAGCCAAGACAGGTAGTGGGTGTTTGCTGGTGGGCGGTCTCTGTGGTTGACAGCCCCACCGGAGCAACGCGATCCTCCCGCCAGGTGGCAGGGCCGTCGACATCATCAGGGGCCTCCATCGTGGACTCCCAGTCTGGTGCTAGCTCGGTCTCATCAGCATCTCTGGGTTCAAACCTGTACATATCACGCCGGCTTCGTACTAGTCAGGTGTTCCCAGCTCCTGTACATCGCCCTTTTTTCTGTAGCAAAGGGCGGGTCAACAAGAGAGACCTGCCTTGGCTGCTTGCTGGTTGGAGCTTCCCTCTACAAGGCGGTTCGTATTTATCTAAAGGCACACCACCGCCTTGTAATGGGGAGACACCTACTACTGCTGCTGTATCGGATTTTGCTTTTTCGAGCTCTCCTGTCTACCTCTACCGCAACACACGCCACCCTTAGTGTGCGCTTGCTATTTCGGGGAAACCATAGTAAATAGGACCTACAGTGCACACAAAAACCTATACATTTACCTAGTTTTACCTTAATAACATGTTTTGGTCGTATTTAATATGGTCCCCCGTAATAGAGCTGCAAGTACGGAGGGGTTTCCGATAGGGGGATGGGATCTTGTCGTCCCCGGGTGGCGCTGGCTTTTATTTATAGATAAAGTCAATCAGCAATCGGCCGGCTGGGCTGGGGTTTCCACACCGTGCGAGGTGGTGCCGACCCAGGGAGTCACGTTTTTCCTTCCCGGTGCATTGGACTTGTGAATACACGTAAGCGTTCATGATGCGGGGATGAAAATATATCCTCCCCGGATGGTGCTGGATGCCCGAACCTCAGTCAAACAGTGATAGAGCCAGCGGGGTTGGGGCTTCCACACCGTGCGGGGCGGTATCGACCCGGGGGATATGTATGGAAGTGCTATGATGCGGGGATGACAATTTATCCTCCCCGGGTGGCGCTGGCTCCCCGAACCTCATCCACTCAGTGATGGAGCCAGTGGGGCTGTGGTTTTCACACCGTGCGGAGCGGTATCGACACGGGGGGTCATTGGTGTTGTCCCCGGTTTGTTGGAGTTGTAGATGTATGGAATTACTTATCATCTGGAGGTGGTACATCACCCTCCCCGCGTGCGGTGGATCCTCAAAGCTACCCCAGCCAATCAGCGATCGACCGGTGGGGTTGGGGTTTCCACACCGTGCGGGGCGGTGTCGACCCGGGGGAATTTGGTTTTCTTCCCCGGGTTGTTGGAGTTGTATCTGTATGGAGGTATTTCCGATCCGGGGATGGGACCCTATCGTCTCCGAGTTGGGCTGAGTCTATGTTCAAGGCACGGCCAATCAGCGATCGACCGGTGGGGTTGGGGTTTCCACACCGTGTGGGGCGGTGTCGACACTGGGGAACTTAGTTTTCGTCCTACAGTAGGTTTGTTGGAGTTGCAGACGTATGGAGGGATTCATGATCAGGGGATGCGGCCCTATCGTCCCCGGGTGCGGCGGGAATGGGGGGTTTCCCCGAGGAGAAACTCCCGCCGCGCGCGTCGCGGCCCCTGATTGGCCAAGGGCGGGCTGGGGGCCCCCCTCGACCAATGGGCGTCGGGCTCGGAAAACGCAGGGATGGAACCCATATGCCTATTTTGTTTTACCATGTATATTATATCTATGTATAAATTAATATTATTTTACTTCGTCGGTATACCCCCGCACCCTCCCGGCATTGTAGAGATGTGAGGGTCTATGGTCATACGACTACGGCCATGCACGACATGAGTACACCCCCTGCTCCGTGTCGAAAGAGATGCGTAATAAAATTGTCAAATGACCGATAAGGCAACCGACAACTGAGTACGCCCCTTCCCCTCCCTCCCCCGTGTTACGACGCTGTCATCCATTCCAAAGACAACCCGGCTTCTTAGCAGCACCTTCTCGCACGAGCGCTAATACAGCAGTACTGCTGCTGTGCACTACTAGGTACATAATCCCCGTAAAGTGAAAGGACGACAATTAACTCACCTCGGAAGTCGCTCAAGCCATCCTAAAACACGTACCAGGTACGCCTTTGGCCCTTGAGCGTCAGAGATTAACACACTACATGGGAACATACCGGTCTTTGACATGCGTGATGTTGACGTTTGCCCGTACGCTGCTTGCACCATGTGGTACGACTCGACCCGTCTCACTAGAAATCACGAATCACGAAAAACCTGGGCCAGCGAACGATCGCTGTCCAGTTGGAAGCAACAGCCCTGTCTGTTCGCGTGTTCTACCAGTCTACCAGCACCGTTCCGTGCGGTATCCACTTGGTATTCCCACAAGCGCGATGAACCAGATAAAGCTCGATGCTGCAAGTGAGCTACGTAGTGTACGTGCTCAGCCAAAGATTATGAACCAGAACGCCAAATTCTCTCTATGACAACAAACTACAGATTATTCTTATATCGGTTCCCAATCACGAATAATCTTTTCCTTCATGCGACTCTCGCCCCAACACCCCATGGCGCTTCTTCCCGCATTGGTGCAAGCAATCAATGTCTACCTGGGTCGGTCACAGCCCGACGTGCAGCTTTGTCCCACCATCGCATACAGGGAAGGATGCGAGGGTCTAAAGTTAATATGACTACGCACGACCATGCATAGCATGAGTATATGCACCCGCCCTACCCCTAACCCTAACCATAACCCATGACATGGGTATTTTTAACTCGCCTCCATGGCTGGGTCTCGAAAATCAGTCGGGTTCCCGTCTGAGTAGTGCGGTATCCCGATACAAGGCGGTCTGAGTAAGCCGGTATCTCGATATAAGGCGGTCTGAGTAATGCGGTAAACCGATACAACGCGGTCCAAAACGCTTGTCGCTACTGGGGAACCGCACTCATAACCTGGGACGAATAAGACGCCCGCACTCCAACCCGCATGCAGGCAAGACAGGCCTCTCGTTGAACTGCCCTTTGCTACGGAAAAGAGGCGATGGACAGGAGCTCGAAACACCTGACTCTTACGTTGCCGGCGTGGGATCTACAGGTTTGAACCCCGACATATGATGGGGACCGAAGCACCACCAGACTGGGAGTCCACGATAGACGTCCCTGATGATGTCGCCGATGATGTCACATCGCGGGAGGATAGCGTTGTTCCGGTGGGGCTAGCAACGGCCGAGATAGCCAACCAGCAGACAACCACTCCAACCCGCAGTCAAGACAGGTAGTGGATGTTTGCTGGTGGGCGGTCTCTGTCGTTGACAGCCCCACCGGGGGAACGCGATCCTCCCACGATGTGACAGGGCCGACGACATCATCAGGGGTGTCTCTCGTGGACGCCAAGTCTGGTGCCGGCTCGGTCTCATCAGCATCTCTGGGTTCAAACCTGTAGATCCCCACGCCGGCTTCGTACAAGTCAGGTGTTCCCAGCTCCTGACCGTGGCCCTTTGTTCCGTAGCAAAGGGCAGGCCAACAGCAAGAGAGACCTGTCTTGGCTGCCTGCGGGTTGGAGCTTCCCTCTACAAGGCGGTCCATGTTTCTCTAAAGGCACACCACCTCCTTATAATCGGGAGACACCTACTGCTCTGCATCGGATTGTTTTTGTTTTTTCGTTATTTCTTGCTTACCTCTACCGCAACACACGCCACCCTTAGTGGGCGCTTGCTATTACAGGGTGGGCTAATGTAGTAAATAGGACCTGCGGTGCACACAAAAACGGAAAAGATTATTCGGGATCGGGAACCGACATAAAGATAATCTGCAGTTTGTTGTTATAGAGAGAATTCGGCGTTATGGTTCATATTATTTGGCTGAGCACGTAGTACGTAGCTCACTCGCAGGAACAGCGGACATTGGTCGCGCTTGTGGGAATGCCAAGTGGATACCGCACGGAACGGTGCTGGTAGACTGGTAGAACACGCGAACAGACAGGGCTGTTGCTTGCAACTGGACAGCGGTCGAAAACCTATATATTTACATTTTTACTATCAATGTTTGGTCCTATTTACTAGGGTCCCGCGTAATACAGCTGCAAATCAGGCAGAATTTCACGGCTAATTACTCATCGGTAGGTGTGCCGTTAGCCCACTAACTAACTCGACTTTAGCCGCCAAGTCGGCTGACAAAACCGGGTGTGATCTCAGAATGTACGATAGACGAACCGTCTGGATGCATTTTGTTCAGATCGTGAACCGATCTACGATAACGTGCGGCAATATATCATCAGTAGGAGAAACAAAAACAGTACTCGTACTGCAGTATATCGTATCATAGGGTGCTGGAATATGGGGTACTGGCACATGACCACCCCCTATCATGGTGGTCATGTAGAAGAAGTTGCGAACTTTGAACAATTGTATCGGGGTGATCGCACCAAGCGATCGGACAAGTGTTGCGAGCCCCACCAAGCTCCCTCTCCCAGCACACCACCACCGCTCTCTAGAGCACGGCTACATAAGCGCCATCACCTTTCCAACCATATCGTTATCTTCTGTTCTATTGAAACTCGATTTTCGTCCCCGTGTTGGTGGAATTATATATGTACGGAGGGGTTTCCGATCGGGGGATGGGACCTTGTCGGCTTCGGGTGGCGCTGGCTTTATGTTATAGCCCAAGTCATTGAAGCGGTCGGCCAACGGGGCTGGGGTTTCCACGCCGTGCGAGGTGGTGTTGATCCAGGGAGTCACTTTTTTCGTTACCGACGCGTCGGATTTGTGGATACACGGAAGTGTTTATGATGCGGGGATGAAAATGTATCCTCCCTGGATGGCGCTGGCTGCCTGAACCTCAGCCAAACAGGGATAGAGCCAGCGGGGTTGGGGTTTCCACACAGTGCGGGGAAGTCTCGACCCGGGGGATAGGTATGGAAATGCTTATGATGCGGGGATGTAAATGTATCCTCCCCGGGTGGCTGTCTCCCCGAACCTCAGCCACTCAGTGATGGAGCCAGTGGGGTTGTGGTTTTCACACCGTGCGGAGCGGTGTCGACCCGGGTGAACTTGGTTTTCGTCCTACTGTAGGTTTGTTGGAGTTGCAGACGTATGGTGCGATTTATATTCCGGGGAAGCGGCCCTATCGTCCCCGGGTGCGGTGGGACTGGGGGGTTTCCCCGAGGGGAAACTCCCGCCGCACGCGTCGCGGCCCCTCATTGGCCAAGGACGGGCTGGGGGACCCCCTTGACCAATGGGCGTCGGCCTCGGAAAACGCAGGGATGAAACGCATATGCCTATTATGTTCTACCAAGTATATTATACCTATGTATACATTATTATTATTTTACTTCGTATTGGTATACCCCCCCACCCTCCCGGCATTGTAGGGATGAGAGGGTTTATGGTCATACGACTACGGTCATGCATGACATGAGTACACCCCCCGCCCCTCCCTGCTCCGTCTCGAAAGGGATGCATAATACAATGGTAAAATGACCAATAAGGCAAGCGACAACTGAGTTTGACCCTTCCCCTCCCTCCCTGCCCCGTGTTTCGACGCTGTCATCCGTTGCAAAGAGACAACCCGGCTCACGTGCGGTTCGTAGCAGCATGCAAGCCACCCTTCATGTGACTCTCGCTCCAACACCCCAAGGCGCTTCTTCGCGCTTGATGCAAACATCCAATGTCTACCTGGGTCGGTCAAAGCCCGACGTGCAGCCTTGTCCCGACATCGCATATATGGAGGGATGCGAGGGTCTATGGTTAATGGGACTACGTACGACCATGCATGGCATGACTATATACACCCGCCCCCATGTCTGGGTCTCGCGGATCAATGGGGGTGTCTCGATAAGGCTGGTCTGAGTAGTGCGGTATCCCGATACAAGGCTGTCATAAACGCTTGTCGCTACTGGGGAATCGCACTCATAACCTGGGACGAATAAGACGCCCACACTCCAACCCGCATGCAGGCAAGACACGTATATCGTTATAGTGCCCTTTGCTACGGAAACAAGGGCGATGGACAGGAGCTGGGAACACCTGACTCGTACGATGCCAGCGTGGGGTCTACAGGCTAAAACCCAGACATATGATGATACCAAGCCAGCCTCAGACTGGGAGTCCACGATAGACGTCCCTGATGATGTCGCCGATGATGTCACATCGCGGGAGGATAGCGTTGCTCCGGTGGGGCTAGCAACGACCGAGATAGCCAACCAGCAGACAACCACTCCAACCCGCAGTCAAGACAGGTAGTGGGTGTTTGCTGGTGGGCGGTCTCTGTCGTTGACAGCCCCACCGGGGGAACGCGATCGTCCCACGATGTGACAGGGTCAACGACACCATCAGGGGCGTCTATCGTGGACTCCCAGTCTGGTGCTGGCTTGGTGGCATCATATGTCTGGGTTCAAACCTGTAGACCCCCAAGCTGGCTTCGTACGAGTCAGGTGTTCCTCAGCTCCTGTACATCGCCCTGTTTTCCGTAGCAAACGGCAGGCCAACAGCTAGAGAGACCTGTCTTGGCTGCCTGCGGGTTGGAGCTTCCCTCTACAAGGCGATCCATGTTTCTCTAAAGGCACACCACCGCCTTGTAATGAGGAGACACCTACTGCTCTGCATCGGAAATTTGTTTTGTTCCGAGCTCTCCTGGTTACCTCCATCGCAACACACGCCACCCTTAGTGTGCGCTTGCTATTTCGGGGGGGGCATAGTAAATAGGACCTATGGTACACACATTAAACTATACATTTACCCATTTTTACCAACAATAAGTGGTCGTATTTAATAGGGTCCCCCGTAATAGAGCTGCTAGTCGGCATACTTTCACGGCTAATCACTCATCGGTAGGTGTGCCGTTAGCCCACTAACTAACTCGACTTTAGTCGCCAAGTCGGCCGACGGAGCCGGGTGTGATCTTAAAATGTACAATAGACGAACCGTCTGTATACATTTTCATTCAGATCGTGAACCGATCTACGATAACGTGCGGCAAGACTCTCAGTAGGAGAAACACCAAACGTACTCGTGGTATATCGTATGGAATACGGGGTACTGGCACATGGTCGTCTCATGGGGATCATGTAGAATATATTGCGAATTTTGACCAATTTTATAGGGGTGGTCGCACCAGGCGATGGCACAAGTGTTGTGCTTTGTAAGCGCCACCAAGCTCCCTCTCCCAACACACCACCACCGCTCTCTAGAGCATGGCCACATAAGCGCCACCACATTTCCAACCCTCTCGTCTCTTCTGTTTTATTGAAACTCGATTTTCGTCCCCGTGTTGGTGGATGTATACAGTTTGCGGAGGGGTTTCCGATCGGGGGATGAGACCTTGTCGTCTCCGGGTGGCGCTGGCTTTATTTATAGACCAAGTCAATCAGCAATCGACCGACGGGGCTGAGGTTTCCACACCGTGCGAAGTTGTGTCGACCCAGGGAGTCACGTTTTTCCTTCCCGGTGCATTGGAGTTGTGAATACGCGGAAGCGTTCATGATGTGGGGATGAAAATGTATCCTCCCCAGATGGCGCTGGCTGCCCGAACCTCAGTCAAACAGTGATAGAGCCAGCGGGTTGGGGTTTCCACGCCGTGCGGGGCGGTATCGACCCGGGGGGTATGTATGGAAGTGCTTATGATGCGGGAATGACAATGTATCCTCCCCGGGTGCCTCTGGCTCCCCGAAACTCAGCCACTTGGTGATGAACCCAATGGGGTTGGGGCTTCCACACGGTGCGGGGCGGTATTGACCCGGGGGGTCATTTGTTTTGTCCCCGGTTTGTCGGAGTTGTAGATGTATGGAATTATTGATCACCTGGGGATGGGACCTTATCTTCCTCGCGTGCGTTGAATCCTCAAAGCTACCCCAGCTAATCAGTGATAGAGGCAGAGGAACTGGGGTTTCCACACCGTGCACGGCGGTGTCGACTCGGAGGACCTGGGTTTTCGTCCCCGCGTTGTTGGAGTTGTACATGTATGGAGGGATTTCCGATCCGGAAATGGGACCCTATTGTCCCCGGGTGCCGCTGACACTTTTTTTGAGCCGCAGACAATCAGCGATCGGCTGGTGGGGCTGGGGGCCCTATCGTCCCCGGGTGGCGCTGGCTTTATTTTCCCGCCCCAGAAAATCAGGGATCGGCCGGTGAGGCTGGGGTTTCAACACCGTGCGGGGTGGTTTTGAGCAGGGGTGTCACTATTTTCGTCCCCTGGTGGTCGGAGTTGTAGAGACACGGAGTTGATTCCAAACCGGGGATAGGGCCCCATTGTCCCCGGGTGGGGTGGGACTGGGAGGGTCCCCCGAGGGGCAAACCCAGCCGCGCGCGTGACGGTCCCTCGTTGGCCGAGGGCGGGCAGGCGGCCACCCTCGACCAATGGGCGTCGAACTCGGAAAACGGAGGATTGAAATGTAATCCTTGTTATATTATTACACATCTACAGTATATATACATTGTTTTCTTTTTACTTCGCTTTGGTATACCCCTCTTCCCCCCCCCTACCTGCTCTGTCTCGAACGGGATGCGTGGTAAAATAGTAAAATGCCCAATATGGCAAGCGACGGAATGGGCAAATGACTAAGGCAAGCAACAAATGAGTCCCCCCTCCCCCCCCCCCCCCCCCCTGTGTTGCGTACCACATGGTACCAGGTGGTGTGTACTACTTGGGGATATATCAGTCTGATCGTAAATATTAGGCACTGTTGGACAGCCACAATAAGCCCAAAGGCACGTAATATTTTACGATCAGACTGACGGTATACGAAGTATGTACCACGTACTATTAATTTAACACCACCAGGTTTGTGCGGTATCCACTTGGTATTCCCACAAGCGCGATGAACCAGATAAAGACCGATGCTGCAAGTGAGCTACGTAGTGTACGTGCTCAGCCAAAGATTATGAACCAGAACGCCAAATTCTCTCTATGACAACAAACTACAGATTATTCTTATATCGGTTCCCAATCACGAATAATCTTTTCCTTCATGCGACTCTCGCCCCAACACCCCACGGCGCTTCTTCCCGCATTGGTGCAAGCAATCAATGTCTACCTGGGTCGGTCAAAGCCCGACGTGCAGCTTTGTCCCACCATCGCATACAGGGAAGGATGCGAGGGTCTAAAGTTAATATGACTACGCACGACCATGCATAGCATGAGTATATTCACCCGCCCTACCCCTAACCCTAACCATAACCCATGACATGGGTATTTTTAACTCGCCTCCATGGCTGGGTCTCGAAATTCAGTCGGGTTCCCGTCTGAGTAGTGCGGTATCCCGATACAAGGCGGTCTGAGTACGCCGGTATCCCAATATAAGGCGGTCTGAGTAATGCGGTAAACCGATACAAGGCGGTCCAAAATCGCTTGTCGCTACTGGGGAAGCGCACTCATAACCTGGGACGAATAAGACGCCCGCACTCCAACCCGCATGCAGGCAAGACAGGCCTCTCGTTGAACTGCCCTTTGCTACGGAAAAGAGGCGATGGACAGGAGCTAGAAACACCTGACTCTTACGTTGCCGGCGTGGGATCTACAGGTTTGAACCCCGACATATGATGGGGACCGAAGCACCACCAGACTGGGAGTCCACGATAGACGTCCCTGATGATGTCGCCGATGATGTCATCTCGCGGGAGGATAGCGTTGCTCCGGTGGGGCTAGCAACGACCGAGATAGCCAACCAGCAGACAACCACTCCAACCCGCAGTCAAGACAGGTAGTGGATGTTTGCTGGTGGGCGGTCTCTGTCGTTGACAGCCCCACCGGGGGAACGCGATCCTCCCACGATGTGACAGGGCCGACGACATCATCAGGGGTGTCTCTCGTGGACGCCAAGTCTGGTGCCGGCTCGGTCTCATCAGCATCTCTGGGTTCAAACCTGTAGATCCCCACGCCGGCTTCGTACAAGTCAGGTGTTCCCAGCTCCTGACCGTGGCCCTTTGTTCCGTAGCAAAGGGCAGGCCAACAGCAAGAGAGACCTGTCTTGGCTGCCTGCGGGTTGGAGCTTCCCTCTACAAGGCGGTCCATGTTTCTCTAAAGGCACACCACCTCCTTATAATCGGGAGACACCTACTGCTCTGCATCGGATTGTTTTTGTTTTTTCGTGCTCTCCTGTCTACCTCTACCGCAACACACGCCACCCTTAGTGTGCGCTTGCTATTACAGGGTGGGCTAATGTAGTAAA
>MEHQ01003808.1:566999-671089 GCA_008828725.1 Saccharina japonica | reverse complement strand
TGCCGCGACACCTGCCGCGACACCTCGCGACACCTCGCGACACCTTTCGCGACACCTGCCGCGACACCTGTCGCGACACCTACCGCGACACCTGCCGCGACACACGCCGCGACACGCGTCGCGACATGCCGCGACATGCCGCGACGCGTCGCGGCATGCCGCATATGGCCGCGACGTGTCGCGGCATGTGTCGCGACGCGTCGCGACATGCCGCGACAGTTGCCGCGACGCGTCGCGACACGTCGCGACACGTGTCGCGAAAAAGACAAATAATGTACATCCCTCGTGTTCGCCGCCCTCTACTTGGTGTTGGATTTCCAGACGCTTCAACGTGCGGGACATCGCGTGGACGAGCGGCTGATGTTGGTTCAATTGCGCACCTGCCCTGGGACAGATGCGTGCGTGGCGGGTGTCCACGTTGACTGCATCGCAGCAGGGGCACCTCACTGCTACGTGCTTCTCGATCCCAATGAAACGTCTTCCCATGCCCACGAACTCTGCGGCGGGTATGACACGTAGTGAATCCGTTGGTCTTGCCCGAAGGCATGCCGTGGCTCCTGCCTCCTGTAGACTCCTATAGCGAGGCTTGGCGAAGGCCTTAATCTCGGTCCCCCCCAGCGGGTCGCCTGGTCCGGAGGGGCGAGCCGTCTCCGGTAGCTCCTCCAGCGAAGCAGTGTGGGCAGCGTGCCGGCCCTGATTCACCAGCTTGCCCAGCTTCTGTTGGGCTTTTCGTGTGTTGGTGGTTACGGCGTCATGCGCCGCCAGCATGTCGGTCTCTGGCGCCAGGTCCCCCTCTGCCCCGAGAGCCCATACCAGCCAAGATTCAGGGACGATGCCCGCCATCTCTTCCTTGGTCACCCCCCATGTGTCGCGGATCTCCCGCAAGCTTGATCCAAGCTGAGAAATGATGCTCGATCCTGGGAGCCCCCTCCTCACTTTGATTCCGAGCGGGCCTGTGAGGTCTGCTAGAACCTCCGGCAGGATCCCCACCCTGCTCCCAATTGAGGCAGACATTCGCCTCGCTTCTGTCGTTATTGTTGGTACCGCTCCATGTTTGTTTTACAGGCCCTTTTATTGTGTACCTTGCTGGTGCTTTTTGCACACGCACATCGTCTTCCAGCATGTCTTTCCGGTGGCCTGCTTTTGTCATGGGCGGCATTTTTCGTTAATAATAACCAAAACACAACAACAACAAACGACCTCTGCTTCTTGCGTTTCGATGGGCTTCCTATCTCGGACGCGTGGTATGCTGCTGTCTATACTGTTCACCTTCTTTGTGTCTGCATCCTTTGGCGTGCATTCTACGGCATCATTTATGTTTCCCCCCCGTTTTTTCCCGCCTTGCACCATTTCACACATACATGTAGTATGTGGCCATTCGGCTATTCGCCAAGGTCGAAAATATTTTGACCTTCCGGAAGGTGTATACTTGAAAAGGTAGTCCCCTGATTTATCTGTGTACCCGGAAAGGTCGTAATCATTTCAACCTTCCCGAGGTCAGTGCTTTAGTCAAGGTCGGACCTAGCGTCATGACTACGCTTAGCGGGGTCTGAGCCTTAGCGTGGTTGGTACCCTGAAGATTGTCAACCTTATCGATGTTGTTTTCATATACCCGTAAGATTGGTGGCATTGTTGGCGTTGTTGTAACCGTTACAAGGAATTTAAGCACGACGCCTCTTCGGCATTTAACAGGAGATACTCGAGGTAATACTGATTCATGCATTATTTGTTTTCTCAACCCACGAAAAAAACGTTTGACCGACAGCCTTGACGCTTCACAAACTTCACTCATGACCGTCAACAGACATCTTTGCTCGCGAGTAGTCCGCCTTGTGCCATAGCCTCCCCGGAATTACGTCACTGGGACCGGCGTGCATCTGCCCTGCACGCGGCTGTCAGGCAAATGAAACTTTTTCCTATCATCCCCCTGTTTTTCCTACTTTATTCAAGTAACTTAATCCGGCTCTGAAGCCTGTCCCCCCCCTGACCAGCCCGTTGTAGCCAGTTGTGCACTTACACCAGTACATTTTTGCGTATCTTCTTTACTGACGGTCTTCAAAATCCAAACCTTCCCGAGCTGCCTTACAACTGCTCTATTCAAACCTTCGTCGCCCAGTTGTGTACTGAAAATCAGACATTTTATGAGGATCATTTGGTTCTCCAACGACGTGCAAGATCTGAACCTTTCACGAGCACATGCTGTCCACCGCAGGAAATATCCGACACCTCAACCCTTTTCACGAACTGCTTGCAGCAGCAGCACCCCACATACATATGCGTACAGGTGCCCTGTTGTTGTGCCCGCTGCTGACAGCCTGTTATCACGACGCAGCAAGCAAGTCGCGATAATCGATTCGCTGTGAGCTGCTGCTGCTGCTGCTGCTGTGCAGGACGGGTGTGTGCCCGTGTCTTGTCTTGTCACGAACACCTGATGTGCCCGTTGTCCACATACACAACATGCATGCAGGTGCGCTGTTGTGGACAGCCTGTTGTGACGACGCAGCAAGCAAGTCTCAAGAATCGATTCGCTGTGAGCTGATGCAGCTGCTGCTGCTAAACTTGMTGTTGACAGCCTGTTATCACGACGGTCGCACGGATCGATTCGCTGCGCAGAGCTGCTGCTGCTGTGGAATATCGCCGCTTTTCTATGAGCACACCCTCACCCTTCCACGAACACCTGCTGCTGTGCCCGCTCTTGACAACAAGCTGTTATCACGACGATTTCACGTTCCTCGTCGTGAACACGGGTGTCCTGAGTGGGTTCGGAGCGGAACGAGGCGCATCGGTTATCCAAATCATGGAGGCGTCGTCGTTGTTTGGATCGATCTATGTTATGTCGATGGCTCGGATCTCGCCGCTATCGAATTCCGCCGAAGTTTTTCAGCCGTTCTTGTCGCACTGGTGTAAGGTGCAACAACTGCTAAACGGAGGTGTGTCAGAGGGACAGGCTCAGGCGCGGATCAAGTTACTTGGATTAACAGTAGGAAAACACGGAAGCGGTTTACAACCTGTTATCACGACGCAAGCCAGCCACATCGCGACACAAGCCAGCCGTGTGGATCGATTCGCTGTGCGAGCTGCTGTGCGGTCTCGTCGCTCTTATCACTACGCAATCAGGTCGCAAATATCAATTCGCTGAGCAGAGTCGCTGCTGCTGCTGCTGCTGCTGCTGCTGTGAAATAACATATCGTAACTTCTTCTATGAGCACAACCAGCGCTGTGAAATAACATATCGTAACTTCTCGTATGAGCACAACGAGCGTAGTCCCCGTTCTTTGATTGCGTGTGTGAGCACATCTTTGTTTTCAGGGGGGTGGGTTCAACGCTTTCTTTTTGGGAATTAGCCAAAAATAGGTATACCTGCGCACTTTGAGCCATTTATAGGTACACTCAAGGTACACTGCGTAATGTACACCGAAAACGGCTTCCTGGCCCGCCTGATATTGGGATTGCGCTGCATTGTACCTACAAACGGTTTGAAGTGTGCAGGTACACCTATTCTTGGCTACCTATTTTACGTATCACCTCTTCTTGGCTTCAGTTGTACCTATAAATGGCTCGAACGATCAGTTTTTGAGGCACTGAATTCCGACTTCCGGTTGTGCTTCTTCTGCCGCTGATTTGTTGTTTTTGTTATTGTTGGTACCGCTCCATGTTTGTTTTACAGCCCCTTTTATTTACCTTGCTGGTGCTTTTTGCACACGCACATCGTCTTCCAGCTTGTCTTTCCGGTGGCCTGCTTTTTGCCATGGGCGGCATTTTTCGTTAATAACCAAGACACAACAACAACAAACGGCCTCTCTGCTTCTTGCGTTTCGATGGGCTTCCTATCTCGGACGCGTGGTATGCTGCTGTCTACTGTTCACCTTCTTTGTGTCTGCATCCTTTGGCGTGCATTCTACGGCATTATTTATGTTTCCCCCCCGTTTTTTCCTGTCTCTACATTTCAACAATAATTATTTATGTTGTACAAGGGCTCCGCTTCGCGGGCGGCTGACGCCGCCCGCTACGCTCGCGCAAGGAAGGAGTACAGAAGAGGCCCATGATGTAGTGCAGGCACCGCGACTTGAAAATGCCAAGAGGTTCATGGCGCAGCAAAGAAACGGCGGACTTGACATGCATGCAAAACATGCTCGGGGTGCACAATAGCTCCATGCTCCATGACGACAAAGCTGTACGTTCGAAAGAGAAAGTACAGCGACACGGCTCACGGCACGGCGCTGCGCTGCCTGCTGTGGGTGTGTGAGCTGTGCATTTTTCGTGAGTATGTGTGGTAGTACAACACTATTAATATTACGACTACGAAGTACTTCGTACTTTGTACGAGTATACCTGGTATACTTTATTGTATGAAAGAGAAAACGCACAACACCAGCACGGTCGCCAAGTTGTGAAGAATGCAAAACAAAAAAATCCACAAAACTGAGAAAGACGTGCATACGTACTCGTACTCGACTCGTACTCGACTCGTACTCGTACTCGACTCGTACTCGTACTCGTATTATACTCGAACTCGTACTCGTACACGAACAAAAACGGCAAGCAACAACAGCAGTAAACAGCAGTAGCACTKCGAATGGCATACGAACTCGTACTCGTATCGTGATCGCGCCGCTCAAAAAAACAAAAAGTTAAAACGACTGCTGTCGCGTTCTGTCACCCTCGACGCTTCCAGCCACCCCGGGATCACCTCGCCATCGATTCGGCCCGGGTCGAGCTTTAGTACCTCTCTGTCCCAGTGAGCCCCGAGGCCCGCATCGCGTGAAGCTCGGTGCTCACCGTGGCCCTCGTTCGCCCGCTCGAGCATGATGGTGTTCAAACCGCCTTGCTGTCACTCTCTGATTAAAACATTTGATGTGTGTTCCGAAAAATAAGCACCGCTTGAATGTTCTTTTACGCTTATAAAAGACCTTTATAATTATGACATACTTAATTGATACAGCAAGCAGCAACGCAGACGAAGACCCTTCATGCTTCCCTCGTGTCTCGATGGACACGCCACGCCTAGCCACGAAAAAGGCGACCGCGCTCCTTCCGTCCCCCCCTCTACTGGCCAGTGCCCTCCCATACCGGCGATGGTGCCGGGCTCGCCCGCGCTGCCGTGCTCTCTGGGTACCCGCACGAACCCAAAACCGAAAGAGGAAGAAGCCTCTCGCAACTAAAGTATACACGGAACAAAGAGATGACCAAGTAATGAAAGGAGGCGGTGTTCAAAGTGGGAGCTTTGAGAGGCCAGGGATGAGCAATCCCTGGGCGAGATATTAGTAAGTAAGTCTATGTGTATGTGGCCATTCGGCTATTATTCGCCAAGGTCGAAAATATTTCGGCCTTCCGGAAGGTGTATACTTGAAAAGGTAGTCCCCTGATTTATCTGTGTACCCGGAAAGGTCGTAATCATTTCAACCTTCCCGAGGTCAGTGCCTTAGTCAAGGTCGGACCTAGCGTCATGACTACGGTTAGCGGGGTCTGAACCTTAGCGTGGTTGGTACCCTGAAGATTGTCAACCTTATCGATGCTGTTTTCATATACCCGTAAGATTGGTGGCATTGTTGGCGTTGTTGTAACCGTTACAAGGACGCCTCTTCGGCATTACCAGGTATTATTAACAGGAGATACTCGAGGTAATACTACTGCTTCATGCAAGCTTCATGCATTATTTGTTTTCTCAACCCACGAAAAAATAGTTTGACAGACAGCCTTGACGCTTGACAAACTTCACTCATGACCGTCAACAGACATCTTTGCCCGCCTTGTGCCACAGCCTCCCCGGAAATACGTCACTGGGACCGGCGTGCATCTGCCCTGCACGCGGCTGATATTCAAAAATAGTAGTAATAAATGTGGAACTCCCAGTGGTCGCAGTTTTTTCTCGGGGTCTGCTGGAGGGGTGCTCGGCGAGCGTGCTGCTGTGCTCGAGGTGCGCTCACCAAGATGCCGATACTCGGCCGAGGCCCATGGTGTGTGCTTGGCTGTCGAGGCGTGCCAAAACTGTCGCGATGCCGCTGCTGTGCGCCAAGAACGAGCTTTGAGGGTCGAGGGGACAAGGGGGTACCCGTGGTTTGATTTGAGGGGGTCACTTTTCTTACGCTTATTGACTTGATTTCGGGGGTCACTTTTCTGTCACGCTGATTGACTTGAAAACTGGGGCAACTTTTGTCACGCCCATTATCTTGAAAATCGGGCTTCACTTTTGGGATTATGCTTTCTGAGTCTCCGGTCCAAGGACCGGAGAATATTATACGGCAACGTTCCTCATATTTGCGTCCATATCAATATATTTGATATTTATTTGGTATGCAGGTGTTTCACATGAAACATACGTACTTCAGTGTCGAAGCTGACATTACCACTCTGGGCGGGAATATAAGGACCTTTAGATATTCACACGCAAAACAAATATGATCCTTATATTCCCGTCTAGAAAAATATATTCCCACGATCAAGTGGTATATTTGACAAGCCAGATAAAACACCCACAAAACCAATTACAGAGTAGAATGGTATCGCTCACTCACTGCTGCTGTAGAACGCAACACTTCGTTGAATATCCAAGCGGGTCCCATCGACACCGGGGAGATGACGATGTGCTCATCAACAATTCCAATGAGAGGTTCGCATATCATCGATTTTGTTGAGCGTGCGCCTGGAAACACGTCCCGGGAACCCACCCGAGCGTATGATATATCTCGCTAGTCATGGGGTGACATGCAGCTGAAAGTCAAAACGATACAGAAGTCCGCCGAAGATCTTGCCGGACTGGCGAATGAATGACGTCGTCGTCGTACTCGTTCTCGACCAAGATGAGATCAGGGGCATGTTGTAGAACATCTAACGTTATGTCAGTTTTGTTGTGCTGATGTTTGAGGTTGTAGCGAGCTGTGGTGGATGACCGAAAAAAGGAGTGGTGGGCTCTGGCAAGAAAGGGTGATCAGAAGAAGGGGAAGCCTAGACTGAGAAAGGAAAGAAGTCCAGGCGGCATGCTTTTCAACCGCGTGCGCCAGGTAATATCGTGATCAATGTCACGACACCATCGACAGCTTGCAGCGTGCATGTATGTAGGTATCGACCTGGCCAATCACATAGTGCGATGCATGTACTCGAAGCGCAAAATAATCGGCAACCTCCGTACAGTAGATCCATGCATTCAAACACACCCTCAGCCCTGAAAATCTGACCAGAAACACAAGACAGTTGCCATGCCTACGGATCCGAGGCAAGCAACCTGGCAAATAGCGCAAGAAAAAGGTGGGATTCATACCACCAAATAGAGTGTTGACGACACAATACAGCTACTACTGCTGTAGCTGCAGTAGTTCGTAGTCGAAATGCCACGATGTAAAAGAGTATCGCTTTGTTGTACTCCTATTAATAACAATGCGGGGTAAATACGACCAACAATAGTGGAGGTGGGTAGCTGGGTACACATTGTAAAGGAAGATTTGTCTGGGAATATTACTTGGGTCTGTCATATTTACTTGCAAACACCCGTACTGCGACTATAACAAATGGGCGAAAACGCAAAGCTTGAGGTGGTGGGGGTGGTATCGGGGATACAGCTCCGCGGTCTATGGTGCCCAGCTCCACGAAACCCAGCTCCGCGGTCTACGGTGCCCAGCTCCGTAAATATGGTGCTGGTTCGATTCCAGGGTAGTTGCGACGACCCTGTTTTTTTCAATATGCGATTGTAGAATATTCGACGAATGTTGACCGTTCACGTGTCGCGCTTCACGCTCACGGTCTGCGGCGCTCCCTACGTAGGGCTAATTATATTTCTGCACCTTGTGGATGGGAGCAGGGTGCCAAGTGGAATCATATCCGGGTGGGATCAGGTTCGGGTGGGATCAGGAGAGTAAGAGTCAACCAAGGCCTAGTTTGTTTCCCCCCATTTTTATCTGGAGTATTCCCAGAAAAATATTCCACTACAACGTGGAGACTATACTGGAATAATATCTTGTCAATGTCGCAACCCGACCGACAGTAAAAATCCGCCAGCAAATACGCGCACGGTTTATTTGCAACCATAAACTCATAGTTTCCCTGCGGAAATAAGGTTATATGGTAATATTACGACACCCGGCCCCCGTTTGGTAAATTCACTTAAGCTTATTATACAACGCCATTGTTTTTTATTAATTCTAATTGATTAATCCATACTAATTCAAGTCATTAATTAGATTTCACCTTCGAAGGACACGATATCTCGAGCACATTATATATATATCATATTTTTTTCCGCCGCCGGCGGTCCTCCGGGGGCCGTCCGGGGCGTGTTGCACTGCGCACAACAGACGCCGAACCACTAACAACGAATGCCCTGGTACAGAGTGGCGAATGCATCACTCAACTCCAGAGTCCAACATCTCTTATGGAGCATGGACATATCATGCAGCAAACTTAGAGCTGTCCGCTCAGGTGAACGTTCCGGACGTGCCCGCATAAAATTATCTCGTTTCACATCCAAGGAAGTTCGCCTGAGCGGGCACATAATATAAATACATCTAAGCGAACGCCACAGAGTGTTATTGTCCTCATTTTCTCGGATAAGTGGTTGGGTGTGCTATATATATATATATATATCACGTAAACTCGTCGGAACACTATAGTATACCTGGTACGTTTATTTCAGACTGTTTAATTTTAATTTTAATTTAATTTTAATTATTTCTCCCCCCACAAATAGACACACACTTCCTGAATTCTACAGCCTCAGATTGTGTCCCCCTCATACGAGATGTACATCCGACATGAGGACATATAAAATCCGTAAGTACGCGCGATCGAAGTATTACACTCAGCTAGCAAAGATGGGCTTCGACGAAATCCTCGAGCTCACAGCTGTTGTTTTTTTAATTGTTTAATATATATATATATATATTAGTAGTGTTGAACTTCATTTTACTTGGACGTATATAATACAAGTTCAAGTTATATGGGGGCGAAAACGCTGGGGATTTTTCTTTTTGACTATTAGAACGATACGGTATGGTGAAAAGTTAATGTATTACGTGTGAGTGAGGCATTGAATCTGCAGTATTAATTATGTGGTCGTTGGGCACCTTTAATCTATTTCGTATAGGTGTATAGCCTTATCAGCAGAACAGAAGTACAACTACACCTCCCACTTACCCACACCGCTGTCACCTGTCACTGCACTCTATCTGCTAGCCCCAGGACATCCACGAAGAAACGAGTTCGCACACCACCACCTTCTCTTCTCCTTGCGAAGAAGACCTGTATGCGACAGAGAAAGGTGAGCGGCGTGTGTGTACGATTACAACCTGCTGTCCGGGGTAAACATGTTACATACGACGCACGACGTACTTGGTACATATACGATACAAGGCGCTTCGCGTAGCGGGCGGTTCCGTCCGCTCCGCTCGCCCATCAAGGACACAATATAGTTTGAGAGAATGTCACACATATGATATATGGCACACAAGAAAGAACAGGCGACTTGCAAATGCCAGGAGTTCCGTGCTCCAGTACAACAGAGCTAGGTGTTCGAAAAAGAAAGCCCGTCACACACAGCAAGGTGCCGTGCTGCCTGCTGGATGTGATTGAGTAGTCTATATATGTGGCACAAGAGTAAATCTTATTTCAATAGTCCCTTGTGTCTACAGTGAGTGGTGTTTAGGTGTGTTGGCCAGGGCATTAAATATTATTTCAGGGTATGTTGCGCGCAGCGCAACAGGCGACGCGAAGGCGTGTTGCGCGCCTGCGGCCCGCAAGCCTCCCGCAAGGGCTTCCGGAGCCCCCTCTCGGAGGCCCCTCGGAGGCGAAACAGTTGCGATCTATGCGCGGGAATACGCATGAAAACCAAATATTAAGCCATTTAACGTTATTTCGGCTGCGGCGAATGAAGAAAGTTGTCAAAACAAAATGAAAGCCTACGGCGAATAGCGAAAGGTGCCTATTTCATATTAATACCTTTTGTTTTCGACTATATACCAGTATCGCGAATAGAAAAAGGGGCCTAACATATGTCCATCTACGGCCAGTCGGACAAGAAGAGGTGCTTCAAAATATATTTTCACTACTACGAAAAAAGCGAATCAACTTTGTGTTTCACCTGCGGCGATTTAGAAAAGAGAACCCCTGTAATTTTGGTTTCCTCTGGCGAAACAAAAAAGCGCAACGAAAACTTACGAGGTTACGTTCTGTAGGGTTTGTGGATTCAGGGTGCGGGCATGAGAGTGTTGCAGAACTCACAGATGTTCCGGGTACGGGTATGAAAGTATTACAGACCTCACAGAAGTTCCGGGTATTGTGACACAGGGGTTCTGAATTCACAGAAGTTCCTTGCCGGTAAACAATGGTTGTACCCTCACCCCGGTTATTGTAGCACGGGGGGTACAGAACATACAGAAGTTCCGGCTACGGGTATGGATGTCGTACATAACTCAAAGAAGTCCCGGGTACGGGTATGAGAGTGTTACAGAACACACACAAGTTCCGGGTACTATAGCACGGGCGTACAGAACTCACCGAAGTTCCGTACAGGTGGAAAAACGATGTACCCGTACTCCGGGCATTGTGGCAAGAGCATACATAACTTACAAACGTTCCAGGTACGGGTATGAGTGTCGCACAGAACTCACATTTGTTTTTGTGGGATACTTGTAATACCCGGGGAAAAACCCAAGTATTTTTACTTACGTGCCCTACAGAAACACAAGTGTGCTTACGAGAACAGCAGTAGTACAGAACACCTTACAAGGATAAGAGAGCTGGTCAAGGCTGAATTTCTTGTTTGAGAGGAGGTGGTCTCAACGCTATAACTTCCATATAAAGCGACTATCCAATTTATAGGGCTGAGTTGGCTGGAGTTCCCGCCTAGTTTTTAGTTGGCTGGCGAAGGCAGTCAGCAAACTGACTTTAGTCGACCTGTTGGCTGGCGAAGTCAGGCAACTAGTCGATTAAAGTTAGTCGACTAGTTGGGACTAAAGTATGGGGGGGGGGGGGGACGGAACATATTTCAGAGCCATTAAAAATGCATATTTTTCACCGAAACAAGTTGCACAATGATCGTACAGCCTATCACCACAATTGTCCATGATCACATTTTGAATATATTGCCTAGAATGTGATTTTCATAGCCTTTGGGAAATAAGTGTATTGAAAAATGCCATTTGGAATCCATTATGAAATCTGCCTTCGAAGGTGAATACTAATAAAAAAAGACACGAACAAAAAAAAGACGCAAACGCGAATTTTCATTTTTACTCACGGCACCGTTGGACACAAACGGCGTGTGATGTATTGCCTTCGTTCTTTCAGTAAAGGTATCGGTGAAATGGAAAAAAAAAACAGGTACTCGTATACGTCAGATGTTGTCCTACCACACATACTCACGAGAAATGCACAAACCACACCCACCACAGCAGGCAGCGCAGCGCCGTGCTGTGAGCCGTGTTGCTGTGCTTTTTCATACAGCTCTCTTGTCCTGGAGCATGGAGCTAATGTGCATCCCAAGCATGCCTTGCATGCATGTCAAGCCCGCCGTTTCTTCGCTGTGCACCATGAACCTCTTGGCATTTTCAAGTCGGTGCTTGCATGCACTACATCATGGGCCTCTTCTGCCCCTTTTCTTGCGCGAGCGTAGCAGGAGGCGTCAGCCGCCCGCGGAGTGGAGCCCTTGTACTACAGTATTCCAAGGTCACGTTCTAGGTCTTAACATCCAACTTGTGTTCATTGTCTACGGAGAACACCTTTCATTATAAACTGAGCCTATATATATATATTACCAGGTATTATATTGTGTCCCACGCTCTTGATGGAAACATACAAATGAGTATCAAGTCATATATAGCCAAGTTCGTACCTCTGTTGCGTACATGAACTATGCACTCGTCTCACACGAGTCACGAGCGCAACCCGCAGGTTTGGATCGGGCGAAGGTCTGCAAAAATACACACATACAGGCGATCTCTAAACGCTGGCGGCTTTTTGTACCTCATATACAATAAACCATACCTCATACAATTTGGCTGTTACCACTGTATCATACCGACTGGCTGTGGACCCATATCGTCCATTAACTCGTTTTTCACGTGCCCGCTTTCGGACCCTCCCTGGTTTTTCTCGTGTGCGGCCTTGTCACACCCGAGAACAGGCCCCTGCTGGTTCGACCATCCGATAAAACTTTCTCTGCGTTGGGGCCCGTCTCGACGTGCTTCCGGGGACCGGGACCATGGCTCAATTTCCGTATTTGCCGCTTGCAGCGATCGTGTCTAGTCTCGTCAGCCAACAGATCGTCTTGATGAGTGTGTTCGCCTACGCGCCTTTCATGGTGGAGCACCTGGGAGTTGTCGATGATAGCGACGAAGCCGGTGAGAGACGTCCATCGGTGCATGTTTGGCTGGGTTTGAGATAGCTGTTGCAATGGTAACCCTGACCCCATGAGGGGGGTCAACGATTCCTGCTTGATGATCTAGATATTCCAGGGGAAATGTGCTCCTTGTCTATAGTATCTACAAATTGCTCGTGTCGCCGGGTGGGAGCCGTATAAGCTGCATGAGTTTTAAGACATGCTTCCTGGATAGGTCTGTATCATGCGATTCGGCACACACTATCAAACACTGGATTTCGTAGGTCGACAAGAGTGTTTTTTTTTTGTTGAGATCTTATTTTGGTCAGGGTATCATCGGAAATGGTGAAAACGTTTATTTCCGAAAACTCTGCAGGACGTTTTGTTTCATGAATTTGATTCCCAAATTCTAACTGCTATACACGTAGGTCGTTACCTTTTTGAAGGGACTCTCTCTCCTATACTTCTGACGCCAGAAATGGAAAATATGAACATCATAAAATCTACACACTTCGTACTGCAGTACGCACGATCCAGCTCCATCCGCCCGCGAAGTATGATATGTATATTCTGCAGGAAAGTGTTGCAAAAACATCCCGATAGGTGTACACGCATCTACCCGATTCTGTCGTAATCTAAGCCTCCAGAAAAGTCAACCTCACCGAAAACTCGAGATCAGATAGCTTGTTGGTTTTGGGAGATAGTGGGGCGAATAACAGTAAATATTACAAACATTCGCTGCAGTTTGCTGAGCCTGGAGATGATCGCTTCGACAGTCAATGTACATGTTTGAGCGGAATATATATCCACTCGCGCGATAAGTCTACATTGGGTGCAGGTGGATGTGCTTTTGTACGTTTCGGCCAGATTGGCGACATCTACCGCGAGATCAATGTAGTTGTCTAATAAAACGCCCCACGATGCATAGGGTATCTGAGTTTTGGTACGCGGGAAACCACCATACAATGTGTAAAGATTGATACAGTAGGTACCCCAGAGTTGGTAACGTGACGCAGCAAATGGGTCGAGTTTTCCTGCATAGTTTCGAAGCTATTATCCGCTTTCGAAGCTTTTGTCCGTCTCGCCTCGTGGGTGTTGCCTGCATTTTGTTTTCATTGTGTACGTACGCTTCGTCGACCCGGAGGAGCCCTTAAAGGCGCGCTGCGGAAGTAACAGGTGCGGTTATGTCTGATATTGTTTCTTCAGCAACCGAATAACCTGTTTCGAAATGTCCGGTTTCGGGTACGAAAGCCGGATGTCGGTTTCCGGTTAAATACCGAAGATCGATTTCGGCGCTCAACTCTGATCAAAGTTCGCCAAAATGGTGCGTGCAGCGAGTGAACCTCCCTGCACCCCACCTTGGTCGAATATCTGTTTTCCCCTGAGCCACCGAGCGCAGAAGGTGTTTGGCCGCTCCTCCTCTCCAGCTCTTGGTCGTCAAGTTAACCTACGTCTCGCACTCGAGGAAAGCGTGATGTTTTTTGCTGTACAGCTAACGATACAATTTCCCCACGACATGTCCCCAACTCACGCACCAGGATTCTACGCGGGTCTGCTGTCTTCGGCCTTCATGACCGGCCGCTTGTTCTCATCGCACTTGTGGGGTTTGATTGCGGATGGTTACGGCCGCCGCTTCGTGATAGTTGTCGCCCTGGGCTCGACCGGGGTGCTGTCAATCGCCTTCGGGTTTTCAACATCCTATAAGTCGGCCTATATTTTCAGGTGATGGGTTTTGACATCATCATTTACGTTGGCATATTATATGTTTAGGTGAGGGTATGAGCAGGGTTTAGAGGAAGCCTCGGTGCACATATACGTGTCGCTGGACGTGTGTGCGTGATAAATCACGGGGTGTGTCGGGCGGTATACAGCAGGCGTCGACCTGTTCGGGTTTCCAGACGAGCGTGAGGAATTGCGACTACTCTTGATATATTTGACCGGGCGATAGCTAAAACAAACTTAAAATAGCCACCACAGTGGTGGTTGCAGATTCCGCGATACCGCAAAGGTTCCCATCCAACTTGTTAGAAACATAACAACTAGAGACAGTCCCGACATGGAGATATATTGAGCACGGTAGCCGAGCGTGTCACTTCTCTACTAGAGGTGGCACAAGCGACGGCACGTGCAATTGCGCTGTTCGTGTACAAGCGGCTACTGTAAATATTGTTGGAAACATTTTGGGCAAGATACTTTGTGCTTACTCCACAGGGGGCTCGGCTTGGTTTCAGCCAACGTTTGGTGGACGGTCTGGTACAACCGACAGAAAATGTTACTCGCTCACGCCACATCTCGAGACCATGCCCCAACAGTTGCTGCTTGCGAGGGCATAGTGCGTACGACGCAGAACTCTTTGTAGGACACTGACGGGGGCAGTGTACGAGATACCCCCATCGTTGGACTCTGAACCGTATGGGCCGTTGTCAAATATCGCGCGGCACGCGTACGACTGCGCCCGCGTCCTGGCAGCATAGCACGAAAACCACATCAAGTGCAGAGGCGGCGACAAACACATAACACTTCTGGTCTGCTCCCCAGGTTTCTGCTGGGGTTGTTCAACGGCACAATTGTGGCATCGAAAGCTCTCGTGTCTGAAGTGTGCGCTAAGGAGCACCAGGCCACGGGGATGGGCTTCGTGATGGGTGAGTTACCATGCCGGTATCGAGAGATCCGTATCTTGACCGAAACAATACTTTTGATGAAAATGGTAGCGGTAACCCGGCCAACAACTCCATGCGCTATATACGTAGACCTGGTGCAACCTATACTGTTTGCAGTATAAGTATATTACTAACCGATAGTCACTCACTTGAGGAGCACAACCGGTCAAACACCTTTGGCCCCAAAACCGCATTTTTTCTATCGTGGGATGAACCCATACCATTTGCACATATTGGACAGCGCACGTTAACCATGTGTATATATTCTGATTGACGGCAATGGCAACCCGTTGCATGGAGGACGCGTTCTGTGGGATTAACAATACGCTGCGTACACCGGAAATACTCAGATGGCGGGACGATTCCAAGGACCTATAAGCGCCAATTTATTTTTTATGCGACATTTCATTTCACCTGCCATAATTTGTCCAGGGCCGAGTGGTGCGGCTTCGACGCAAAGTTTTGAACTATTCGCGTGCTTGTTTTCGTTGTCGCCCCCGCCCCTCGCGCGATAACTGTCGTTGGCGTGATGTTGCCAAACATTTCGCTGACACCAGCTGGCTGGGCGCTTGGAGCGATATTGGGGCCTGGCGTCGGGGGAATGCTGTCTGAGCCAGCCATCCACCACCCGCAAACATTCTCAAGCGATGGACTTTTCGGGAGGTATTTGCTGCAACGTTAGCGCGGCCAGTTATTTTCACCACCGGTCTGGAATGTTGACGACTCCTGTGTTCTTAGCACTGGCTGGTGCTCCGCAATAGAATAGGGCCCCGCTATAAACGTCCGACCGTCACGTTAGACTGCGCACCGAATTGCCAATGATCGTGCTCTGTTCAGCTCATCTAACGCCGTAAAGCGTGCAGCGTTGGGGGCGGAGGTATACAATCGATTGGCCCTTCTTCGAACCAAGACTCTCACGTTCGGAGCAATTACTGGACTCTGCTCCGGTGTTGCATCGCCGCATTCGTTAGCATACTCCACTGCAAACTGTTACACATATCCGACACAACATGATCTACGGTATACAGTCTAAATCCCAACGTCCGGTTCTAAGACGTGTAGAAGGTGTTTAGTACAATTCCCAGCTCAGGACACTTGTTCTGCTGTGGACCATGCGCATTATGCGGCTCTCACCCATAAACACGAGCTAGTTCATGCACGCCAGTAATATATCCGCCCTGAAAGATCTGCATCATCAGGAGTGTTGAACCGTAAGACGGATAAATTCAGTTTCGAGTACTAGTCATGGACGACCTGTTTCCCCAACGGTTTCTACGCTTCATTCCGATGAAACCGTCCGCAGGTATCCGTACCTCCTTCCAAACGTCGTGGCCGCTGGCTTGGCGTTCTTGGTATTGCCACTTGTGATGGTGTTCATTAAGCATACCCCGAAAACAGGAAGCAGCAGCGACAACAACACCAATAAACAAGAGGACGTCCACAACGACGACACCTTCAACACCGACCACAGCCAACCACCCACGGAGGCAGAATCCGCGCAGCAGTTGGAAGATTTTGGTGTCAGAAAGCCGTCGTGGATGCAGCCAGAGACGATTCCGCCGGTTGCCGTGGGGAACGCATCTCACCAGGTTTCACAGAAACTCGGCGGCAACACGAGAGGCTCGAAGCCGGACAGCTTGTTGGCACGGAAGGATGTTCGCGCTCTCCTCTTCATGGACGTTGTATACTCGGTATGGGCTTGTTTTGTTCCTGGTTGTTTATATACGTCGAACAGTATTCCAGGATGTGTGCTGCTCGTGTTTCTTGCGTTGAAGTTGAATGTAGTTCAGCACCGTCATGTGTAGAAGACGTGGGCTCGTGCGGCGACGATGTGAGGGCCAGCGAGCCCTAACGTTCAGTGCTATCCCTGCGCGCATTCGAAGAAACCAGGATCGAGTTTACTGTCCATAGTAGCACTTGCTTCGTTGCCCAATGAGTAATACCGAACGCATGTATCAAGTAGATTACACGTTACATTGTGGGCCACTCCAACCACGTGACTGATATAGCAGTAGCTCGAAGCACAAAATCTATCAGCACTGATTTCGGGAGCCTCCGCCTCGCCACGTAGCTATGAGACATGTAGACACAAACGCGGTGCATTGGACAACGTCTGCGCTGACCATCGCCGACAGAAATAATGACGGCTCGCAAAAACGACCTTCCGTTGCTGTCCGTCCCTTGGTCCACCCTCCAAAGTTTGCCTTCTCTGGATTCGACGAGGTGTACAGCCTGTGGACTCTCACCACCCTAGCCAAGGGGGGACTGGATTGGTCCACTCTTCAGATTGGGCAGGTTAGACAAACGCCCAAAGACGTTTGTGCGGTGTCCACGTTAACCTCCATTTTGTGTAAAGTGAATTTAACAAAAATGGTTAATCACGACGGGGGCTGCAACCACCTTGCCTCACAAGCGTACACAGTGTTAATAGCACCCAGAACTGCTTGTCTGGTGTATTTTGACGGTCGAGAGTATCAACAGCGTGAGTGCAGCATCACCGTGATATACTGTCCGTCCGATAGATACTGTAGTTCGGGTACTGGTGATCCTGGAACGGGAAAGCAACGTCCGGGAGTCTCTGTAGGAAAGACGCAGACCAACACCGTATAGCGTCCACCGGCAGAACGTATGCCGCGCAAACCGCGTTACAGCAGTGGCGGGTGGGGCTGTTGCGGCAGCATCCCAATCTCAGCTCATGTATGTACTATCATGATCCTGATGCCGTCACTGGCCTCTGACAGCCGGGTGCCTGTGCTCCGTCTGCCTCCACACTCTCCTGGCCGCTTCCGCGTTTTCCCCGACAGGCGTACTTCGCATGTGGGTTGATGGTGATGGTCTTCGAGTTTTTTGCGGTGCCGAACCTCACGCCTCGGTTGGGCATCAGGACATCGCAGAGGGTGGGCGCGGCTATCCTGGTCCCCCTCTACGCCTTGCTCCCCACGATATCCAGTGGCTTGGAGGGTGCCGAGTTGACGGTAACCATATCCGCGACCGTCTTCCTGTTCACTGGCTACGTGTGCTCCCACGCGGTGGGTGCTTGCGGGTACTGGGGGTCGCCGGGAAAGCGACTGACCGGGAAACCACAACCAACCGTGTCCGACTGGCTCCAGCGCGCGTAGTGCTGTCCTTGTGCCCGTACAATTTATCCGGGTATACGCAAGACCCCTTCAAGTACAACTTGAGTGGATATTTGGATTGTCTCTGTAAGGTAGTTGGCGTTCGTCGTATCGAATCTAGCTGCATGCATACTTCAGCTATAGGAGTCCTCTTGACGTTTTGGCGGTGCTCCTCTCGTGAGGATATCTATACCTCACCCTAAGGGGAATTAATTAAAGAGCCATCCCACGGGCAACACCATCCTCTAGACGATACGGCGTGCCTTAGTGGACAGCCCCGCTGTTGATGAGCCTCGTCAATCATAGGTTTTGGCCGGAGAGGACCACCCATCTAAGAGTACACGTTCTCCTATGATGGTGTAATACTTCGACTGAGAGTGGAGGGGCACGATCATTGAGCTCTCGAGGCGCCAAAACAACAAACAATGTTTGTTCGACGTACAGTAGCTTCGAGAGGAACACATATATACTGTTTCACGAACGTGGCAGCAAACGCTGTTAGTATTGAAGTACGAAAAAAGCAACATCCCCCCCCCCCCCGGCCGCCTCGTTAACCCAGAGTTCTTCCTCCCTGCTGACACATCTCACTCTCCGGCGTGACTTTCCCCGTTCGATGTGTTTTTCGGTTGGGCGACCAACAGTTTTACGTGGGCCTCTCACTGGCCATCAACAAAGCGGCGGGACCCGATCGGAGGGGGGAGCTGAACGGCATATCGATGACGCTGAGCTCTATCGCGCGGACCGTATCCCCCATCGCCTGCTCGGCGCTGTACGCCTATACCATCAACAGCGACCAATCGTTCCCGTTCGACTACCACCTCGTCTTCTACCTCCTCGCTTTGGTCAGACTGGCTGTCGCTTACATGGCGTGGAACAGGATTGAAGACGTCGAGAGCGTGGAGATAAGCGCCCTGCCATTGACTGAGTAGGTTTAGAGACAACCGTGCTGCAGTATAGGGTATATAACGGGTAGGGGAGGCAGGTTTACTCCCAACTTGCGTGTGAATTTGACGGGGATTTTTCTCAATTGAAAAGGAACTGCCCAATGTGTTTTAAACCCCGGTGGAATCGTTGAGTTATTGTTTTTGATATATTTGCCGAAGCGATGGTTTGATCTGGCTACACTGCTGTACGCAAATACGTGTACGCATGCCAGGTAGGTGGTATGCATGTACGTGTATAGTTGGGTGGGGCATTCCTCGTGGCGCACGACTTCTTCGACTCAGTCGCCTTGCCGTGATGCACGCGGTGAGCGGCAGCGCAAGGTGCACCGGCCACTTGGTTCGGATGACCGCGCTGCTATGGTTTTTGAGCGAGATGCTAATAGTTCAGCAGCTAGTCCTACTGCTACTAGTTCCGTTGCATTCGTAGCGAATCGGTTTCCGCTGTATGTTTGTTGTGGGGCTTTGTACGATATCACCGATCGCCTACGACCCGTATGTACCCCGTGGGGTATATATTACCCGTAATATACTTAGAGTAACAGGAACAAAAGCGCAACCCCGGAGCTAGGAACACGGGGGTGAAGTGGGCAAGATTTGCGGCTGGTTTTGTTCTCCGCCTCGAGTGAGTTCGCTATGAAACCTGTGGCCGAGCACAAGTAACTGTCTACAACCTCCAACAACACGTTGCACGACTTTTCGCAGTTTGTGTGAAACATACCAGGTGTTCTGAAAAATTGCACCCATGCCATTCTGTTCAGAGTGCTCACGTACTCGGTGCAGGGATATTTATGTAACGGTATTTGGGAGTTCCACAGAGGAAATTTGCGTGTTTCTCTGTAGAGCACTTGGCGGTTTGGAGCGATTTCCATCGCCACTCTTTGTTTCTTTATGTTTCTCTATGTTTCTCCCCTTTCTCGTGTCTACGACGGTAATATATATACATCACGTGGAGCTTCTACTTCATTCCCCGACCCAGAGTACCCCTCCAGGGGTCACCTTAACACGCTAGCGTCTGTTTCAATTGGAACGGCTCGCTGGTTGGGTATCAGTCGGGAGAGCTCGAGGACGAGCTGATCGTTTTGTATTACGGATGGGGAGTTCAGAGGGACTTTCATCGAGCAGCGGCTTCATCGATGATGAGGCCAGCTGGGCCAGACGAGCTGAAGAAGCTACGGCAGCCGCAGAGGCGGCGAGCATCGCCACGGGAGAGCCCGTGGGATCAGCTCATAGCGCAGGAGCGCGAACAAAGCCTCCAGGGGGAGCACGAGGCCAGGTAGCTGAAGAAGCTGCGGCAGCCGCGGCACAGGCCACGGGATCAGCTCATAGCGCAGGAGCGCGAACAAAGTCTCCAGAGGAGGGAGCACGAGGCCTAGAGGGCAACAAGTCGTCGCCAGAGGGCGACGCACGAGGCCACCAAGGCAATCAGTCTCCGCGGCCAGAGGGTACGGGAGCAACAGGCGGCGATGAGGAAAACGCAAGCTTGAGAAAACAAATAAGGGAGATGGAGATGCAGATGGAACGGGAGGATAGGCAGGAGGAGGAGAAGTGGATGCAGCGGCATCAGGAGGCTAGATGGCAGCAGCAAGATAAATGGTTTCGGGAGCAGGAGTGTATACACCAGCAACAAAACCAGCAGCAGCAGCAGTATCTGCAGCAGCAGTACCAACCGCACCTGTACCAGCAGCAGAACTACCAGCAGCAGCAGTACCAACAGCAGCAGTACCAACCGCACCTATACCAGCAGCAGAACTACCAGCAGCAGCGGCAGTACCAACCGCAGCAGTACCAACAGCAGGAGTACCAGCAGCAGCAGTACCAGCAGTCGCAGCAGTCACAGCAGCATAGTGCCAAGCCGGTTGTACTTACGGGAGGCGAAAACGGGGGGTCTATCTTACATTACTCGTATGCGATATCTGCATTTTCGTATACGGAAGTCAATGCCCATCAGCAACAACAGCAACAACAGCACCAGCACCAGCAGACGGGCGAGGAGCAGGAAACTCAGCCGCTGCCACTGCCGCCGACGCCTCCGCCCCCGCCGCCTCCGCCCCCGCCACCATCGCCACCCGCGGTAGGCATGCGCTTAGGCCCCGAGGCGGAGCAGCGCGCCCTGGTAGTGGAGAGCCGTGTGGTACTTGCGCACCGAGCCCTGGTATCATACGAGCAACGGAAGGAGGAAGAGGAAGAGCGAGGACAAAAGGAGCAGGGGGGTGATGCGGGAACATCTAAGGAGGAAACGAATACCCCCACTGTGATAAAGGGGTGTTCGGAGCCGAGGTCGGCCAAGGGGAGGAGGAGAGCAAGAGGGGAGAATGGCAACGGAGGCGGGCCCCTTGTGGCTGGCCGGGGTTCGGTGCGGAGGCTGCTCTACAGGAGGACCAGGCCAAAGCCCGCCCGGGCGAGGCACAAAGCGATCGAGAGCTGGAAGCTGGAAGCTTCATGAAGAACAACAGGTTCTTATTTTTGTCGGATTATTTGATGTTCTTCACGTATTTTTATGATATGATAGCATCACAGCAGTATCGATGCACTTGTTTTTTGGCTGTGGTAGGCATTTTTACAGACTGCCCTGTGGATTGCATGCTGTGTTCTGCTCCCCCCCCCCAGATCGCACGTTGAGGTTGACATGTTCTGATGTGGGTAAGGTGTGTTGCGTCAAGGATAGCTTGCCGACCACCTGCCATCCGTCACTGTCCAATACCCCGCTACCCGCATAGCGTACTGCCCGTGATGATGTGCTGCTGTTTTTGTTTGTGCTTTTGTTTGTTTTGTTTGTTTATTTTTTGGCCGTATGCCTCCGTATACCGGATGCCTGGTAGATGATGGCCATTATTTCGGATCTTTCAGGAATAACCCGACCCAATTTTTCCACGACTATGGCATGATGGGCATGCATGAAAATGAAGTACACCCCCCCTGCCCCCCTTTTTTGTTGGTAAACTTGACGGCAGTAGGGAGGCTCAGAGTGAAGGTTTTATTGGGGAGAGAGCGTCTGGGAGGCCCAACGATGGAGTGCCTGCTGTAGAGCATTGCAATAGTTCTGTACAACAATATTCTTTTACGGACGAGCACGACATGATGAGTACACCCCCCCCGCCGAGTTTTGTGGYCCGTGCAACCCCCCCCCGCCATCCTGATTACGCGGGCCCTGGCAGGGAGGCTTGGGTTATATATATACTTATTTGTACCAGTGCCCGGTTTTCATTGAAAGTTCGTTCTCTCTGAGAGTTAATTTATTATTTGATGGGTCGAAATGCCATCGAATATCATACGTACGTACGTGGTCTCTGAGGAATTAAACTTTCAATGAAAACCGGGCACTGGTACAAATAAGTATCATTTTTTTTTTTTTTTTTAAGTGTATATATATTATCGTCGGACCTCGCAGGCCACCATCGAGGCGCAGCGAGCAAGCCAAGCAAGCAAGTCAAGGAGTCATACGTACGTACGTGGTCTCTGAGGAATTAAACTATGGTGTATACGAACATTAATGCAGGTCGGCCGAATGCGTACGTGATCTGCGGAGTTGAAAGATGTTGTAAACAGACATTCATGAAGGTCGACCGAATACGTACGTGATCTGCGGAATTGAAAGATATCCATGGAGGTCGACCGAATACGTACGTACGTGTACGTACGTGATCTGGAGACTGGCAAGTTTGTTCGATGATATTATTTATAGGAATGCTGATTTCTCGACGATGCCGATTGATTGGATTTAGTGTGCTTGTTCCCCGTTCAGAGGCAACTGCTATTTAGCTTTTAGTTTTCGGAATCTACAAAATATGATGAGTGATTTCAAAGTAGCTTCGACGTTGTGAATTTTGATTGTTTGCAATTTGAACGAACGGACGGAGTGTTTTTGGACGCAGGAAGGCTATTTCGTTTTGTGTTCTTGGCGTAGTCGGCAGGACTAATTTTTGTTTTGTTTTTCTGAGAGTTGATTTATTTTTGAGAGTCGATTTTCTGACCGCTGATTTATTTCTGAGAGATGAATTCTTTTAGAGTTGATTAATTTCTGAGAGTTGATTTTTCTGAGAGTGATTTTTCCGAGAACTGTTTGAGGCTTGAGGTTCTGATTTTCGGACATTCATCCGGTGTTGAATACCATTTTTATCCAAGCTGATGACCTCAACGAAGGGAAGGCTGGGTAGTTTTTGGTTTTCATTGAGTAAGATATTTGTGTTTCTTTTGGGTGAGCTTGACGTACCACCATGGTATCCTGAGGTATTATGTGTCATCCCCTTCACCAAGCAGAGAGCAGGGAGGCTGTTCAGAGTGCTCACGTACTCGGTGCAGGGATATTTATGTAACGGTATTTGGGAGTTCCACAGAGGAAATATGCGTGTTTCTCTGTGGAGCACTTGGCGGTTTGGAGCGATTTTCATCGCCACTCTTTGTTTCTTTATGTTTCTCTATGTTTCTCCCCCTTTCTCGTGTCTACGACGGTAATATATATACATCACGTGGAGCTTCTACTTCATTCCCCGACCCAGAGTACCCCTCCAGGGGTCACCTTAACACATTCTTTTGATTAACCCAACTACTCTAGTATTGCAACTGAAAAACCAACAGAGTTATTTTGAGAAGACTACAGTACTCTTTATGCTTTTTCCCGAAGGGGGAAGGAGCCCCTGACATTTTCACATAGGGATTGGTTTTCAATAGTACGTCAACGCAATATCTCATTTCTAGAGATTGTTGTACCACAGTGTTGGTACGAAGCATATATATGGGTAACTATTCTTACGATGGAGCGCTGAGCGTGAAGCGGGCCAATTGACCCTACTCTGAATCCGGTACACTTCATAAAGCTTGGTCTACCGTCCGCCGCCGAGCCGGCGACCGCCGCGCGAGCATGCCGCGCCCTTCCCATACATCAGCCCTCGGTGTCTCGGGCGAACGAGCGGGCGCCTGCGTCGAACTCGGCGAGCAGGGGGCTTGCCAAGCCCTCCCGCGGACGGCTCGCTCTCTCCCCGGCGTGGCGAACAGTCGCAAAAACGTTGAAATCCCCCGCGTACCATTATACCACATCTTGCTGAGAGCAGGGGAGAGAGAGGTGCGCGTGCGAGATAGAGAGAGACGCTTGCTGTGCAGCTCCTTGACGATGCTGGTGTGGTGTACCTGTGTAGCTAGTTGCGTAGGAGTGTGCGCTCTATCGCCGTGACAGGGTAGAAGGTCAGGGGGCGACGCAGCCTGTGTGTGCTGTCTGTGTCCCTCTACGTGTGTGTGATGTGTGTACCCTCCTCTACCCAGGGAGGCCAGAGGCACAGGTTTGCCGTGCTTGCGTGTTTCCAGACAACGGCAAAACCAGCACCCGACTCCAATCATGCCAGCAGCAGAGCAGTAGCTTCGTCGCCGTGGACCCTGAGCCCTGGCGCTTGCCTGCAGCAGCACGAACACCCTCTACTTCCTCTAGGCCATCACGTGTTCCTTCAAAAACCAAACAAGAGCACCGCGCAGCAGAAGCAGCAGCTGCAGCAGTCAGCCTCAATACCACCTCCCTATCCGAAATTTTAAGATGGTTGTGTTAATCATATTACTAAAAGTTCATTTTCTTCCAACAACTCTATTCAACCATTTTACGCACCTGGGTACGTATGTCTTCAAAGTGATATACGACCATCCACCTATATACTGCTGTTGTATGTATGCACAGCAGTATCAACATACCACTTTGACCCTAAATATAAGCACCACTTCAATTAACATGTTAATATGCAAACGGCCCTTATCTTCCGGGTACCTGGTATGTACGTATCATACGACTGATGTGTTTTTACTGTAAGACGACTGCTGCTGTACTGTTTTTGCTATTGTTGCGTGTGAAAATATTACGTGTAGTTTTGCGCCCAGAAAATATATGACGTCGTTTTTAGTATCCTTACACAGATGCTCCGAGTACTGAGAGTATTAGAGTAGTACTGGTGGCCTGAATATTCGGAGCACTTGGAGTATGAGCAGTACTGAAGGCCCAAATACTCCGAGTACTGGGAGTATGAGCAGTATTTATACTCGAGTACAAGCAGCACTCGGAGTATAAACATCTAAATTACTCGGTGTACTCCGAGTATCGAGAGTATTGAACACCGAAATACTGCGAGTACACAAAGTGCCTGAAGTGTTTATTTCTCTAAAATACACATTGCGTTTCCACTTTTCAAATTTTACTTCATTCCCTGAGGAAACCTCCACCTCTTGGTACCGCCATCACTTCTCGATTTACTCCTTTATCTTCACTCTCCAACTTTTATGGAGGGCGGGGCCGCCGATAGGCGTCCCCGTCCGATCCTTGTACACGTTACAATGTTGGCCGGCGATTGCGTAACACAATGTCATCGTGCCAGTTACGTTCGGTATTGGCAACAGTATTCCCTAGGTTCACCCTAGGGTTATCTATTTATTGCGGAAACTCCAAACCGGTCTGTCTGTCTGATCCCGGGTCCAACCAGGCTCCAACCCACGGCATTGCTTCTCTCAAACCTGACGCGCATACCGCACGTTTACCGCGCACAGCGATAATCGATCGCCGACACACGTACTAACAGCTTGAGCCAACTTTCGGCTTCAACGGAGCCCTGCGATTTGAGCTACGCGTCTCCCCCGCACCCGGGCGAGCAGCAATCGCTCGTTCAAGAGTCGGTACGAGCTTCAACATAGTTCGTACGTTTCCTACAGCGCATCGATCAACGCATAATAAGTGGAATCACATCGTCGAGCCACAGCTCGTCCAACACGAGTGGTTGGCGGCGTGATCGAGGTCGTTGCCCGCCAATTGAAAAGGGTAGTGCAAGCTCACTTCAGGGCCATTCCTAAAGAACGAAAAAATCACGATTCGTGAGGTTTTTGTCGTGAATCGTGATTTGTTTTGTCATGATTCACGACAAAAACCTCACGATTCACGACATCATTTGTTTTTACAATTTTCTTAAAAAAAAAACAAAATCACGATTCATGGCACTTTGTCGTGGCTCGAAATACGCCTGACCAAGGCACTACGTAACCCACCCGACACCAACGGTATCCGATGGCCGGTATAGGGGCATGGCAGACCCTGCTTCGTACGACGATTGTGGACAGCGAGCGGCTGCCTAAAGACACTGATGGGTGCGGACCAACGAGCACGAAGTGGCCTCCAAATCTCGAGGCGGAGGAGGACACAGCATGAAGAAAAACAAAATGGAAATTTCACGGGCCAAGCAGGGCAGACGACATGTCAAAGAGATTGGAACCTCGCGCGGACCTGGCTTGGCCGATGGCACTTGAGGTTGGAATATCACAGCCCGGTCAGACCTTGTGCAGCGAATTGAATCACGGGCCGGGTCGAGCGTGGCCGGCCTGGCACGGTCTGGCCGTCACCTACCCGCGAGTGTTGGCCCCACCCTCAAATACCGTTGGATTTGAAATATCGGTTTTTTTGACAATTTGAAAATATCACTAAACGTGACGAAAAATCACTTATTTGCGTTAGGAAAGAAATGTCACGAATCGTGATATTTTGTCATGCCAAAACGTCATGAATCGTGATGTTTTTTTGTTCGTTAGGAACGGCCCTTAGGCTCCAAGCTCTTAACCGGAATGGGCGTTGCTATATATTATGTGGCGTGTTTCCCCAGGGTGGTTTCCAATGCTACAGAGTAAATCAAAGTACTAAAAACAACAACAACAACAATTCCTATATACGTACGTCACGAGTCACTCGTGATGTCGACACACGAGTTCGGAAAGTGCGCACGGGCCATGGATCAAAAGAGATGAATGTTCTAACGGTAGGCGTCTTTGTCCCCCAACGGAGTTCTCCCCGTGGGTCCCCCTAACGGCTGTCGACCACACAAGCTGGCTTTGCTGTCTCTTCGACCCGCAGGTCCCTGAGCAGGGGCGTGCGTTATGTGCAGGTTGCACCTGCAAAAGTTTTTGTGCAGGCTGTGTGTGGCCAATTTCATCTTTGCCCGTCGACCCAGACCAAGCCAACCCCAGACACACCCCTAACCCTAACCCGAACCCGAACCCGAACCCCAACCCCTTGGGGAGCACGAGGTCGGCAGGAGCAGCCACGCGGCTCTTTTGGTGGTGTTTTTCCAAAACAAAACATGCGGCCCAAAAGGCCAGCCTCACACATTAAAACCAGCATCCTGCACAAAAACTTTTACAGGTGCAACCTGCACACAGTACGCGTCCTGAGCAGGCAGCTGTTCGAGGGCGTTGCGGGATATTCTGTGGCGTTTGATTTCAAGGGTGGCTTCCAACGCTCTAGTAATGTACGTCGCATTTTCCTAGAGTTCACGTGTTCGCTTCATAATTGGCCAAATGGAACGGGTATTATATTGCGGGACACCGTGGCATATCGGTGCTCAGGTTTTGGGCGCGGAGTGCGACATCGTGCGAGTGCGAGACCGAGCGCCGAGATGGACGGCGTGGCGAAGGCGCGGCAGTGGTCGGGGCACACAGACGCAGAGGCGGGGTCGGGCATCGTTCGGGTCGAATACGACACACACCATCACGAAAAAGGCACAAATCACCCTTATTACAGCTTGAGGTTGTCCTGGAGTATTGAGCTCTTGGTATTTTTGCAAGTAAAAATCGCCTGTTGCCTGTAGGCTTGTTTTTTTTCTTTTTGTGGTGTAGACTGCTGTCGTCGTAGGTGCTTCGCCACATGTCACCACATACCAGTACTACTGCAGTTCAATACAGCGGTAGGCGGGCACGTTACGTTCAGTTGTACGTACGTACATCAGTACATATTGCAGCGCTGCGCGGCGCGGTACCGTGCGGTGCCGTGGCCTGCCGTAGAGTGCTGTGCCGTGCTGTGCGTCTTCTCTTCTTCCGTACATCAACGTACAGCAGCAGTAGTACGTATTGCGAGTGACACTATGGTTTCTTCCCCAGGATACATATTATGATACACAACAACAGGTGCAACATGATGATACATACAAGGGGCTTCGCCGGCGGCCTGGAAAGGTGCCGGTTGCAGCCTTGCGTGATGTCGAAACTGTTAGCAGCATTGTGGCGAAGGATCGGGGTCAGACGTAATAACAAGAATTGAGAGTGCTCTACAAACGTTAGCAGCATTGTGGCGAAGGATGAACATCGGACGCACTGTGCTCCGTACACAAGACCGTGAAACTGAACTCATTATTCCTACATGCTACGCGCGTGAATGCATGACAGCAGTCCTCCGCGTAGAACCCCTGTCGAACAAACGTGATGTAAGTCGATGTCGATGCTGTGAGGTCGATGCTGCCTATTCCTCCGCACTTGAAAATTTGAAATTTCTACGAAGGTAGACGTAGACGAACTCGCCGGGAGACGTCGTTCCGTGGTGCCAGTCGGTGCGCAGACCAAAGGTCGAGGCTCGTAACCTGAACGAACGACGATGTGTCGAGGCTCTGTCTCTGTGAAGAGAGATGGCAGAGGTGTCACCGATATATATGTGGAAATCACTTGTGTAGCGAAGAAGAAAAGTCACATTTTGAAAAGGCGCGTGAGTGGCAATAGCGGAAAGAAGATTGATCCGAGAGATCAAGAGAAAAGAGGATAAGAAGATAATGGAACGGAGAGGACAACATACATAGAGTAGATAATAATAGAGTACAGTGATCAATGTGGGAGACGCCTGCACCTGACCATCTCGGTACAATTCCCAAGCTGCGGACAGATACACTCTACCGTAGGCCGTACTATTCCCTGTGCATGTCTCTACCACCCTCCAGAACGCTCTAGCAACGTTGACTCTGTCTGCCTTCGACCTCTTGATGTTCATGATATCGCCCACTGCCGTTCCCGCTACAACATGCCCGGGTAGCTTTATATTGACGGCCGCAACCCCGAGTGCCGACCCATTATGGACTGGCGTATATGTGCAGGGTCGGATCAGTACTAGAGGCAACCGTGTCAGCTGTCAAGCGTGCATGTCGTAGATCATATGCACCGCAGACCCGCGGTTTTGGGACACTGCTGACGTTGGAATTGGCACGACGGTGATGGGGGAAACATGATCCGCGTCAACCGTTTGTATGCGGGGTGGCTCCATAGTGTCTGTATTGAGTGATCGACTGTTTTTCGCTAGCAACCACCAGGTATCCCTCCGACGTACAGTAGGTAGTAGATATAACAGTAGTAGTAGCACTTTTGATTTGACCGGAAAAATCGTTATGTGAGCATGTTTTCTGATGGCTGTTAAAACGTTTCAGATCTAACCATAGGGCATTCGCCGTATGCCATGTGCTGGTCGGAGCTGACGGTAATATCACGACCGAGCGATGAGTCAAATCCGAAATTTCAATGAAATGCAATGCATAAATATGTTCCGGTAATGCGGGTATCATCCTTTCGCAGTGACACATCCCGTCTCTCTTCGACCGTCACGTTGCTCCCGTACGTGTAGTGTTTCGTTATCCGACATTGAGTACCGAAACCGTGGTTCGAACAAGACAATGTCAGCACTCGTATGTAGCCGGTTCGAATCTTACTGTTGTTACGGTTAGGTCGATGTGCTGCTGCTTTGTACGTCTAGTGTAGGGGGCGATCGTCTTTTCCCGTCCCTGGTTTATTAATGTGTGCCAAATTTGGTGTGGGTTATAAACACATTATATTTGGTTTCGATACAGGCCGGAACCAATAATGTCCAGATTTGCGGTATTCATGCTGAAGCTCAACTCAAAAACGTACTGGTTGCAACCAGATCACAAACATTTAGTATTATATTGAGACGAGAAGGCGGTGTCTGGTGATATCGTCTTTTGTTTTCACATTCCCTCACCCCTTCCATATTTCTCCCTCCCAGTCGCAACTCAGATCCGGGGTCACATATTAGGCTCTCGTCACCCGTTTCATCTATGGTTCGGGCTCGTGGCATTCTTCCTTGCCATAATAGTTCTGCCCATTTTTCTCGATACACAATCAAATGTGCTTCCAAATACAATATACAATGCCCGTGAATTGAGGTGGTATTTTGTAGCTCCGCCCGAATACGATTGTTGTGACACCGAATAAGGTGAAGACATTTGTTTTTTCGTTAGAGTGCAACTCCTTCCGTAGACCTGTACATCATCAAACCACACCTTCAACCATTTATCCCGCCTCACAAGCGCCCCCCCACTCGTAGTGTACGGCACTTGCCGTATTCAAACATTACACGCCGTAGGTTATTCCCAGCTGATATCTACTGTAGTAGTCACTCCATCCTGATGAGGAGGTAGAAGCAAACAGGCCAACTGCAGGACCTAAAACACGTACCCGTGGCCTGGTTTCACGAAGAACGGGAGTTCGATGAGTTCGCTCTATCTGACGTATACCTGCGGATCAGAAACCCTTGCTATGCCGGTTCTGATGGAAATATCGAAGGCTTTAAGCGACCCCCGACCTTACCCAATAACCCGAACCTCACTAGACAAATGCACACAACCAACGACATGAACGGAACGCAACCCCAGCGGAATCGCAGGTCATAGAAGACATGCCGTTGGACCAAACACATCCACATGCATATATCGAGAACAAAAATGAAACACAGCTATTTATACCTCGCTGATATCGCGCGGTATACTATATGGTATACCTGGTACTAACACTGATGGCGGCAGCAGCGACGGAAACCATAATATGTACATCTAGCCAACAAGACAACGCGCGAGTAAACCAGGAACAAACACTTTTCCGCAAAGACATGAACACACTCGTTGTAGCGATAGGTGTACCCCTTGCCATACGCGGGAAGGTACTCGGCGACAAACACAGATGACAAAAAAAGCCAATGAAAAAGACAGTTTACACATATGTGTCACAACATACAAAACACAAGAACCACCCAACATTATACCCTGAAACACACTTAGAGGTATCTCGGCGATATTCGACGTGGAGGGGGGGCGAGGGCGGTATGCATGGTCAAATGAGCGCCCGTGTACGATGATTCGCGAGAACGAAACTGCCTACTACGTTGGTTTGCACCCCGGTAGCACTACCACCGCCGGATCGATTTCAGAGCATTGGTTGCAGCATCCCCGCGACGAGCCCCCTCTCACAACGCAATGTATCGTATCGAAGGCAGAACCAAGCCGACAATATAGCGACCCGGCGCACAGGAAAACAGCAACACCGGGCACACTGCGCAGAGTCGACTGCCTTTGTTTATGACGAGGAAAGCCCGCCAAACACGTAACACACGGCCAACAGGAGCCCCAACAGAAATGCCTCGACGCTACACCTCATTTTAAGCACGTTTCGTCTTCCTCATAGTATACCGTGCTACAGTCAGATTCAACGTTGTCAATGAACGAAACAGAGCTAGGGATGTCGAGCACACCCCCTGAGGCAACGCGAATGACCGCATCACTGGCCTCGTTGCCCCAGAACACCGACTCCTCCGATAGCGCGGTCTCGCCAGTGGAATAAACATAGATGGTTGGCGTATCCTGCTCGATGAAAAGAGCCGAACCAGAAAACTCGAAGCTCCCTGCGTTGTACAATGCGCCACCGATGCCGTCGTGCGATGTGCAGTCTGTGAACAGGGCGGTCGCTATATTCGTGAACATGAACTGGGCGCCGGCCGCGTTATAGAGGGCTCCACAGTCCCTGGCCCGGAGAGATTCGAACTTGGCGTTTCCATTGATGTCGACCTTTCCCGCGTTGTAGATGCCTCCTCCGTTGCCCCCGTCGTCGTCGTCGATAATGGACACATACTTCATCTCCAACTCCCCGTTAAACTGCGCCGAGCCCTGTTCGCCGACGTACAGCACACCGCCATCGCCCGGTGGGCTCTCCCCGCCACTCGCCACTTCGCAGGTGGCGAACGTTGCGTCGCCGTCCACACGAAAGTCGTCGTCGCTGTAGACACAACCCCCGTTTAGAACGTATTGGGCAAAATCGGAGCTCTCCTCGGGCACGCTGAGGACGCTGACGTCGTCCATCAATAGGTCGTTCAACAAGCGGACGGTCGAGCCCTCTCCCACGAACACGGCTCCTCCGTTGACGTCCTGCTCCGTCGGCCCGTGGAACTCCACATTGGTTTCCCAGATCAACTGCGCGCCGTTCGTCACCTCAAACCGCACCTGGTACAGATCTGAGTTTCCGTTGAAGTTTTCGAGGTCTTCTTCACTAGACTGCACGGTGAGCGTCTTGGAGTCCATGCTCATCGTGGTGGCAGTGACGCAGTCGATGTCTTGGAGGGGGTGCATTTCGACGACGAGATCTTGGGTCTTGGTCAAGTCGAACGCCGCCTGCAGCTGCTCGCATGTTTCGACCAGTCCATGGCAGGCGCTGGAGAACAGCAAGAGGAGCGCAGCGCTAGATGCGAAGGACCTGCGGGTCGTTTGCGCACGCGAACATAAGCGGGAGCATAGGGAACAGCGAAACACAATAAAGGTGAGTGCCAACGGCACACACCCACAGCGTTCCGTGCCACGCACGGACATTCCCGAAAGTTGTTCTTTGTGAGGTCATGTAAAAGAAAATATATTCAATCTCCAGCTGCAGCGGAAGGTGAGATGAGCAGATACCAATCGGAAGCCACTCTGCATTCCGAACCTTCTATTTGTGCGATACGTCCGGTGTGTGAGTCACCACAGTGTGATGGGAGAGCTGTCATTGGGACACATGCAGGCGGTCACCAAGTTCTTACACAGGTTCACAAGGTTCACAAACCACAAAGTCACGTGGGAGATCCCTGAGCGTTAATCCACCATGACGGCCTGCCTCACGTCTTGCCTCTCAAGCAACAAGTTATCATACAGTTTACAGCAACCCCTTCCCTATGTCGGCCAATACTCGGGGGAGAGTTTAGAGATTAACCGTGAAGCTCCCCAATATGTCGTCGTTTCGGCCCTGACCCTCAGCTACGTCATCGTGCGTACCTAGTAATCGTAGTGTATGTCTACTGGAAAATTACTCGTAGGAGACACACCGTGTGGCCTGGGGTCACCGCTCAAGCATGTCACTGGACACAGAGAGAGGAGATCCGAGAGTACAGAAACATCTTGCGTGAAATTGCACAACATCCCGCTGCCGGCACACACGTTCCTCCTCTCCCCGTTTTATTTTCCTACAAGGCTTGGGGCTGGTGAGTTGGTATGGTTCATGTTGAATATATTATCTAACTTTCGATGTGCCTGGTATCGAAACGTGTTGTGATTTATATCCCCTATTAACCCCGTGTTCCGAATGCAGACGCTGAATTAACGATTCGATGTATATACGTATCATAGCTCACAGCTGTGGTTTTTATATTTTTTTAATAATGTAATGTATTATTCATTTTGTCATCTGGCAATGTGCAGCGCTTATTCCAATCATATCATCCACATATAGGCCATTGTTTTTTGTGTGAAACTACGGTATACTCCTATCAAACCATCGAAATCGTCTCAACTTTTGTATTTCAATATATCGATATCGTGTCGAACTCAAGTATCGTTCGATCCCCAGTACCACCAATTTCGGTACTGCTGTTGGTCAACGTAGGGGTTATACAACAAAACAAGATAAATAAATGTAGATATATATACTATATACGATGTACATGAACGGTATAAAATATGAGTTGACGATAATACTGGTGGTGTAGGGCGTCGGAATAACGTCGCTACGTTGAGAAACGTGAACCCGGGCTTGTCTAGACGCTATATTCGTAGCGCCACCTGCTGCAACCACCTATTGATGGACGACCTACTGATGGACGACGTCAGCGTCCTCAGCGTGCCCGAGGAGAGCTCCGATTTTGCCCACTATGTTCTAAACGGGGGTTGTGTCTACAGCGACGGCGACTTTCGTGTGGACGGCGACGCAACGTTCGCCAACTGCGAAGTGACGGGCGGCGGGGAGAGCCCACCGGGCGATGGCGGTGTGCTGTACGTCGGCGAACAGGGCTCCGCGCAGTTTAACGGGGAGTTGGAGATGAAGTATGTGTCCATTATCGACGACGACGACGGGGGCAACGGAGGAGGCATCTACAACGCGGGCAAGGTCGACATCAATGGAAACGCCAAGTTCGAATCTCTCCGGGCTAGGGACGGTGGAGCCCTCTAACGCGGTCGGCGCCCAGTTCATGTTCACGAATATGGCGACCGCCCTGTTCACAGACTGCACATCGCACGACGGCATCGGCGGCGCATTGTACAACGCAGGGAGCTTCGAGTTTTCTGGTTCGGCTCTTTTCATCGAGCAGGATACGCCAACCATCTATGTTTATTCCACTGGCGAGACCGCGCTTTCGGCGAACTCGGTGTTCTGGGGCAACGAGGCCAGTGATGCGGTCATTCGCGTTGCCTCAGGGGGTGTGCTCGACATCCCTAGCTCCGTTTCGTTCATTGACAACGTTGAATCTGACTGCAGCACGGTATACTACGAGGAAGACGAAACGTGCTTTAAAATGAGGTGTAGCGTCGAGGCATTTCTGTTAGGCTCGTGTTGGCCGTGTGTTACGTGTTTGGCGGGCTTCCCTCGGCATAAAAAATGCAGTCGACTCTGCGCAGTGTGCCCGGTGTTGCTGTTTTCCTGTGCGCCGGGTCGCTATATTGTCGGCTTGGTTCTGCCTTTTGATACCATACATTTCGTTGTGAGAGGGGGCTCGACGCGGGGATGCTGCAAGCAATGCTCTGAAATCGATCCGGCGGTGGTAGTGCTACCGGGGTGCAAACCAACGTAGTAGGCAGTTTCGTTCTCGCGAATCGTTGCACATGGGCGCTCATTTAACCATGGCCACCGCCCTCGCCCCCCCCGCGTCGAACATCGCCGAGATACTGAAAAGTGAGTTTCAGGATTATAATGTTGGGTAGTTCTAGTGTTTTATATGTTGTGACACATATGTGTAAACTGTCTTTTTCACTGGTTTTTTTTTGTCATCTGTGTTTGTCGCCGAGTACCTTCCCGCGTATGGCAAGGGGTACACCTATCGCTACAACGAGTGTGTTCATGTCTTTGTGGAAAAGTGTTTGATCCTGGTTTATTCGCGCGTTGTCTTGTTGGCTAGATGTACATATTATGGTTTCCGTCGCTGCTGCCGCCATCATTGTTAGTACCAGGTATACCATATAGTATACCGCGCGATATCAGCGAGGTATAAATAGCTGTGTTTCATTTTTGTTCTCGGTATATATATGCGGTTGGGTCCGTTTGATCACAACGGCATGCCTTCTCTATATGACCTGCGATTTCGCTGGGGTTGCGTTCCGTTCATGTTGTTGGTTGTGTGTATTCGTCTAGTGAGGTTCGGGTTATTGGGTAGGGTCGGGGGTCGCTTAGAGCGTTCCATCTTTCCATCAGAACCGGCATACGAAGGGTTTCTGATCAGGAGGTATACGTCAGATAGAGCGAACTCATCGAACTCCCGTTCCTCGTGAAACCAGGCCACGGGTACGCGTTTTAGGTCCTGCAGTTGGCCTGTTTGCTTCTACCCCCTGTGATGGAGTGACTACTACATACAGTAGGTATCAGTTGGGAATAACCTACTGTGTGTAATGTTTGAACACGGCATTTGCCGTACTCTAGTGGGGGGGGGGTTGTTGGGCGGGAGAGATGGTTGAAGGTGTGATTCGATGCTGTACAGGGCTACGGTCGGAGTTGCACTCTAACGAAAAATCAAATATTTCCAACTGATTCGGTGTCACAACAATTGCATTTGGGCGGAGCTACAAAATACCACCGCAATTCACGGGCATTGTACATTGTATTTGGAAGCACAATCGATTGGATATCTGGAAAAATGGGCAGCACTATTGTCGCAATGAAAAATGCCACGAGCCCGAACCATAGAGGGAACGGGTGAAGAGAGCCTGCTATGCCACCCCGGATCTGAGTTGCGACTGAGAGGGAGAGATAAGGAAGGAGCGAGGGAATGTGAAAACAAAAGCCAATATCACCAGACACAAACTTATCGCCTCAATATAATACTAAAAACAAATGTTTGATCTGGTTGCAACCAGTACGGTTTTGAGTTGAGTTTCAGCATTTATAGTGTAAATCGGGACATTGTTGGTTCCGGCCTGTATCAAAACCAAATATAATGTGTAAATAACTCGAACAAACTTTTGTCACACATCCAGAAATCGGGGACGGGGAAAGATGATCACCCCCCACCCTAGACGTACAAAGCAGGAATATCAACCTAATCGTACCAGTACGATTCAACCCGGCTACGAACGAGCGCTGACATTGTCTTGGTTGAACCACGGTTTCGCTACTTAATGTCTGATAACAAAACACTACACGTACGCGAGCAACGTGACGGTCGAATAGAGACGGGATGTGTCACTGTGAAAGGATGATACCCGAATTACCGTGCAATATTTTCGCATTGCGTTTCACTGAAATTTCGGATCTGACGTACCGCTCGGTTATGATGTTGCCGCCAACTCCCACCAGCCCATAGCATACGGCGAACGCTTTATGGTTAGATCTGAAACGTTAAAAAAACAATCAGAAGACGTTAGTATAACCGCTGTCAAACGTGCTCTGTGTAGCCACGTGCCTATACCGTGAGTCGTCAAGGAGAAGTAGTAGATAATGTACACTCGTATCACCACGTACCAAATACACACCAGGCTGGGTCAATACCGTTCTGTCAGAGACCCAACCACATAAACCACCGGATGGGCCAATACCGTTCTTGTCAGAGGCCAGGAGGGAAGCCGCACCAACGTTGTCACCGGCTGCACCACTCACATATAGACAGGCAGTATCATTCTATCAACGCCCGGGTCGCATCATCATTATCGTACACTGCCTCTCGGGGCAGCTCCATCTCTCCACCTACGGGGCACACTAAATAATGCCCCGATACATAATACGAAACCCCACAATATATGAAACCGCCACATACGGGAAATCAGTATCGAGCAACCGCATACCACAAACAGCCCCCCTATTCGGTGCGCGATACGATAGGTCCCGAATAACTGATCACCAATTGCCAGGTAAAACGGCAAGTCGCAAATTCCATAATAAAGCACTGCCAAGGTAAAACGGCAACCCCAAATCCAATCCTTCATCATTGCCAAGGTAAAACGTCAACCCCAAATTCAATCCTTCATCATTGCCAAGGTAAAACGGCAACCCCAAATTCCATCCTCAAGAATTGCCAACGTAAAACGGCAATCCCGATACCAAATCTCTCAATCTCGATTCCAGTATATATCTCCTAAACTATAGCGAGACAGTAACTACGGGAAGGGGAAAATCCAACAAACGTGAGTATGCTGGTAAAACCTTCAAACAAAATCAATAACACCGTCTTCACATAAATACCGTACCGCCCGATAACATCGGCCCCCCTGTTGTGTACTCTGTAAGAGCACAACAACAGAACATCTCTGATATATAACACCTCAAATCAAATCATAGCAGCCCCCCTGCTTGACACTCCCCTCGGAAGTATACAAGAAGACAACAATCCGCATCTGAATCCAAAAGTACCATAGGTATCAGTAATTGGTTCCCCTGTACGTTGTGCGCAGTTAACCAATAGCCAAAGCGTACGGCACGATTCATCAAGACCATCGGCATACTCTATTGGCGTATTAACCTTATTCAACGTATGGGTACCTCCCAACACTTTCTCCATTTCCTTAAGAACTCCTGAAGTTGGACGTTAATTCTTCAAGTACTTCCAAAAACATCCCATGCACATCGAAAACCCCTACTATTATCCCCCAAAACCAAATGCCCCAAAACCCCCGGAAAAACAAACAAACAAACAAACCAGTGGATGAAATCACAACAAGTTCATCACAGAGTCACGGTCAAAGCGAAACGTCTCAGCATGCAACGGTTTGATAAGTCGGCATGCTGCTCTGCCGACCGTACGTGTTAATCTCAAACCATCCGTTAGACACATGCTCTAGACATCTACGTCCTAGAATCAAACCATACACAGATACCAGCGCGCATAACTGCTCCACCAGAGACAGACGTCCGGTCAGTAGCCTTGCGTGCACAGTCCGCACCCACGTACGATAAAACCCCAACTAGACTCGACTATCTGGGATGGAAAGTCTTCGTCGTGTTACCGAGTACAACTACTATTTCCCCCCTGCTCGGAAGACGACAAAACATCCATCGCATGGTTAATAGTAAGATCCTGCGACATCAGTGTGACTCAAAAGCCCCTCAATAATAAAATCAATACCAAACTCAAGTCCAAACCCACAAACCAGGAACATCAGCGATCTATATCAAATACGCGCCGCAGACAACGAAACAAACAGAACGTCGTTGTCGTTGTATGCATTCACTCACGTACAAGACTGCTCGGTCCAGCGTTATAATTCAACTATCCTCCTACCAAAAACAAGCATTTAGGCCCTCGATATACCAGGTAAAGCATCGTCTCTCAATCATACCCCAGGTCATGATAAATGGACTGCCATAACCGAGATACGTGACAATGTACAGCTGTTGATGCTGTTATTTTATAGTATTCTGACATCGTACTTCAGAGGTCGTAGTACGCAATTCAGAATGTCAAATATCAGATACCAGTATAGCAGGTGCATATAACTCTACTCGTATATCCAATGCAAACATATTACAATCCAAGCGTCATAAATATTTCGTCTCGTCAATTCCTACTGTAACAAGCGATCCAAAAACATTTAATCTACTGTAGACCATTGCTACTAAACTACCCCAACCCCACACGCTCAACCCGTGTCTCCTGCTCCCTACCCCACGGACTCGACGCTTGTCTTCCGCCGCGGCTCAACGTCACCGTGGTATGGACTACATCTCATAAATCCGCAGAGTTAGGGTGCATTTTGACTCGTTGAGCAAAGGGTGCATCGGGTGGTTACTTTCAGCGCTAGGAACCAAGTCAAATCGTTAGATAACGAAACACATCACTATGCACTATGTCTGTGGGTAGAACCATGCCATCAAACCCCCCCTCGTGATTCTTCCCAGTACAACAGTAGTGACAAAAACATTTCGTGTGCAAGGGCCTGGTGAGGAAATGAGCATTGATTTTCACACCAATATCATGTACCAGGTACTGCCTGTAGAATCAAGCTTAAATCAGCAGTAATTATTTAACACATTGATCATGCATTGGAGCAAAATTAGCAGTAATTTCCCCACATTGTATATACTGCGCTGTAAAATCTAATAATATTCCAGCACATTAATATCAGGCATTGCAGAATCAAGCCAAAATCAGCAGTAATTATCCGACACATCCTTCCATCCGAAAATATACGTACCATTACAACGCATCAGCACTGATTTTCATACATCAATCTCATGTACTGCTGTAAAATCCAGCCAGAACCAGCAGTAATTTTCCAACACATTAAATATCATGTATTTGAGAATCAAGCTGGCAATCCACCCCCTGTTATGCTTCAAACAACACACAGCAGCACGGGTATCATGCATCCACGTATACATATAATACGGTATACCAGTACACAGCAGCAGTCTAACAGATCATGCACTGCTGCTGTAGAATCAAACAGTCAGAAATTATCATACACTTCTGCTTGCTGTATAATCAGTCCATCACAAACTGGTTCCACACAGCAGTGCACTTTGTCTGTAGAATCATGGCATTACAACCTCCCCCCCGTGATTCCAGCAGCAAGACACACAAAATGTAGCGGTGGTGCATCATACCCGTAGGGTACAATCACACAACTATAGCAGTCCCACATACCAGCCAATTGTTGACTTGCCTGGGTCGAACGGGAACGTCCGCTCTCCTACCCAGTTCCCATCCAACCACGCACATAGTTGCGATCCACCATACCAGGGGTACAAGCGCACCACAACTACAGCAGTCCTGCTCAAATATGCCGGCCAAGACACAGAGAAGCACAAAAACAAAACAACAGACCAAGAAAATATAATCTACTCAATCCACCAACAAAAAAGTTGGAAAATATAACATGCCTGCTTTCCTGGATCAAATGGAAAAGATCGCGCCCCGCTGCCGCAGATGCTGCTGCTGCTGCTCCCCTCTTCCACGAGCTCCACCTCTGGCCGTCTGCCGTCAACCCCCCCCCCAAGCCCATCCCGTTCCTCTGGTTTCCCTGGGTCGAAGGGGTACGAGCCACTCTGGCCCAAACCAATCTGCGGCACTCCGCCACCGTCCCCACCGAGCTCCACCTCAGGCAAAGCAACACAAAGCTCCACCACCTTAGCCTGAGCACCACCAAGCCCCACCACCTTAGGCCCAGCCACTCCAAGTTCCATCACCGCAGCCTCAGAACCAAGCTCCTTCTCCTCAGCCTCGGGCTGCTGCTGTACGGCATCAGCGAGTTTCCCCACCTCAGGCTCAGGCTGCTGCTGTACAGACGCCGCTACCGGCGCACGCGTACCACTGAGCTCGTGCGCCTCGGATGCAGTCACACCAAGCTCGTCGAAGCTCCGGTACGGAACACCAATTCCTCCAGCTCGCCGCTTGGCGGACTGCAACCTCTCCCACCAGGCTTGCTTCTGCAGGAAGGTACGCGGTCGAGGTCCATGATACATGTTCCACAGCTCCTCGCGCGCAGCCGCTCTACGGGCATCCCTTTCCTTGCTGATGACATCCAGCTCCAACATCAGGTCCTTCATCATCTGCTGCCGAAGCAGTTCGCTCTCCCCTGGCATAGCACTACCCCTCCTAGTCGTAGACCTCGGCACTACCGGCTCCACCTGCGGCTGCTGGAGCGCCGCCGTTCCAGCCTGCGACACGTAGCGGTGGTTCGGCGCGTAGACGATAGTAGGCTGGGCAGTACACTGCCTGGCCCTGTGACCATAAGCTAGGAACCCATCGCACACGCTGTTAGGGGCAAAGCAAGTCGCGGCCATATGCCCTCGAGCACCACAACGCTCGCACATGTAGAACCCGCCCATAGGCGCTCCTGGGGGCGGAGGGGACTCGGGCTGGTACCAGCCATTTCCGGCGTTACGAGTCCAACCAGTGTCCCCTGGGTTCTGCTGCTGTTGACTCTGATGCTGCGGCTGAGGTGGGTGCTGCTGCTGGTAACTGTGACCTCCACCCCAATGCCGCTGCTGGTGCCGCTGATGCGGCCAGGCGCCTCCATACTGCTGCTGCTGCTGCTGCTGCTGTTGCTGCTGCGCAGTGCCTCGATACTGTTGCTGCTGCTGCTGCTCCTGCTGCTGCTGCTGCTGCTGCTGCTGCTGCTGCTGCTGCTGCTGCTGCTGCTGCTGCTGCCGCCCGAAATCCTCAAAACCAAAGACCATCTCCTCAGTCAATTCCCCCTTATACCACCCCCCCTCTAACACAGTATAGCACACCAGCGGCCTCCGGGCCCGAAGCAATAACGATAATTGTGTTAGTATAACCGCTGTCAAACGTGCTCTGTGTAGCCACGTGCCTATACCGTGAGTCGTCAAGGAGAAGTAGTAGATAATGTACACTCGTATCACCACGTACCAAATACACACCAGGCTGGGTCAATACCGTTCTGTCAGAGACCCAACCACATAAACCACCGGATGGGCCAATACCGTTCTTGTCAGAGGCCACACCACACACAGGAGGGAAGCCGCACCAACGTTGTCACCGGCTGCACCACTCACATATAGACAGGCAGTATCATTATATCAAAGCCCGGGTCGCATCATCATTATCGCAGACTGCCTCTCGGGGCAGCTCCATCTCTCCACCTACGGGGCATACTAAATAATGCCCCGATACATAATACGAAACCCCACAATATATGAAACCGCCACATACGGGAAATCAGTATCGAGCAACCGCATACCACAAACAGAAGACATCCTCACATAATGTTTTGTTCCGGCCAAATCAAAAGCGCCACCACTGTTTTATCTACGTACGTACGTCGAAGGGATACCTGGTTGTTGCGAGCTAAAACAGTTGGTCGCTCAACACAGACCCTATGGAGCCACCCCGCATACAAGCGGTTGACGCAGATCATATTTCCCCCACCACCGTCGTGCTAATTCCAACATCAGCAGTGTCCCAAAACCGCGGGTGTGCGGTGCATATGATCTACGACGCGCACGTTCGACAGCTGACACGGTTTTCTTTAGTACTGATCCGATTCGGGACATAGACGCCAGTTCAGAACGGGTCGGCACTCGGGGTTGTGGCCGTCAAGATAAAGCTACATGGGCAAGTACCGTAGCGGGAACAGCAGTGGGCGATATCATGAACGTCAGGAGTTCGAAGACAGACAGAGTGAACGTTGCTAGAACGTTACTGGAGCGTGGTAGAGACCCGTACAGGGAATAGTACGGCCTACGGTAGAGTGTATCTATCCGTAGCATGGGAATTGTACCGAGACGATCAGATGCAGGCATCCCTCACTTTGATCACTATACTCAATTATTCTCCACTCCTTCGTTGTTTTCCTCTCCGTTCCATTAGGCCGGTCGCCTCGGTGGGCTAGCAGGTAACCACGAAGCCTGTTAGCATCAAGATCGCGAGTTCGAACCCCGCGGAGTGCATGCTCGTAGGGACTTATTCTTGCAAAACAAATCTTGACTAGCGGAAAGCGCGAGAGCGTGAGTTAGCAAAGTTCGATGAAAATCGACGAGCGTTGGGAACGCTGAAACCTCTGCGCGATAAAAAAATCAAGGCAACAACCGTAGGGGGGGAGGAGGGAGAGGAGCCTACTTTGGGACCCCGGATCTGAGTTACGACTAGGGAGGGAGAAAGACGGAAGTGCGAAGATAATAAATGGGATGGAAAACAAAACAAACAAAAAAAATCGTATTCTCTTTTTTCTTGATCTCTCGGATCAATCTCCTTTCCGCTATTGCCACGCACGCGCCTTTTCAAACTATGACGTTTCTTCTTCACCACACAAGTGGTTTCCACAGACACTTTGGTGCCACCTCTGCCATCTCGCTTCACAGAGACAGAGCCGTGACACATCGCCAATCGTTCAGGTTATGAGCCTCGACATTTGGTCTACGCACCGACTGGCATCACGCAACGACGTCTCCCGGCGAGTTCGTCTAGGTCTACCTTCGAAGAAATGTCAATGTTTCAAGTGCGGAGGAATAGGATTTTTCTTCCAACAATCACAAGATCAGCATCGAACTAACAGCATCAACATCGACTTACATCACGTTTGTTCGACAGGGGTACTACACGGACGACTGCTTTCGCGCATTCACGCGCGTAGAATGTACGAGTAAGGAGTCCGGTTTCACGCTAATGTGCACGAAGCTCGTACTCGTACGTCCAACATTGTTTTCACCAGGGCTTGTCATGGGCCGACGCTGATGGGCCAGCCCGGGGTTGGGCCGTGCAAGGCCGGCCGGCCCGGCCCGTCCCATCAAATTTCGATATGATGGGCCGCGGCCCGGCCCGGCGCATCAAATTTTGGTTTGGTGGGCCGCGGCCCGGCCCGGCCCGTCAATTATTCAGAGTATGGGCCGCGACCCGGCCCGGCCCACAAAACTTTCAGAGGGTGGGCCACGGCCCGGCCCAGCCCATCACATTTTCAAACATTCACGGCCCGGCCCGGCCCGGCTCATCGTTTTTCCAGGAGTCTCGGCCCGGCCCGGTCCGGCCCATCACATGGCAGCGAGGCCCATGAGACACGGGCTCTATATGGGCCGGCCCGGCAATTTTCATGGGCCGGCTCGTGGATTTGATGGGCCGCCCCATGGCCCGGCCCACGTTTTGTCCCGTACTAAAAGGTACATGAGTGTACGCTGACGTGAGCTTTTTACATTTCATTGTTGATGTTTAGTTGTATTTTCGTATTTTCGCGTCTGGATTTGGAGGGACAGCTGTTTTTGGCCCATGAGACACACCTAACCAGTACCCAGTACTCACACGGTTCTGCTAATCAACGACTTTGTCTAATAACTCCCGTCCCGGCTGTGGACCACCACCTCCTCATGCTGCTGCAAACACCCGCAGCAGCAGCAACAGCAGCAGCACGTGCTGCTGCAATACCCGGTACTACTGCTGCGATACAACATGCTGCTGCAACCCCGGTACTACTGCTGCGATACATTCTGCTGCCGCGGGAAAAACAAGGGCAAAAGCGGCATGCTGCCTGCGTCGCGGAGACGACGAGAAGTGTCGTCCGTGCGCCCACTACGGTACCAAGACTTTCATCCGACGTTTGCACAAGGCATCATAGTACCCGAGGCGATTTGCCAGAGATGCACCGTACGAACGTAGCTGGTTTTGGCGGGCAGCGTCCCAAGTACACCGAAAACGCCGTAGCTGTACTACTGTAGCCGTACTAGCAGTATTACACCACACATTATAGGATGCGGCCCGGGCGGGCCCGTCAAAACACGTGGGCCGCCTCATGGGCACAGTGGAGGTCCTAGTAGTAGTATCGGTAACACACCATATATAATGGCAGCGGTCCGGGCCGGCTCGTCAAAACATATGGGCCGCCTCATGGGCCGGGTGGAGCGGCCCATGTAGAGCCCACATCTCACAGGCCGTGGCCCGGCCCGGCCCATCAAATTTCGAGAGGATGGGCGGCTGCCCGGCCCGGCCCATCAAATTCTCAGAGGATGGGCCGCGGCCCGGCCCGGCCCATCCAATGTTCAAGGGATGGGCCGCGGCCCGACCCAGCCCATCAAATTATAAAATGTTGACGGCCCGGCCAGGCCCGGCCTGGACAAACGGCCCATGACAAGCCCTGGTTTTCACACCGTAAGCGCAAAAAAAAGCCACACGACTATTGTTGTGACATCGCACGCCTAGCTTTGTGTTCGATGTACTTTGAAGCTGTAAGCGCGAAACACGCCACACCTATTTATGCTCATCCCACGCGAAGCTACTGAAGAGTCCACACTACTTCCATGCTGTAAAGCACGAAGAACGGTACAAAACCACTGTTTCTACGCCGTCACAACCAAAGTCGGTTTCGAGCCGGTTTCGCGATATTCATACGCGCGAAGCCGTTCTCAAAACATTTGCTTCAAGATACCAAGTACATACGAGTACGAGCAGATTGACCCCGCGAGCGATGCAAGCATCGAAATTGGAAACGGCCGACGTCACAATGGACCCATGGGTCGTGGGGTGCATGTCAACCTTGGTTTTGTTTGGCTGAGATGTTGGCTCGAGCCCCATTATTTTTCCTTGTGCACGCATCTGGACTACCGACTTACTTGCTGTATTTTTTGCGGTTCGGAGAGACACGCCTTGCCGGTAGATCGGAGAGCAGTGTGCCGGTCACAAGGGCTTAAATGACGCCGGCATTGGGTAGAAGGGAGCTCCAGTTCCTCGTGTTACGGAGCAGGCCTTTTTTTTCGTCATGCCAATCGGTGGGATAAAATGCCTTTGATTTTGATACGTATCTTCATTCTGGGCTGTTGGTTTTATTTGTGATTCTGCCAAAATAAATAAACATATTTATAAACTTCTGATAATGTTCGGGAAAACTTAGATGATTATCCCTGTATCTCATATACAATTTCGACATTTCACGAGTCCCTTCAGTTCTAATGCTCAGACCCGTGCCCTCAGGCAGCTGTGGATAGCGTAGGTCATGGGTAACATATCTGTGTCAGGCGTCAGATCTTTCCATTACGAATAGCGCTTCTTAAGAAAACCCGACGTCCCATACACATATATTCTATATACCCGTAGACGAATTTCAAAATGGAATTTTCTCAACCTGCTTGCTAATACTGCTTTTCCTCAGACTTTGGGCAACACCGCCGGGTATTATAGACAAACCTACCTAGGCCTCTAGATCGACCGTCCGTAGCTTCCTACGCTGCCACAGTAGAGTGCGGATACCAAACAGGAACTCAATAAATGAGGACATTTTTTCTTGCTGCTGAGCAATTTCGGTTCGTGAAAACATCAATGCTTGCCATCGCTTGAAGATCCAAGGCTCGCAACACCCCGTAGAGACCATACCGAACAAGCTATACGCTGGTCGGGAACGTGTCTGGGCATTAGAACTGAACCTACGCAGTGTTCGGTAAAGAGTTATGATATGCTGTTAATGTTCCATAATAAGTAGTGACTGGTGTCACGGTAGGGGGGGTAACCCGATTTTCATTCCGCATGTACTCTACTCGGGCGAGTGGCCCTGTACCTCACTCAAAATTGGACTCAATCATGTGTTCGTTCGCGCAAAGAAGCAAACAACCATATCTATGGACGGTGTATGTCTCGAAACAAAACACTTGAAAAGCTGCAAAGAAACGAGGACACCAAAGGGACTACCCCTACCGTAGCACCAGTCTAGTTTTTATTGTCGCTGAACAAAATACGACAACAATAAATAGTTTTCGGAACATCCAAGTACAATTGTATACTCGTGTTCTCGTACCCTTATTCTGACCGAAGGGTCCCCTTAATACTACTTTCGTGAGCAAGATCAGTAAGGTTCGGATTACAACCACGTACGAGTAAATAAATGCAAATACACACGAGTCCACAGGTGTTTCGTTTTTTTTTTTATGTTTTCCTTTTTTTAGCCCAATACCTCACCATTTCAAAGTGGAACGAAAGTGTTTGGGCTGAAAGCGTTTTTGGCGACGCTACGCTACAGAGTATCTTGAACTGTTTCGCGAAAACCCGAACAAACGCTTGGTCGAAGTCGTTCTATCATACGCGGTTGTACCCATGTGTCACTACGCACTACGCGCTAGCGCGCAAAAACAAAACGAAATCGTCGAATTTGATAATGTTTGGTGATGTTGGCTAAAAGAAACGTTGACGTCACGCAATCATCTCGCGAGACGTTCGTGGCTGCCTACGACTACTACCTGGGACGCGTGGTACGGTAGAGGTGCATCGTATTGGTTCCGAGGGTGGTATGGTCACTTGAGGCGCTCTATACCTTAACCGAAAACCGTTTCTGGAGGAACACGAAAGTGCTACAGCAGTACCCGATGAACAATGCCGTGGCCTTAAGTATGAAACGAAAAATAGTGCAACACAATAATAATGAAATATCGACGACTTTGGGTTAAGGAGCCCCGTCATTCAGAAAGCATTTCAGCCAAAAAAAGGTATACCATGTACCTCTATGTATCGTAGCACGCGTCCCGGTTGACCTGGCGCCCTCACGCACACCTTATTGAGTGTGACCTAGACGCGTGCTACGATAGAGGTAGCACTTTTTGGTGATTTTGTTTCTGAACGATCGGGCTCCTTAACCCAAATTCGTCGGACTTTCAATCTTGTGTTGCCATATTTTCCATAGTATACCTAGCTTATGGGAATGTTGGTCGGATAGCACTTTTGGTTTCTTGCAAAATCGGTTTTCGGGTGAGGTATGGAGCTCCTCAAGTGACCACCCTTATAAGGCAGAAACATCACGGTGCACCTCTATCGTAGCATTCGTCCCTACTGTAGTACTTGAACGGACTGTGGTTGCTCGTGAGGAGGTTTAGCTGTCCGCAGGTGAAGTTCATTCGAACGATCACGTAATACCTGGGCGTTGTGTCGTTGCCTCATTTTGTGACTTCCGAACTTCATTTTTTGTCCATTTTTCGACGACTGCAGCACCCCAAACGTCGAGGTGTGCATCTCGATGATGATGATGCGGGCCGGAACTCTGGAGGAAAGTCACAAACTGCTGACAATGCGGCGGTAACACAAAACCAGCTTATTATGTTATAACACCCGCTACCTGTAAATAAACAAGCCTGCGGGGGGTACCAAACGCAAGCGTGTTGAAATACCGGCGGGATTCTCCTGTGCAGACAAACATCTACATATTAAAGTTAGCGAGGAAATACGGGGATGGAGGGTGGGCAAAATCCTGCGTGGCCTCAAATGAACCGGCTCTACTGTAGTTAACTTCGTATGATGTTCACCGAGAGAAGCGAGATTACCACAGCTATATGGTGAGAGAGGCGGTATGGATAAACCCCATACTCGTACTATTGGCATCCAAGTTTCTTCGGTTTCGATGCGATTAAATCGTGCGCTTGGTTCGGATGAACCAGTTGCGATTTGCAGTCCAACGTAAAACATGAACCGTATTGCGCAGCAGCTACAGTATTTGATAAAAATAATCTGCTGAGATCAACAACAAACATGTGCCCTTAATAATGCCCCTAACCTTGGCAGCGGCCACGAACGGCTGTCGTGGACACAACCCGCCCGCTGATCCCTCCGTCGACACTTGCGCTTCTTCGAATTATCTCTGACAAGTTGTTTTTTCCGTGGACGAGCCGAGCTGGCGCATGTACGTAGTTAGAAACACACCACGCCCCTACTCTCTCGCTTCCTTATCTTCCCCTCTGCCACCCCTGGGGTCAGCCTCGAATCACTTTACTCCCAGGTAAGCCCAAACCGATAACACGAGCTCTGCTGGGCTGTGTCAAGAACCCCAACGTTATGTTCTTGATATACATACCGGTACCCGGTACCATACGCCCATACCTATTTATTATCATATTTGCCATCCGACAATGTGCAGCATGAGCTTCAACGTTGATCACTCACAACATTCCCGAAATAAAAAAAAAACACGGAAACCAAGGAAACCTATGCGCAAAGCCCAACTCCCTTCTATCGAAGACCTCAGTCTTGTGTGTAGACCTGCGGAGTTGCTTTGACACGGGACGCTGGAGCTCCACGAAGCTCTACCGAAGATATATATATATACTCCGTATACACATAAGCGCAGAGCTCAATACCTCGTGGGTGGAGATGCAACCAATAGAGTTCGCTGCAGTCTGCAGAAGAACAACGATCATTCGACTCGTACAGCGTACATAAAAAATGGGTGGTACAGTCGGGTCGGCTACTACGTACGGTTCCTGGTTTCTATCAGGTGTCCTTGCTGCAAACAAAAAGCCTCACCGTTTTCGTGGCAGTCTGGTTGAGGATCGACGAAGACTCGATCATAGGAGAGGTACAGTAGTCCGCCACGAAATGGTCATACCACAAAAAAAGGGGCACAGGTAGCCCCTTCGAGCTAAACATACCACGAGTAGAGCAAATAAGAAACAAATCCGTTTTCTTTTTTCAGTTGTCACACTATTTATGGTATAATGTATCCCTCTTCATGACTCCCTACGGAAAACGACATTTCTCTGGTTGTAATACTTAGACTGCCGACTGATGAGCAATGTTCGAGACAGCGTAAACTATGGTCAACATTTGTGTCTGGGGAGGCGTATCGATTAGACGCCCTTTTCACCACGAAAAGTACTTCTTGCTCAAAACCGACTCGCCATACCCCTGGTATCCGAAGATGAATTCGAAAAATGGCAGTTTCTCCGGTTGCTGACACTATTTTAACTCAGATTTTCCACGAGTACCCCGAGCACTACTGGTAGGTGAACCTACCTGGGCCCCTAGTTCGACCGCCCGTAGCGTCCTACGTGGCCACAGCAGAGTGTAGATACCAAACAGGGGCTCCAAAACGATCGAACGTCTTGCTGCGGAGCATTTTTGTTTCGTAATGCAAGCACAGCAATGCCTACGGTCCCTTGCAGATCCAAGAGCCCCAACACCTCCTACAGACTATAACGAACAACCTGCACGCTGGTCGGTCGCAGGTCTGAGCATTAGAACCGGACCTATGCCGTGTTCCGTAAAGAGTGCTGCTATGGTGTTATTATATGTACCAGGAATAGTATCACTGCCAGTTACTCCTGTAAAAAAGACGAAAAACAAAACAAAAATAAAAGCAAGTACGAGGTACTCTTGTTTTATAACCAGGGCCCCCTTAAAACAGCATACTTCGTATATATGGACGAGGGTCCACAGTTTTAAAATGAAACCGTCGTGTGTCGTATGTTGCATACAGACCACTATCATATCGATGTCTCGATTGTGCTCAAAACTCAAGACAATACGAGTTGACTTTCTGCCCTTGTCAACAAAGCTCACATACAAACCAGCGCACAGTCAACTTACTATCTTGACGCTTTACAGAACACCCCTGCATGGTTTCCGTCCGTAACAAACAGGACTGCTGCTGCTGCTGTGAATCGCAATGGCGATCTCCAAGACTAAGCTGGTGGGCATGCTGAGCATTCTCACCGTGACCAGTGTGATGGGTCAACCATCTTGCGTTCAGCTCAACAGCACGATACTCTCGTCGTGCCCGTGCGACGACTCCACCTTGATGTTCACTCTAGAAGGAGAGACGACCATCGCGGCCAATACGGTGAGTTGGTGGGTGTAGCCATTGTTATAGCTGCTACTTTCAGACGATTTCCGCCTAGCGCTCCATAACAGGTAGGGAGATACTTGATCCACCGGTCGGTGCAGCGTATTCAGGTACGATGCGATTCAAGCTAAGCTGAACGCCCGAATGTCGCGTATTTGGTGTTTTACTCAATCCTGTGGACAGCAGTGTGTAGAAAACGGTGACATAGCAATATGTGCTATGGAACTACTAGCGTATTAGGGCTGGCACCGGAGGCGGTCATGTGTATCCCGGGCAATTATTTCAACCCATTCAGGCGTTTCGGTAGGCAAATTTACAATTTCAAGATTGTCTATTTTCACATTTGTTCTATACCAGACAGTAGACAGGAGACCAGCCGGCTTCAGATACTGCAATTAGGCATGCCCGTGAAACTTTTATGCGTAAATGCCGGAAGCATTGACTACCGTATATGACAGTGTGTATATCACACAAGGGTTATAATTAGGTGGTGAAACGTGCGCAATTGCACCAAATTTCTGAGAAATCGACTTTAGCGCACCTCAAAAAGAAGGACATGTGCGGCTTGCCGCACATCCGTTTTCGGGCCCCGCATATTTTTTGGCCGCAGGCCCAAACAAATGTGCGAGTCGACTTTTTTGTGTCTCTTTTCGCCGCAGGCGAATTTTGTTTTGGGTCTTTTTTTTTGTGATATTTTTGACAATTTCATGCTGAATTTCTTTGAGGCTTTCCTTTATAAGGGGACTGAATTCAAATTTATGACGGTTTTCTATGTCCGTGGATGAAACATGGCTTGAAAGGCTCGCAAATACAGAGGAATACGCGTAGGTGGTTTCAAGTTTCAATGATTTGAATGGAAATCTTTATATAAGCAGCTCTTGTATAGCATGTGAGCCTCGTAGCGAAGGCGAATTGATACAGGCTGCTACAGTGGTGGAAAATTGCGGTGATAAGGGGGCGAATCAAATGATTTCAACATTTGGATGATTCCTCAGAGTTGACCTGCGCTAACATCCATGCAGTTATGTGGAGGTCCTGTCTGTGCTTGTTTCTGTGTCATTTGCAAGACGAGCGAATGAGAGGCACATTTTGAGTAGTAGGAGTAGTAGTAGTAGTAGTAGTAGTAGTAGTAGTAGTAGTAGTAGTAGTAGTAGTAGTAGTAGTAGTAGTAGTAGTAGTAGTAGTAGTAGTAGTAGTAGTAGTAGTAGTAGTAGTAGTAGTAGTAGTAGTAGTAGTAGTAGTAGTAGTAGTAGTAGTAGTAGTAGTAGTAGTAGTACAGTAGTAGTCAATAGTAGTATACTGTAATAGCAGGAAGCAGTAGTAGTGAAACTATCACTGCTGCTACGGTACTATTGCTAAAATATACTACGACTACTGCTGCTACTACTGCTACTATACGAATTACTTCGACCGCTACTACTACTGCTGCTGTTGCTGCTACTGCTGCAATACTGCGAATACTACAACGAATACTGACTGACTGTACAATAACTACTACCAGTACGTTACTATGCTATACTGAGGTTCACAGCAGAACTACTACTGCTACAGCAGACGTACCCAAAGCTAGAGGATATGAGGTACAGTAGTAGGACCTACTCGTAAGGCGACATGAATAAGGTGACCACTCGAGATAAGGCGGTCAAAATCGACTGGCACGGCTGGAGCTCAGGGCATTAATTAGGTGTTGCGCTGGTGCGCTGGCGCAACATTTGGTCAAAATAACCGTTTTGCGCAGCAGCCGCCGCGAGGCTGGTTGCGCGCAGCGCAACAACACGCGTTTTTGGGCGCGCAACATGTTTCGCCGAAGGCGAAAAAAACTGTTGCGCGTGAGGCGAGAAAAGTTTTGGGGGGTCTTTTTTTCTTAATAATTAGTTGTGATTGAACATTTTAGGCCCCTTGTCCTATTCGCCATAGTCGAAAACAAAATTAGGCACCTTTTGCTATTCGCCGTAGGCTCTTATTCTTTTTGAGGTACTTTTTTCTATTCGCCGTAGCCAAAAATAAATTAAATGGCTTTTTACGTAGTCTTGAGGCGTATATTCGCGCATAGATCGCATTTGTTTCGCCTTCGGCGGCCCTCCGGGAGCCCTCCGGGGACCCCTGCGGGGAGCTTGCGAACCTGCGGCGCGCAACAGACGCCGACCCACTAATCAATGCCCTGCTGGAGCTTTCCTTAAGGCGGCTTCCGCCTATATAGCCCCTGGGCCCTATATAAGGCGTTATATACGCTTTATTCGCCATAGCCCATTCCTGCCTCCACATCAGTACAAAAACTCGCTCTGCTGCTTCTGACAGAAATATCGCACCCCTGCTGCTGCTGCTGCGAGAAAGAACGCACGCAGGCGTGCAGTAAAAGGAGTACAACAGTAGTGAGTGTCATAGGAGGGATGCTCTGTGCGGCGAGCGAACTGTGCTTGATCCCAGATCGACTCCACAGCGCCCTGACGGCCACGAATGGTGTGGAAAATGCAGTAGCCGACTTCACGGGCGTTGTGGCAAAACCGACCCAGATGGCGACAACCCAATACGGCGCGTCTGTCATGATTGCCTTGTCGTCAATAAATCTTCCAAGGACGTCTCGCGTAAGCACAAGGCGGACATGCGCAAGGTGGCAGGCGCGGGCGGCGTTGGCGCGAGACCATGGAAGAGCGGCGTCAAACCTGGAACAGGCACATCAAACTTAGCCCGACATGAGTGTGTGTTCATATGTCTGCTACACGGTCTAATAATAAGCCGTAACTTAAAAGGCGTGTGTTCTGTACGTACTGTACAGTAGTTACTGTAGTAGTGGAAGGTACCTCATACTTGCAGGCCGTTTGTCAGGAACCGCTTCGCGGCGGCCGCGCAAAGCTCCGGCGTCGACCGATAGACCAAGACCGACTTGATTTCAGGACTGCCGTCGGTAGCCATGGTGCTACTGCTGTACGTAGCTCTTACTGGTATGTTGAACTATCGCTATAAAATCGGTTGGGCTGTGATCGGTGTTACCTGCCAGGTTAACTTCCCGGTGGCTCCCCCTTCTTTTTTCTGTCGCTTTCGAGGGGGGTTTTTTTCATGTTATTCGTGCTCGCCCGGTGGCTACGTGTACGAGTAGCTGCTATTAATAGCACGACGGGAACGTGTGCTAAGATAGAGGTGGCCTTTCTGGCTAAAAACGTGCCTGCAGAAGGGGGCTCCTTAACCCATAGTCCTCGGAATTCCATTTCTCTTGTGTATCAATATTTTGCGTCGGATCGTGAGGCCATTCATGATCATTTTCATCGGATACGACAGGATACGAGCACTTTTATTTTCGTCCAAAATCAGTTTTTGGGTGGAGTATGAAGGAGCCTCAGAACAATCATGGTTCACCTCTATCGTAGCATGCGTCGAGGAACGAACGCCTGCTGCTGCTGCTGCTGCTGCTGCTGCTGCTGCTGCTGTGTTCTCCCTTCTCGGCTTGCGACACCCCTGGTATTCCAAGTCAACCACAATCCCGAAGGGGAGCTTTCTACTACGTATTGTTTCGATGGAGGTGTGCAGGCAGACATATTTGTCGCTCGAGTGGCGTGATGCGAGGTGCGAAGGGAGGAGGAGGTCTCCGTGTACGTCGGCATTTGCATAAGGGGCATAGGGTGGAACTATGAAGGGCCTCTGATTGGCTTTAAACCGACAAAAACAGGTGAAAGGCAAGCAGAGTAGACAAAATCAGGTGAACCTGGGTTTTAAAGAGGCAAAAACAGGTACAACAAGTTTTGGGGCAATGGCAGGGCGCGTGGGGTGCGTTTTTGACTTGATGTTAAGGGGCCCCTTCGGTGATGATGAAACACGAGTCTTCCATCGTTGAAATATATATTGTTCTTTCTTTACAGCAGCAATACTTTTTCTGGTATAATAACACCATATAAGTACTGCTTAGAGAAGACGGCATAGCTCCAGTTCTAATGCTCAGTATTTCGCCCATAGAGTATTTGGAAAGAGCCTAGACCATGGTCAACATTTGTATCTCGGGAGGCATATCGATCAGACGCCTTGGTCGTCACGAAAAGTGAGTGCCTCTAAAGATGCACTTTTCCTTAACGAAAAGTGCATCTTTAGAGGCACTTTTCGTGACGACCAAGGCGTCTGATCGATATGCCTCCCGAGACACAAATGTCCTCTAAAGACACTTTTCGTGACGACCAAGGCGTCTGATCGATATGCCTCCCGAGACACAAATGTTGACCATGGTCTAGGCTCTTTGCAAATACTCTATGGGCGAAATATTGAGCATAAGAACTAGAGCTATGCCGTTTTCCGTAAGCAGTACTGATATGGTGTTATTATACCAGAAATAGTATTGCTGCTGTAAAAAACACGAAACAATATATAGTTTTCAACGATGGAAGACTCGTGTTTCATCATCACCGAAGGGGCCCCTTAAGTATGTGCCTCTTTTTGGCCGCAAACGGACCAGGTATACCTGTTTTTGGCCGCTGCCCTAAACAAACAACTGTCTAAAAACAAAAACAATAGTAGAAAAATGAAATTCTGAGAATGTAATGAAAAGTGCAGACAAAATCAATAGTTTAATCAAGCAAGAAAACGGCCATTCCTATTATGCGAGAAGGTCCCTATCACGAGAGACTTGGTCAAAGTTAGAGAACTATTGAAATGTACGTGTGCATTTACTTTTTTTGCCCTGGTAGGTGAATCTCGCCCTCGTTCTTACCGGATCAGGCGGCATTAGCACCAGCGATTTCCTGCTGGAGCAGGGCTTCGCTATGGACGCCGTCTCTGCCTTTGCCGACAGAAGCTTGTTCGACAACGGGGGGACAGCATCTTACGTACAGTACTCATCTCGTGTGGTCGCCTCCGGTACGTTCGACACCGCCCAAGAATTTAACGACTTTGTTGCTGCCGACTGGAAAGCTGGGAGAGGCACGGTCACGTCCGCCGGTATTGACGAAGGCACCCGGCTCCTAGCCGTTAATCCTGCGAGCGCGTCATTCATGGTCGTCATCACCGAAGGCAGAAGTAGCAGCATCCTCGCCACCAAACAGGCAGCTGACGACGCCAGAGCTGCTGGAATAATCGTGTTTGCTGTGGGAATAGGTGGGTCGGTATCATATACATGGCCGTAGCTCGCGGTAATTTTGAGTGCCGAAGTGTCGCAAGCATAGTTTTCTGCTGGGCGTAGTACTGAGTGGTGTCTTTAAACCCTGCACTCAGCAACCAACCGGTCGAGTTCAAGCATGTTTCAAACACAGCACCCGCCGAACACCTATGAATATCAGCATTATGTAAAACAAAAAAAGAAGCAAGATATCCGTGCGACGATGGTAGAGGTACAGTAGCACTGTTCGGCCATACGAACACATTCCAACTGAATGGGCTCCTGAAAAAAATGAAACTACAAGAGTATATACCCGATACTGTCGGAATACCAGTTTAGTGGTGCTATCCACTCCCGCCACACAAATACAGCTTGATCGCACGTCATCGGCGACACACTGCAGACATTGCGCTCAAAACCTCTTCGACTACTACAATCGAACGACTTTCCCGTGTCGAATGGTGGCGACAAGGGCTTGCACGCAAAGCTATGTTAAAAAATCAAAAATACTTTGAAAAACATAACTGCTAGTGCTATACGTATACATAATATGCACCTGCTGGGTTATAGGCTGCTCGTTCGTGTTGATTCACGTTCTATCGTTTCTTGGTTGAGATACGTGTAGAGAGCTCATCAAGACAGGAGGAGCCGTATCTCATTTACGAAGTACTGTACCCCTGCCACACGAAGCACGCGTCGGTGAAGACGGATTGTGGTTCCTCGTTTGCAGCGAGAGCGTACACGGGAGCTAGACGTCATACTGGCCGCCTCACCCCACGAATAATTAACACCCTTGCCGCCTGGAACGTGCACCTTACATAACCCGACGCAGGCAGTGGAACAAACGCCGAAGAACTTCTGGCCATCGGAGGAGAGGTTGCCAACGTATTCCAAGTTGCACAATTCGCCACGCTCAACTGTAAGTGACAGACTCCAGGCCCGTACCATGGGCTCAGAGGATTGTCGTGTGACATGGACCTCTTCAATACCTACCTGTACAGTGCAAAGGGTTTGCTTCTCCCATACAGCAGTGTGAGGTTAAATAGCGTGCGAGGCTTTAGTTCCAAAGTCATAATACGCAAAAGAAGCATCAACTCCGCAGAATGATGAAGAGATACTGCTGCTGTGGTAACATCGCGAAAATGCGGCAGACAATACCAAGGGCACACGACCAAAACATTTCCCTTCCCTCCATGCCTGTACAACGTTTGTGCTGCACGACTATCAGCGGCCTTGGAAAGCATCCTCTCGTCCGGCGGAGGTATCGGCATCCCTTGCGAATCAACCGGCGCCACGCTAACACTCGAGTTCAGCGTTCCGGTCGACTCTGTCTCTTCCGGGTCCATCTCTGAAAGGACCGTCACCGTTTCCGCGGCTGACCTTGAGTCCACCCCCACGGACTTCGAAGTTACGCTGGACGTATGTAACGAAGTACCCGGTAGCAGCATCATCGTATCCGCGGACTATCATGACGACCAGGGGAACACTCCCGATCTCTCCCTTCTGACGGGTATGGCTGTCGGCAACGACTTCTGTGCCGCTCCTACCCCGGCTCCAACACCGGCGCCGACCCCGGCTCCCACCCCGGCTCCAACCCCGGCACCTACCTCACAGGCGACCAAGAAACCCGACACAATAAACGGACCCACGAAAGTAGGAGAGGCAACCGATTCCGAATACCTCGGCTGCTACGTACCCAAAGATAAGGCAACACCTCTGAAGGGCCCCGTGATCACTTGGAGCGAGATGACGACGCAGGTAAGGAAACATATGTGGCCATGCCCTGTCAGTCAGAGTGGCAGCAGCGCGATGCCTTGCGACCTGTGTCGCCTCGCATTGTGAGCGCCGAACCACTACAAAGTACCGGGTACTGGTGTCCCAATCAAAATACAGCCGACGGCAGATGCATCGATAATAAGTGTTTCCGTTGTCTCTCGTTCCCGCGCATGTGTCGCTCAGGCGTGCGCCGACTTCTGCAGTCGCTCGGGCTGGGAGTACTTTGCCACGAAAAAGGGCTCAGGTGGGTTTAGCAGCCAACTGTTGTTTATCTATGCGCTAAATACCCCACATCATGACATAGCTCGATTGTAGTACTGCACTCATGTACCATCCGGTTGTGTTGTGTGATAGTCGGCGCGAATGCACGCTGCAATTTGTACATTGTCGGACTGCACGAATCGGTGGACATATCATCTGACCATAGTCACAAGGAAACGTGGCCCATATCATTGTCCGCGGAATTCGTTGACAAGAGGTAAATGTGTCGTGCGTCGCATCACAGCCACTGGTTATGCAGGCTCCCCAGTTGGTTAAGGCTACATCATTGTATTTATCTTCAAATGTGTCTGTCTGCTCAGTTCTAAATTGACCCACACAACTGCTTCTGCGATGACTCCGTCAAACCCTGACCTCCTTTCCAGAATGCCACTGTGGTAGTGCCGAACCTAAAACGAAGAAGAAGACGGGGGTGTGCGACTACGCGTGCGCTGGAGACAGCTCCGTTGCGTGCGGAGGCGTCAGAAGCATCAGCGTCTACAGAAGCAAGAAGTTCGGGAACCTCTAAGCGGGTGGAAGATAACATGCTAGATTGCGCCAGTAACTGTCGGAACTCCCCTAGAGTCAACACTCCAGCATTCATTACACTTAGTGTTTTGACCTGTGCTTGTCTTTTTTGTGGCTGACATCGGCGACGGTACACAGATTGCAATCGGCCGCCAGTACGATCGGCATCAGCAGTGGGGACCTCCGAGCGTGACTTCGCCGTAATCTACCGCGTCTGCGATTGACGGCGAAGTGTCACCTTGTTTAGGTGGGAAGGTAGTATACTACTGCTGGTATGTGGCATGTATGTTTTAGGGATCATCCCCTGGGGGCGAAGAACTCTCTGCGAAGTGGAGCCGTGGGCGCCATCAGCGTCTTGCGACTCCATCATTTCGACGACACGGCTGTGGCGATCTGTTCTGAGTCAGTAGCGGGTGCGTGTGTAGTCGTGTACTTGCATCATGCATTCTGCCGATAACCGTGTTGCTTGTGCTGACTTGGTCTACGTCACAATCAGGGCTATCCGTGGAACGTATCACCAGCAGGTTGCCGGTGCGAGTTGCGCATTATCAATTATAAATGTGACTTGGTAGTGTATATCGTACCAGTACGGCATGGGGTGTGACGGTGGGGTGTCGTGTGCGATATGCGCTGTATGTGCTACTGAGCAGAACAAGCCCGTCGTTTTTTCTCGAGGTATACATGCGATTATAACGACAGTGGGATGTCTTCCGGGCCCTACCCTGGGTGGAATTAGCATCCTCTAACCCTACAATGTCGACGGTATTGTTGCTGCAAACTGTTATCAATCATTGGTGGATGCTGCTGTAGTTGGGTGCTTACTTCGGACAGCAGTATTGGTTTTACTCACAAACGTGTTGATTCAGCTGACTCTGTCTGCGTTAGAACGAGTCATGTCCGTGATGAGTATCCTCGTCTGCTTGTCGGTGTGAGATTCGTATAACCAGGATTGCATACCGCTTGCCCATGTGTACCGTATCAGTAGGCAACTGAGTGCGACGGAAAGGTATAGCGTATGATATGCAAGTCTATGTTCTGCCGAGCGGATCAACCGCCTCGCATTTGCTTGAATCGCGCATCCGACGGTAACGCCACTTGAATTGGTTTCGGGCTATACCGTTGGTGCGAAGGACTAAGTACGAAGTGGAAGCATGGTCAGCATCGGCGTGTTTCAACCCGACAATGGCGACTATACGGTTGTTGCTAATGGCGTCGAAACCTCAGCGGATACCGCTGTGGCTGTGGCAGACGAATGCTACGATAGAGGTGCACCGTGATGTTTCTGCCCTATAAGGGTGGTCATTTGAGGAGCTCCATGCCTCACCCCAATAACGATTTTGATAAAAGGAAACCAAAAGTGCTACCCGACCAACAATCCCATGAGCTACTGTAGGTATACTATGGAAAACATGGCAACGCAAGAAAGCAAGTCCGACGAATTTGGGGCAAGGAGCCCGATCATTCAGAAACAAAAATCAGCAAAAAGTGTCACTGGGACTACCTCTATCGTAGCAAAACTATGGGTTACACTGATTACACTGATAAAAGTGTTGGTTTTATGGATCCCGTCTTCGTGAGAACGAGGGCTGCACGTGGTACGTATGGTGAGAAGTTTGTCGGCATAGGACGAGCATGTGCGGGGCTACATATGGATTGACAATATATATATATCGTAATAGTGAGCAAACGCTCTTCCCCGGCCTGCCTCCCTGCTGAGGTAGGCCGAGGTCCGTAAGTGGACTTAAACCTCGAAAGACCACCCAACCCAGACGGATACACGGTCCCTAGCACCGTTCAGAGGGGGATCCTGAGTCTGGCAGTCGGGAGTTACCGCTATCGTGAGATCAGGGTAACTCGCGACGCAGCTAGCTCGGGTGGCTACAGATGGGGTTAAACCCTAACGCCCCGGCTTGGACACCGGGGCCATGCAGCAGCAGAGAGCACGGAGAGGGTGGCGGAGTGACCGCACACCGTGTGGGTATGCACCAGAGAGAGGAAGGAGGAGAATCCAGAGCTGGAGGGTCGAGCCGCTCCGGGATGAGGCGTATCTCTGGTACAACAGACACGCACCGGGTTAACTTTTTTTACTATACCCCGAGAGTGCGCAAAGCAACAGAAAAAAAAAAGATAAAAAGGGCACGAAGGAGGAAAAGGAGGGGACGGGCGAAGCGTAGGCTGGCTAGGAAGGCACCACGCATCGCCCGGGAGAGGCAGCAGAGTACACTTGTTAGGGTAGCAACCTGGAATGTGCGGACTCTGGCTGTAAAAGGGGCTAACGGCTATGGGAGAGCCTGCAGCATCCTGTACGAGGCAGCGAGACAAAACGTTTCGGTGTTAGGGCTACAGGAGACAAGGAGGGCAGGCCGAACGGAATTCGCAGCAGCAGGGTTTCGGGTGTTCTGCTGTGGCACGGAGACAGGTGGAACACACGGTGTGGGAATAGCCATTAAAGAGTCAATGTGCAGGAACTCTGCGTACACCACCCAATATATCGATGAACGCCTTATGGCCATGAGGTTTGAGATAACGGGCAACCGCGGAGCGGTCAACTTCGTAGCTGCGTACGCCCCAACAGAGGTCGCAACCGCCGACAGCAAGCATAGGTTCTGGGAAAAACTTGACAGCCTCGTGCGGGGGATCCCTGCCAAGGAGTGTGTCTACGTACTGATGGACGCCAATGCGCGGACGGGAGAGAGGGTGGATGGAGAGGACGAACGTATCATGGGCGAGCACGGGCGTGATAAGCTGAACGACAATGGCAGGCTACTGCTGACCTTCGCAACGGACAACAGACTAGCAATCACGAACACCTTCTTCCCCACACGTAAGGGTGGGATATGGCACACATACAACGGCGTATCGGGGGACGAATGCCGGCGCATCGATTACATCCTCACGCGACAGGCACACCGCGGCCGAGTGTCCAACGTAGTCGTCGTTCCCCAACCGGTACGCCCAGTAAAGGCGGACTCAGACCACAACATGGTGGTAGCCACCGTCGACCTCGGTGGCAGACTCGCCCACAACCGAGCAGTGCGGACCAAACCGAAACAGCAGCAGTTCAGCCGACAGGAATTGCAGGTCGAAACAGCACGACGGGCGGTGAGCGAGCGGTTCATCCACAACCTCGATCAACAACCAGGTGAGCCAGCGACCACCACAGCGGGGATGGCGACGTTGTTTACCAATGCCCTCCTCGACGCGGCGCAGACAGTACTACCCGAGGAACCGCGGAGACGACGCACGCAGGAGTGGTGTGAGACCCCAGCGACGAGAGCAGCTTTGGAGGAGGCCCTTGCCAAGCGGCGGGAAGCGCGCCGCGCGATGAGGGGCAATTGGACCACAGCGACATGGAGGACCCTCAAAGCAGCATGTAAGGGAGTGACCGCAGCAGTCGAAACGGGCATTTATGCCCACCTCGATAAGTACGTGGCGGAGCTCGAAGCGGTCTACAAGGACCGCGACATGAGAGGGCTGTACAAACACCTTAAGAGATCAGTGGGCCTCAGCGGGAGACAAGCGGGGGGACAGCAGTTCGTCACGGACGAGAAAGGCGTGCTGCTTCGGAACAAGGAAGACATCCTCCAGCGGTGGGCGGGATTCTTCGGCACCCTCCTCAACACCAAGTCCCCCACCCTGAACCCAGACATCGCCGAAAAAGTGACGCAACGACCAGCGACGCGAGCCACCCGACGGTTGGGAGCGGCGCCAGACCTCGAGGAGGTGGAACGGGCAACGAAAGGCCTGCAGAACTGGAAGGCACCCGGCCATGACTCCCTCCCTGCCGAGTTGCTCAAGATCGATGACGACGAACCCGTCGTCCTGGAGCGCCTTCATGCCATCCTTGTCGACGTGTGGAACGGAGGAGAGATCCCGCAAGAGTGGAAGGATGCAACCATCAAAGTGCTGTACAAGAAGGGCGACCGGTCCAACTGCAACAACTTCAGGGGGATCTCGCTACTATCGCACGTAGGCAAAGTCCCCGCCAAACTCATCACCAACCGCCTAAGCGCCTTCTGCGAAGCCAACAACATCCTTCCGGAGGAACAGTGCGGCTTCCGACCTGGTCGATCCACAGTATGCATGCTGTTCGTCGTGCGCCGACTCCAGGAACTAGGGCGGAGAAGGAGAATACCGCTCTACATGTGCTTCGTCGACCTACAGAAGGCCTATGACTCGGTGGACCGAGAGCTGCTATGGAAGGTGCTGGCCAGGGCCGGGATTCCTGCGGAGATGGTCGCCGTCATCCGCCAATTCCACGACGGAATGCGGGCCCGGGTGCGCATGGACGATGGAGAACTGTCGGACTGGTTCTTGGTCACGCAAGGCTTGCGACAAGGGTGTGTGCTGTCCCCACTGCTGTTCAACGTTTTCTTCGCCGCGGCCCTAGAGGTCGTTATCGTACGATTCAGCGAGGACGATGGTATCATGCAGAACCTAGTGTTCCTGAAGGAGGAGACGGGAGCGGGGACGGAGACACCACTCGACCGCGTACGGAGGGCGGTGTGGGGGATGCTGTATGCCGATGACGCCGGCGTTGTATCGAGGTCCGCCGACGGACTGGCGAGGATGATGACCATTATCGTGCAGGTGTTTGGGGAGTTCGGGCTGACGGTGTCGGAGAAGAAGACGGAGACTCTCCTGATGCGCGTAAAGGAGAAGCAGCCAACATCGCCCCCGCCGCCGCTGATAATCGAAGCAGCGGGGCAGAAATACACCCAAACCCACGAGTTCCGGTACCTGGGCGGCCTCGTCAACGAACATGGCGACCTCACCCGGGAGATCAACTTCAGGAGCAGAGCAGCGTCGGCGTGCGTCAGGAGGTATGGCCCGGAGCTCTTCGATAGGCCGGGAGCACCGTTTCGACTCAAGGCCCGCCTGCTTCAAGCGGAGGCGATGGAGGCACTGCTGTACGGTTGCATGACATGGGCCCCACGTCGCGACCACTACCGACTGCTGCGGACGATACACCACCGGCTGCTGCTGCGAGTTATTGGGTACCAGCGCAAGCAAGGCACCTACCGGCAGCTGTCCTACGCCCAGGCCCTGAAGAGGGTCGGGTGCCAGAGCGTGGAAGCCACTGTCCGGCAACGGCGCCTACTGTTCGCGGGGGCCGTGGCAAGGCAGCCAGACGGGCGACTCCCGAAACGACTGATGTTCGGGGAGCTGGTGGGGGGGAAGGACCCGGGCGCGGGGTGCCCGGAGCGGAACTGGCAGACGTGCCTGAAGGACGACTTCAAAGCGTTCGGAGCTACGCACGGCTCTACGGACGACCAGAGACGTGTCTTCGGAGTCCCGAATTCAGTTTGGGCGGAAGCAGCGAAGGTGAAGGGAGGAAGGCAGTGGTACAAGGGAGTGCTGCAGGGAGCTGAGAGGTTTATGACCTCCTGGCACAAGGAAGAAGAGGAGGCTAGCCGGAAACGAGCGACCAAGCGAGAAAAAGAGCGCAGCAACAATAAAGAGACACCAAGAACCAACGGGACGGGAGGGGTGCGGAAGAAGGGCGAATCGGCGAGGGAAGGAAACAAGCGAGAAATGGCGGACCGAGTGGCGCGATATGTGCCGGATTGACTGTCCTGGACTGTTTGTTTGTTTGTTTGTTTGTTTTGTTATTTTTCCCCCTCCCCCCCACCGCCGCACCATTGCACCACCCCCTCGGGATGACGTGTCAATGTGTTGTCTCTGCGGTCTTGTCTGTGTGAGTGTTTGCTTGTACTTTTGACTTGTCTCTTTGTCTTTGTCTTCGTCTTTTTCCCTTCGTTGCTTTTGACCTTTTGCAGTTACACTGCTCGCAGGCCGGGGGTATATCAGTCACACGGGACCATAGTTCCCTTCCCCCGTATCATGTCTGCGTTTATAATCGGGGTGGAGGACTCGATTTGTTTGCCTGACCGGCGTGAACCCGGCACGGAACACCCCGGCATTATAGGGGCACCAAGATAGAATCAGGGGGCGTGTACCCCCGATTGGTGATGTTGACTTTTCCATTTTTATTTTTACCTTCACATAGCGTGTAGAGGGGAGCGGAGGGCTCCAGACTATCTGTTTTTGACTGGCTTTGATCGCTTTGCGGACCCTTGGGGTTCCACTTTTATTTCAGTATACCTTTTTTGGGTAAGTTAGCCTGTGACCACGGGAATCGACCGTGTCAAGTGTTGGATTAGTACGGACAGATGGAGGTACTGGATAGAGAGACCGGCACGGTTTTTAATGTGAAGACAACAACAACACAACATCTCTATGGAACGGGGGGTGATGTGGGTCTGTCCTGTACGGTACTCGCCTTTACAGTTGAGGAGTGGAGCGAGCACCTGAAGTTTGTTCCAAGCATGCATCCGATGATAGCCCCCCTGCAACAACGCAATGACAATATATACTGTATATATAATATACGAAGCATATCTATGTACAATTGGTTCACTGATGAATACCAGGCAAGTATCAGTAACAGTTGTGACGCACTTCTCACTTTCACTATGCGGGTGTAGTGTTGTAGCGTGCACGTGTACACCACCAGTCGCATGCCCAGTTTGACATATCTATGTGAGGTCGGCCTCGTATTATGCGACATTCAGCGAGAGGCCACTTCGATGACTTCGACTGCAAGTCTTCCATGGGACGACTGTCTGCGCTCGCTACTTGTGTAGCTGAAGTACTTCGCCCCCACACCAGCTACGACGATGTTGGTATTTACATATTTCACGATCTCGCTAATTTGGCCTGTTCGTCGTTACGTGTGTGGTATCGGAGGTGCAGTGGAAAGAACACCCGGGTGTGCGGCGGCCTTGATATGTTTTGAGGCACCGCCAACGGCTTACGCTGTGCTGGGATTCATTGGTATTTGTGCTGCAGCGGCCCCGGTCAACTTCCGCTCGAGGAGGTCAATGTTTTCTCGCATGGCGGATGCAGTTGGATTGCACTCCTGCAATTGAGTTTGGTTATTAATAAAAATCGCAACTCTAGCACCGAAAACGTCGACTATAACACATGGTATAGCCCCAACCCAACCATTGGTACTGTTTGACTGGTGCGTTTTTTTTGTCGCTGACCCCCGAGTTACCGCACAGGTCTGCCAAACCCGGCACATGAGCAAGCGGCGCAGAACGGATTGATCAGGGTCTCGTGGCCCGGGCCGAGGCAGACCAGTCTTTCAGGCCTCAAACTATTACAGGCTTGGCTGGGCCGTAGTTCGTTTCTGTAAACATCATCTGCGGCGGCGCGATCTTAAACTCGCACCGACCGGGCAGGGCCGGTGCTTTGTGCGATTCAACACTCTCCTCGGGCCAAGCTGGTCGCCGCCGGACTCGAGACTCTCACGGACGACCCCGGGCCGGCCGGACCAACCACCCGCGAGAGTTGGCTCCACCCGGCAAGACCCCGGCATTCATAAGCGACTCATATTATGCACGCCCCTACACAATTTTGATCCTAGCTATTTGCGACTTGCTCGAGGCCAGATGTTCGCCGGCGGCGAAAAGCGGACAAAAAGGCGGCGACAGATAGCCACGGTCGAATAATCACGGTCAAATAATCACGGTAAAAAAAGCGCGGTCAAGAAAAGATAGAGGTATTTCAGAGCCGAAACAGAAACTAAACCCTAATGGGATTTAGAATAGTGTATGAATGCTCCTACAGTAGGTTATGCATTTCATTTATTTTTTACGGGTCGGCCTAAGTATCAGAATCCCGGCACTTCAATATCTCGTGATATTTGTTTTTTCTTTGAGCGCTCTCTTCGAGGATCGGCTTCGACGCCCCTCGCCCTTCGTTCCCCCTGCTTACCTCGCCGCGAACGCGTGGGGGGGGGGGCTGAGAGAGAAAAGCGAGAAGTAGGCACGATCTTGGATTTCGGGTGGCAATGCTCGGGCAATTATTTTAATCTTGACAGGGCAAGTGGGAGTGCGCAACTACAAAGGGGTGGCTTTAAAAAAGCAATTGCAGTAGTATCATAGGAGACACGTTGTATCAGCCTTTTGCATCGTCGGCTCAAAGAATCGATGTCCATGTTACCTCGAAGTCAATCCTCGAGTGAGCTTTTACGGCAAGTGCACTCTATACATTTTACAGTGTTTCTGTGGCGAGAGGGGTCGACCAACGTCCCTATCCCTTCGTACTCCGTTCAATGCCTCCCCGTGAACCGAATGCCCTCTCCCGTGAACCGAGCGGTATGTCAAGATTTTCTCGTTCAATTTGACGCTCTCAAAACGACAGGTTTGCTCAAAACAAAAATCGACAATATTATCATCTGACTTTGTCCCAAAGACTCGAATTATGTCTGAGAAAACCGTGACGTACATAGAAAACTACACCCAGTTACAGCAGTAGCATCACGAGGTCCACAACTTTGCGTATTCCCCCGCATTCACTGCCGCCAACGCAACCACTTTCCGCAAGGCTGTCGTCGCTTGCTGCTGTGGCCACATGGACCATCTGCCATTGCTAACGCCAAACGCAACCAAGGGGGCCGACGAGGGAAGGAACATATAACAACACATCAATTCGATCATGAGATCTACAGCACCACCACCCTCGCCCACACGCGTCGCCGGACCCCCACGTGCACGCGTCAAAACCGCGCCCCTTTCCTCAATTGGTCCCCCTTTGACCCACGAAACCTAACCTCAACGCGGTCCGAGGTCGACCACTGCGCCGCAGTCAGCTGAAACTTTCCGCGAAAGAACGCTACGTCAGCCCGCCGCAAACAAGAAATCTCGTGAACACGTGACTTTCCACAAACATTTCGGACGCGTGAGTCAAGAAACAAAACGAAGCACATAGGGCAAGCCACAAAACGCGACTTTTAGTCGGCCACGTGGAAATCTACTTCTCGCCCGCAATCAACATATTCCACGAAACCGGCCGACGTACGGTTACTTGGTTGCCGGCGTCGGCGTGCGAACGAGCAGCTCCTTCAAGGGCATTCACCAGGACGGGATGAGTGGTGTCAAGCTCGAACCCTCGCGAGATACGATGGAAAAACTTGGCTGCTGACAGATGACTCTCTCGATAGTAGCCGACCGCAATTTCTTGGTCGCAAATGCGTACGCTAATTACTCAAACTAATGTCACACGTTTGTCATGCCGTCTCTGCAACGCTCGAGGAATTCAGACATGCCGCAACGTACCCGAAAGTCTACCGATACGCCAAAATTCCCCTGATAAGTGCGTTCAGACAAGGGCGCAATGGCGTTTCGCATGAGTTCGAGGCCAACACCGAAGTACAGAGGGATGTGCCCGCGCCCCCCAGGTTCTGCTCGTGCCACGAAATTGTCGGGGCGAACGTCACGCATATTACCGACGACGTCAGCGCGATCCCAGCGTGAGATACCATCAGCGGCCACGTTAAGAATTCCGCGTACGTGCTTTGCGTGAAAGTGCCAACCAGAGGACATTTCAAGTACACAAACAAGGCGCATCAACGCGCCCGATCTCGGCCCCTCCCCCCCTCGACAACGCCGCACCCCCTGTATGGCTGCTTCGTTGTCGCCACGCAACAGCACACAGCCCCCCATCGCGGACGGGCGTTCGGCGCACGGAGACACAAAGGACCCATGCCGAAACGACCATGCCAAGCAATTCGAGAACGTTAACTGATATATCGTTCTCGTCTGCAACGGACTTACTCGATCCACAGAATCGAGACCGTTCCCCGGCGTCAAACTTGTATCGCCTATATACGCCAGTCTCAAGGCCAACATCCCCGACAGCGGTTTTGGATGCGTCCGAAAACAAAGTACGTCGAGGGGGGCGCTCAAGCAAATGATACATGGGAGCCGACAGGTTCCTCCACGCGCGTCCAATCCTTCCCCTACGAACCACCGCCAAAACTCGAGGTCCCCGTGGAACTCGGGTCCCAGGGCGAGACGTCGCCCAGGGTTGGCCACAAGGCCACCAAAGTCAGCTCCGGCGGCGATGCGCAGCATACCGACCGAAGATAACAAGCGGTTCACAGAGAACCCCCCCGGACGCACAGCAAAGGAGACATGCTTGAGAAAGCCAACGAGCTGCGACCCTTGCTTCGCTGGAGCAGATGTACGAGACGGGGGTCGCGCCGCAAGTATAGTGTGCAGCTTGAGGCGCTTGTGGGATGGCAAGGTGACCGTAAGCGCCTCAGTGTCAATGATCCAACCGAACACCTCGAGCTGTGTGTCCCAGTTAGTGATTTTCTGGCGGACAAAGGGGGTGGATCAGAAACACCACGTTCGCCCAACAAGCGAAAATGGTCCGACGCCAGCGACTGTACAGCACGCAAGCAACGGCGGCCGTCCGGCCACCATTGCACCTCGACGATAATGCCATCGTCTACGTAGTACCTCATAAACAAAACAGCTTCTCATGGTGCCCCCTGAACCAGGGACGGACCCACAGCCACGCGGGATATCAACGGCACGAACCCTACGCGGTGGGGAAAGCTCGACATGCGCCACGGCGGCGGTGCCTTGTTGGGACACGTCTGCGCCCTGAAACGTAGAGTGGGCGTGAGCATGCTCGAGCGCAGGTGCGTGCCATCAACCCCCTAAACCCAGGGCTGTTACGCCAACCAAACTGCAATCATCGCAAATCCACGACAACGTTTTATCGCCGAACATGTATCCAAACGTCGGCGCGCCTGCCGGCTCAACCAAAACCTTCCAAAAGGCATCTTTGACGTCCCCTCGGCACACAAGAGGATTCGAGCGCGGCTACCGTGCTTCTGTCGCAAACACAGCACCCGTCGTAGCAACACTCCCACGAAGCATGTGGCCTAAATCATCTACTCGTGGATCATAACCTGCCGTTCGGAGCGGGTGATGTGCGCAGAATCTGCATGGTGTAGACCCTAAAAATCCAGCATAACATGCCCTAGAAATCATGCAGGTTTTTACATGGTCTCCCACCCGGAAACGCTACGAGAGTTCCAGTAGATCATGCCAGGTACAGATCAGGGGCACATTTTCCCAGAAAGAAAGATCTACAGTAAGCAGATCATGAAATGGGAATACATGGTATCTGTCCTAGGTGTGATATTGTTTTATCGTTGACGGCTCATGCTACGTTTCAGATGCACCATATGGTTGGTTTTTCCTGGGGCTTCTTACGTGAACACCTCCATAGACCTCACCCCAAAACCGATTTTGATTTTTTTTTTTTTTTTTTTTTAATGAAAACGGCAGCCCGATAAACGAATCTCGTGGCCTTGGCACGACAAAAACAAAACCAGATCGCCTACGTACGTACGTAGCAAGAATCACATTCCGACGAGTTTGGGTTTAGGAGAGCCGTCATTCAGAAAAAAAAAAAAAAAAAAAAGTGCTACCGTACCTCTATCGCAGCACGCGCCTGACAGTTGACGACGCGTGCTACGGTAGAGGTAGCACTTTTTGGCTGAATCGATTTCTGAACGATCGGGCTCCTTTAACCCAAATTCGTCGGACTTTCATTTTTGTGACGAATAAAGTTTCAAGTATACTTCGGTCATGAGATTTCGCATCCGGCAGCACTTTTATTTTCCTCCAAAAATCATTTGTTTCGGTGAGGTATGACGCTCCTCAAGTGAGGAGCTCAGAAAAAACATGGCGCACCTCTATCGTAGCACGCGCCTGACAGTTGACTGTCGTTGGCAACCGCGGGGAGACACACCTATAGTGCAGGGAGCTAGCAGGCGGTACTTTCACGGTGTGCTGGCGGGAGGTTGAAAGGCGTGGGAACCTCGTCGCACGACCAGCCAACCTCCTACGAAGCGCCTCATAAAGAGTCGGATCGTGACTGCAGAACGGGTCTGATGAGACTGGCCAAATAAATGAAGTGGACAGGATGCAAGCTCCGTAGCATTTGTCACATTGGTGAGATCCGACCCATTGCTACGGTATAGGTATTGGGGCTGTGCCCTTTTGAACCCGAAGATTTTATCGCTGACTGTTAGTAGATTTCTCGCATGAGGAGCTACAGCCGGCGTCTTCGTACCTTCTTATTTGTCGTTGTTGTTGGATAAAACATATTAACCCCTTAAGAACTGGACCCACGTTTTTGGGGACAAACTACTTGGAATTAGTGGGGGGTTTTGTTTTTGAGTTATGAAGGGGTTAAGGGGGGCGATGGCAGTAATCGGAGCCCACAGTTTTCTCTTGCATGCACCTGGATTGCTAGCAGGGTAGGTCTTGCCTGTCGGATATGGCATTGCATTGTCTGCTCTGCTTACTGCACTGAGCGTAGTATCTCTGTGTCGTAGTTTTGTGACCACAGAACTGGTACCTTTTTAGGATGAAGAATCGGCACGGACACTGGGTGTGCTGGATGTCGACGGGTAGAAAGGAAGTTTAATGTGAAGAACACACAGTGGATTGAAAAAAAACAGATCTGGTATACGAGTACAGGCTCTCAAAATTGCTTTACACGCCATTTTTGGTTCTGAATCGAACAATGTTCTCCTCCCGGGATTGATTGCGTATCGTGTTCAGCTCGCCGCGTGTTCATCGAATTCGGTTGTTGGGTGGGTCATATAGCTTATCAAGTCAGGAAGGAGCCCCAGACAATTAAGTAACTATCCTTACCTTGCACGCGAAACTCCCTTAAATCCGATCCCCGCAGCCCTTCCCACAGCGACATTTCACTTATATTCTTGTTGTGTTGCTGCCGCCCCTCATGATTGATTGATGATGATGAGGATGATGATGCTGATGATGATGATGATGATGATGATGCTGCTGGTGATTATGATGAGGATGATGATGACGATGATGATGCATTTTTACATCGGCCTGTCGCTGGCCGTCAACAACGCCACGGGGCCGCGCCGAAGAGGGGAACTGAACGGAATCGCGATGGCGGTCACCTGCGTGGCGAAATCCATCTCTCCCACTGCGTTCTCGGCACTGTTCGCCTTCTCCGCATCGACGATGGTGGTAGCAGCCACCCTTTTCCCTTCGACTACCACCTTGTCTTCTATCTCATCGGCCGGATGCGCCTCGCGTCGCTTGCATCTCGCGTGGACCTAGATAAAGGATACACAAGGAGGACGAATGGAAAAAACATTATTTGGTGTCCGAGCAGGAGGACAGGGGAGAGCTTGAGCGACGGGCGGGTTTTGAGAGCGTGTCTTAACCCTACTCGTACTACTGTACCAAAGTGGCCAAAACTCAGGGTGGTCCGCAAGCGGATTGTTTTGCCTGAGCCCAGAGGGGTACCTTTGCTGAAAGCCCCTCGTACCTATTTTATGGATGAATGTCGCGGAATTTCGCAGTGGTATGCTGCTGGTGTGTGAACGTTTTATTGATAGGAAGAAGTTACACTACTGAACCGTACGTACTGGGGAGGAGGGGGCAGACCTCGCATCCTACAACGCCGGAGGCGGAGCACGTATGGGTTTTCACCAACCAAGGCAGGGCTACTCTTGTGACCCGGATCTGAGTGTTACGACTATACTATTTAATACTACTTATAAGGAAGGAGAGAGAAAGGAAGGGCGAAGATAATGAATGGGATGGACAAAAAATAAATAAATAAATAGTAGTAGTAGTTGTTGTAGTAGTAGTGGTAGTAGTAGTAGTAGTAATAGTATTTATAGGAAGCAGTAGTAGTAGTAGCGGTAGTAGTAGTAGTAGTAGTAGTAGTAGTAGTAGTAGTAGTAGTAGTAGTAGTAGTAGTAGGTAGTAGTAGTAGGTAGTAGTAGGTAGTAGTAGTAGTAGTAGTAGTAGTAGTAGTAGTAGTCGTAGTAGTCGTAGTAGTAGTAGTAGTAGTAGTAGTAGTAGTAGTAGTAGTAGTAGTAGTATTAATAGTAGTAGTAGTAGTAGTAGTAGTAGTAGTAGTAGTAGTAGTAGTAGTAGCAGTAGTAGTAGTAGTATTTGTTGTGCACGTTATGCACTACTCGTGCCAAAGTGTCGGCAGTATAAAGTGTTTTTATAGAATACCCTATACCAGTACGCAGTGGCGTGTCCTATTTCTTCTCGCTCCATTCGCAAAAATATTAATTATTACCCCCCATACGCACGAACAACCTACCTAACGAGTACATGTATATACACTACCTATAACGACGACCAAACATATTTAGTATGAGACTCATCCAACGGTAGGGGAGCAGCAGAATTTTCTTCACATGAGGAGCTCAACATCTCACCCGAAACATGACTTCGGAATCATTCGTTCGCGCAACCCGACCAAACCTTTCAATGCGGTAGTCCAAAAACAAACATACCAGTAAAATAATATTAGTATCCGGTGGTTACTCATGTGAGAAGCTCAACCGGTCAGACAATGTTGAGCCGAAACGTGGTACCCCTACCGTGGGATTGCTCGCCTGAAAAATAAATTTACTTACATAATGACGTCAATCATAACCAGGTTATATATCACACATGTGGGAATTTCCCAAATATCCTATTAATATTCTATCCATATTCCATAAGTATTTGGTAAAACACTGATGAAATATGACAGATTCCTGGCGACAAAAACATCAGACGCGGACCGGCGCCTTCTTGGCGAACGAATGCGGCTAAATACTACTGCAGGACGAATCAACCGGATGGCGATAGAGCCCAAGCATACGTAGCAGTGCCGAACATCCAGCTACAGTAGGTGACCACCCAGCCAATCAGATAGGAGTGAGGTATAGGAAGATGTGGGGTCTGCGATGATAAGTATACACAGTCGCTGCCTAGTGGTGGTGTTGAGTCACAAATCTAAATGTTGTCTTCTGCTTTTGGGAGTTTTATGAGTGATCAACGCTGAAGATCAATGCCTGCCATTTGTCGGTGGCAAACATAATAATAAACTATGTTGTCTGCGTGCGATCCATCGCAGCAGCATCATTGCTCTGTACGAGTACCGTTCTTGTTAGTACTCTATGGTAATGTGGAAAGATCAAATATACGTTCTGGACAACACAACACGGAGCTACGACTTCTATACACAAGACTCGTGCGGCCAATTTTGGATCCAACCAGATCTGATCTCGCGATGGTACTAGTGAGTCAGGGCCAGCTTTGCTGGACACCTATCTGTAATGTAGGTGATCGCAGAATTGCGCAGTATGATGCGGCAGTGCTGGCGTGTGAGAGTTTTAGGAAGATATAACCACAACTAACTATAACTGGCAGCTGCGATCCATTACTACAGCAGACCATTACTGTGTGCCCGTTATACATTCCTCCTCTCTTGTCATGGTGCTCGTGGAAAGATCCCAATATCCTAAAATAAAAGTAACGTGGATACATCTCCAATTAAGAAATGTACCCGTCAATCGCAACGTAAACCCGTTACATATTTTGCAGCCAAAACCTTAGGACAACCCACCCGGATACGGGGAAGGCGTTGGTGGACACCTGGCTACAGGTGATTATCCAGTCAGTGAGATAGGAGGTTATGTGATACATCTGTACAGAAGTTAGTTGACAGTAGTAGTACTACGCTGCTGGTGTTCGATACTTTCAGGATGAAAGCACAACTCAGTGCTGCGTGCGGTTGATTGCAAAACAGCATTGCTGTGCCCGTTATACACTAAATTATCGATCATACATGAAAATATACCTGGTGTATCATCTGTAAAACGATTTTTGCGAAAGTCCTGGGTCATCTGTGCGGAACACCAACATAAGTAGTACGAATAGATATTAATAGATACCTGGTATAATAGGCGATGCGGGTTTCTCGCAGTGCTTTATGGTATGTCAGGACGAACAACTCACAATTGACTGCTGCGTGGTATATCTTGTTGCAGGAACACTATTTTTGAACTTGTTACACACTTCTTATGATACACACACGGAAAGATCCAAATATCTTTGAAAAATCAGCACACCCGTATATTTGAACAATCCAGTGACCAATGAAAGGTTCTCGGTAATCGTAACGCCCAGCCACGACCTCTTCTGCAGGCCCAAGGCCCAGTACTAGGAGGATGCAAGCGGGTGACCAGATCCCAGGGCCAGCTTTGCTGAACACCCAACTACAGGTGACCACCAACAGCCTGCCAGGTAGTAAAGAAGGGGATGATATATTATACCGGTCGTTATAGGCAGTGATATGCGTCACCAGCCGGCTATATATACAAGTCTCCGGGGGCGACACGTGGTGAGCTTCAGATCCACACTCACTCGTGGGCAAGGTCAGCCTGGCCGCGGCGCTGGTGTTGCTCCAGGTGGTTTATAACCTCCCACCCCACTCTCTTCGCTCCACTCTGCTCCTCACATGTTGTGATCCCGCCCCTTTCCCCGTGGTTCCGCCTATCTATATTGTTGTGCGAAAACGTACAGGATGATCTGCAAAACGAAACGCCTCGTGCGAGAAGGGTGCAACCAAGCTCGCCCCCGCTCGTCGGCGGTAGATTTGATACATCTCCCCGCTGTAGAGCCCACCGTACCAACTGGCTAAACGCCACCTGCGTAGATCTAGATAGCCCCTACGAACTAGCTTCCTACGAGCTTCCTACGAAGAAGGCAGGTACCGAAGCGCTTCCGCAAGGGCCCCACAAACGGGGCGGCAGGGGCCTTTTGCACTTACTTGAAAAAAACTTCGCGGATTACTGCACAAATCGTTTGTGTCAGATGCGCACCGCCAGCTATCCAACTGCAAAGTAAACCCAGCCAACTCTGTTGATTGGCGGGGGTCGGTGACAAGAGGGAATCGCTCCTTGAGGGTGGGGGCGGCCTGACATCGCCGCATAGATCCACTCTCTATGTGCTCGCCGAGGGCAAAAAATGGGGTCACGGAGAACACACCGAGAACACGCGTGTTTTGTCGTGAGGACGCGTGTTTTACTAAAAAAAAACAAAAACATCCATCCCATTCATTATCTTCGCACTTCCGTCTGTCTCCCTCCCTAGTCGTAACTCAGATCCGGGGTCACAAAGTAGGCTCCTCTTCCTCCTCCCCCACTACGGTTCTTGCCTTGCATTTTTATCGCGAGAAGATTTCCGTCAGCACTCTCTTCCCTCGTCAACTCTCGTCGAATGTTGCTTACCCACGCTATAATATGCGCTCTCGACAGACGGTGTCATTTGAGAATAAAAACCTCCATGGGGAGAATCGAACCCTCGACATCCGGGCCTACAGGCTTCGTGGCTACCAGTTAGACCACCGGGGCGACCGGCTTACTATACAGGGGTACAGCCCCTAATTTTGTTCCTGGAACTCAGCATTTAACGAAGGAGCTCGCCATACCCACCAAAACAAATAAAACTGACTCTTATCAAAATAGGTATCGGTAGCTTTTATTTACCCAATGAACAACCCCACATGGCCTATATTTACGGGGGACCTGCGGTACACATAAAAACTTAATACATGTACGAGTATTCGTACCTATTTTCACTGATAATTCTTGGTCCTATTTACTATGGGGTCCTCCATAATAGTAAGTGATAACGAAACATATTGTGCAACGCAATTTGGCATACAGAGTGTTATGCCGGGCACTGTAGTGCCTCACAGTTGAGGAGGTCGAGGCAGTCAAAAGCATTTCAGCCAAAAACTGCTGCCTCTATCGTAGTACGGCTGACTCGTGGTTCATGCCACGGTAGAGATGCGCCATGCTTTTTTTTCTGAGGCTTCTCACTTCAACGCCTCCCTATTGTTTTCCCTCTTTCGCTAAAGTAATGAATTGTACCCCCCCCCCATACCACGAACAACCTACCTATCTATGTACTCTATATTCCCATTCCATTATCATCTTTGCGCTTCTGTACCTCACTCAAATAAATGCCGATTTTCATGATCATGAAAATGAGAGGGCAACTCGATGAACGAATCTCATGGCCTTGGCATACCAAAACGACCAGATCGCCAAGCAAGAATMCCATTCCGACGAATTTGGGTTAAGAATCCTTTACTACAGTAGGTCATTCAGAAAAACAAAAATACCCAAAACAAAGTGCTACTATTAATACTGTACCTCTATCGTAGCACGCGTCGGCTCTGAGTACATCCATCAGTAGTGTTTCGGACGGTTGAAGTCTTGTGGTTACGATGCCGCTCGTCTTGCTTCTCAGGCCTGCACTATCAATAGGCTTTCCACGACCTTTACCTGCCGAGGGCGCTGCTGGGTCTTACGCTCCCAGGACCTCTCCCGGATAAAGCATGGTCGCGATCTTTCGTCCTGGGCTTGAGCTGTGCGCAAGAGAGAGAAAGAGAGAGAGAGAGAGAGAGAGAGGGACCTGTTCCATCAGCTCTTACAGGACCATTGGCAGAAGTTGCCCCCCGCAGCTTTTTGGCAGTACGGTATAGTCGCTATCATATTCCTACTGGTTGCGTTCCTTGTTCGAACTTGTTGAGGATAAGCTTTCCCAACATGGGCGTGGTTTGCTGTGGCATCGGTGCGGGAGCTGGTGTTGTGTCTCTACCATTAGGGCTTAGACGTCGAGTAAAGGGCCATACCACCGAGGGGACCGTAGCCAGGGTAGATGATCGGTGTGGTGCCACAGTGAGAAACAGGGTCAGAGTCGTACGTTTTAAGAGCATTCCACGGCAAGGGAATGTATGTCGTGGCTCCGGCTGCGGCTTTACCCAGCATGCACTACCGAATGGGGCTCCTACCACCAGCGGTCAATTGGGGTGGCCTAGGCGATCGTTTTGTTCGGGTGTTTGAGGCCTCGAACAAAAACCAAACAGTGGTCTGGCCATCACGGTGCTGGAGCACTCTGTACCTTCCTGCTATGGATGTTCTTAGTTTGAGTACGTACCATTCATCGACTACCAAAATACATATCACTACTTGTCGTACTTTGTTCCCACATCCTTGGGTGTTTTTCTAAAGCGGTTACGCCGACTCCGGCAGGAACTCCAGGGGCGGTCACCGGCTTGCACCCCTTCCGTCACCCACGGAGCGATAATTCCATGCCTGATGCATGTTGGAGCGTGCAGAAGGCCTCGCGAGAGTGGGCCTGCTAATCCGCCGCCCGGCGTCGCCCTCCATCCGGGGGAACTGGCTCGAGTTATGTTCATGCCGCAGCCTCGGGGGGGGGGTGGTCTGTGGTGGGGAGTGCCCTGTAATACTCCGACGTCCCTTCGGGGGGCGTCCGCCGCCTGGGGCCGGCCAGTTACGAGACCGCTGGTGTCGACAACTCGTTAGAGAGGACAGTGCATGGCCATATTGAAGGACGCCAAGGCGCCCATTCCTCTTGGGCTCGTACCTGCTCGGTGAGGCCCTGGGCCTGCATCACGGGGTGCATATCAAGCTCTTATATACCTCGAGCGAGGGAGCGGGAAGCGGTTGTGGGCAAAACCGTGCACTGGCCATCTCGCTCTGGACCCGATTGCCGGACACATTTATTACGTTCCCGAACCCAGGGCGCTGCGTTGGTCCAGGGGTATTTAGCGGGGTACCTAGCGGGTCTTGATTCCAACCAGGGAACAACCTGATATGATTGGCCGTATGGGCCAATCTTGCGCTGAATGAAGATGCTGTGACTTCTCCGTTTCCAGTAGCGTTGGCGGCATCAGGAGGGGTATGGGATTCAGAGCCCTAGCGAACCGCTGGTAAGTAAGCACCTGGAGGAGGGAGGCGCTGCTCGTGGAGACATGGGCAACACTCAGACCACCGGTGACGAGGAGATCCATGCCACCCGGACGCACGAGGACCTCTCTACCGCGGCCCAGTGCTGCCTCTGTAACACCTAGAGTGATATCGTCTTCGCCCGTTGGCGCGAGAGTCGGTGCACCGGTCGCCAGGGGAAGACGAGGCCGGCTGAGCTGGTCGAGTAGCTAGTGCTGGCAGAGGGGCCGGAACGGATCGGGGGCGAGGCCCTCGGCCGGAGCGAAGCACGCCGCACCCAGCCGTTTGCCACAGGAGGCGCCGCAATGGAGAGAACGAACTTCCCTAGGGGTGGGAGACAGGGCGAGGGAGGTCGCACGATGGACCCTGACGGCTGCCGGACCAGCGAATCGGGGGGCTGGGAAAGATGGAAAGTCACATACATGGCGGGAGAGCAGCAATAGGAAATGACAGCTGGTCTACGTGCTGCGGCAGCTGTCGAGGCCACCTAGCTAAGACTCACATTTTCCTCTTTTTCGATCTCCTAGTACGTGCTCGTGCGATGGACCCGTCGAGAAAGCTTCCTGAAAGACAGCGGAGCAATCGATACCTAACGCTCTTGACCTCGGGCGATAGGGCCACTCGATTACTCCCGTCATCACGGCGGTGATGTGCTTATACGAGCGGATTAGTCGTTTTTCCTTTCAGGTTTGAGCACTTGGTCACGTTAGTCAGTGCCGGTTTGCAACGTTTCTTCTTTGACGTGCAGTAGTGTTTAGTAAACACTTGTCTGAGACGGTAGCGCTGCATGCGCTACGCCCTTGGTCCGGTGACATGATTCAGCAGGCTGCAACTGTCTGCTGAATAAAACATTCGTCTCGCACCCACAAAGAAATCTCCCGACTCTCTGCGGCCGAACCCTCGCGGCTTCGCTGCCACGGCTCATCGTACTGTATGTGTTCTCCCACCACCACCACAATATACGTGCCCGATTACTGTAGTGTGACACCACATGGAGGACTCTCCCTAGGATGTCGGGTGGGTCGTCCGGGAAAGCGATGCACCCCGACACTTCCTCAGCGACACGCCGGGCGACATGGCGTGAAGGGGGTTTCCTACGTTGTGTTCTGGCCGTGTGTGCCCGTAGTTTCCGCGATCGCTTCAGATTTTTGTTGCCAGCCTTGTCTTTGCCTCGTGTGATACCTCAGCTTTTCCGCCGTTTGCCGGTGGTCACATGCGTTATTTTAAAAGTTAGTCTTGGCCGATCCACCCCGTTCGATGCCGGAGGCTATGGGGGCAAGCTGGCTGCTCATGATGATGCACCGTATTGTGGGTTTGTGTACGTTCGGCGTTTTCCGTGGGTGCATCATCGCCCCCCCCCCCCCCCCCCCCCCCCCCCCTGGGGACATGGCGGTAGCTTCGGTGTTTGACGAGTGTCGAGTCTCTGACAGGTGGGCCTTTTCTCCTTTTCCCCTTTTGACGTTTAGTCGGCAGGGTTCGTAGCCTCACAGGTTTTGATGGGGGGGCATAAAGTGGGACTTGAGGAGCCGCGTCTTCGATTTATTTTCTATTGCAAGTTCGCGGAACCGGTTTTCCAGTACACTTCCAGATTCCTTCATACATAAAAAATACGCGTTCTACACAGTATATGCATGGCTCATCAGGGTGGGCTGATGTCACGGTATTATTGTTGTCTGGAAGGCCTGCAAAAGTCCTGGATTCGGAATACAGGAAATGCTGGTGTGTTACATTACAGGTCATCTACTGTTGTGTTACAGTACAGGTCACCTACTGTTTTAAGGAACAGGAAATCTGGTCCAGACTGGATTTCTTATTTGAGAGGTGCTTTCTACGCTAATTTCAAGATGACGACTGCCGAATTCCATATGTTCCTCATATCAGCCTGCCTTTCTTATGATTGGGTGTCCCAGGGGTGTCCTGTCCTGTGTTTTGACAGTCCATTCGTATATCTGATCTACGTGAAGAAAAAACAGCACAAGAGTGGTGAGTAAAAAGGCGGCGGGACCTGGTTAAGAGGCACAATATATACATGTGCGCCTCCCAAGCTCCCAAGCGACCTCTTATTACTATTAATATGAATGGGTATTGGTATCCCGATACACCTGGTGTACTCTACTACCATGTGTTGCGTTACCTTCGTACTTATTATAGCACAAATGGTTTTATTATTACTTGGAACAGACACGGCCCAATGAAAATAGACAACTTTTCCCGAGGACCTCTCTCGTGGACTCGCTACGGCAGCGCTTTGTTTACAGGTGTCTACGTACTAAGGTACTGATGGTTGGCGTGCTACGTACACTGGCTGTTGCTATGCATTCCAGGTATCGAGTATACTTCAGCTACGTACAACTACCGTAAATACCAAATAGTCTGTGGCGATCCGTAAAAGCTTTACACGTCCGTTGGCCTTGTCCATTCCAACCGTCCTTTTACTAACAGCATGATCATTATAGCAAACGGTGATGGGTATTACTCCCGGTATACTATACTGCATGGGAACACACACCTGTATGTATGTAGTTGTATATATTCAACCAAATTCCCAACGCCTCTCTGTTGCCAAGAGGAAAATTCCTATTTTTATGTCTGGTGGACCGGTAGATATCAGCGGCCGCGAGGTCGACTACGAGTAGGTAGTAGGTGTTCGTAGAGACGAGGCCCTCCACCCAGGTGTCATGTCACAGAGGGGCACGTTCTTTGGCAACTTGGCGACTACGCATTAATGTCGTTGGCGTCGTCCCGACTGTACTGCTCTGGTGCTGTAAATATTTTTTTTCAAAAACAAAAGGCGAACATCGCTGATCACGGATGTAGACAGAAGTGTGTCGCGACAAAAAGGGAAAACGGCGAAAGAGGGACGTGGCTTCTCTGCGCACCAAGTTTGTCCACTAAAAACACCAAGCTTAAGGGCTTACAGATAGTATGGATTGGGGTCCTTTATAGTGGGCGTAAAACGCTCAACAAGAAGGACCTTGTCCACAGGTTAAAACACCGTAATAATGATAGTAAACGCCCCCCGGGGCGTTGAGATGTTGCCGGCGAGAAAAATCACTCCTTCCTTGGGGTTTATTTAGTACGTGGCCAGGGCGCGTTTTCTGGAAAAAAATGTCTGGCATTTTGGCCCCCCGGGGCGAAACAATTTTTTTTTTTTTTTTTAAACTCATCCTCTCACACTCACCCAGCAACAACCCTGCAGCCAGCTGCAGTACCCTGCAGCCAGCTGCAGTACCCTGCAGCCAGCTGCAGTACCCTGCAGCCAGCTGCAGCAGCAAGAAGAGGTGTTGTTGGTCATGCCGCAACCCAGCAGCACCGAGAAGGCACCCCATCCCCGATAAAAGCACAGACGACCAACCAAACTCTCGGGGAAGCTTGTGCCGCCCCGGTCAAGCGGCGCGCACGAGGGTGGGCACGCCGGCGCGCGGTTCCGCGCCTGCGATCGCGCCTGCTGCGCAGCAGGTCCTGCAGAGCGGACCACTCCCGCGCGCTTTCCCGCCCGGAGCTTTGCACTGCTGTGGAGCGTTCTGTGGGGCCGAGCGGACAGCAGGCCTAATCGACGGCGGCGAAGCTCAGGGTGACCGAGTACACCCGCCTCCGATGCCCCGACGGCGGCAAGCGACGACCACAGCGGCGGCGAGAGTCTTATCGAGGAGGAGGGCGGCGGGGCGGGTGCCCGCGATGAATTTGTCGAGCTGTGACGATGTGTGCTGGCGGGGAAGATGTTTAGATTGGGCAGATAGGTGCTTTCTTTTTTCTTTTTKTTTTTCTCCATCCCATATACCAGGTATTATCTTTGCACTTCTGTCTCTCTCCCTCCCAAGTCGTAACTCAGATCCGGGGTCACACAGTAGTAGTAGGCTCCTCTCCCTCCTTCCCCACTACGGTTTTTGCCTTGCATTTTTATCGCGAGAAGACTCCAGCCGTTTCTTCCTTCGTCGACTCGCATCGAATTGTGCTACACCGTACGTAGTGGCGGGCGTTGCGGTTTGCAGGGGGTTCGCGTGCAAGATACGATGTGGGCATTTGACCCAGGAGCATTGGGGCGGGGGGTTGGACCTGGTATTGGAGCTTTTACTGTTTAATATTGACCGGCTTGACGACACAAACGTTACCTGGGCTGTGTCCTATCTGGACATCAGTAAGCGAGCCCGTCATCAGTACGAGAGCTGATATACACGCCAAAACCCTATACTTCGAAGTATAAGTATACACGATAGCAAGGACACGTTCGAGTGGCCGGTTGATATGGTATAGTACTTTCGAAAGGCAGCACGCCTTAAACATGCCTACGTAGTCACCATTTATTTGTCCGCGGCTGGTGTTATCTGCGTTGTTGTTGCGCAAAACACTTGACCCTCCCATATGCCAACATCTTCCTATGAATATTTTTCACGTACAGTATGTAAAAACACACCCACCCTTGCCTGCTTCGGAAGAAGCTCCATTGCCCTCACTGAAACGACTTGGTAGCTCTGCCCGGAGGCGTTCAATCCAAACAAAAACAAATAAAGGGGGGGGCGTTTACCTTGTGGTCGGGGCGTTTTTGTGCTTTTTTGTTAGACGAAGGGGTGTTTACTCCGGACTTAGCTCGTGTTTTGCTGAAAAGGGGGTCTCCGGGGCATTTACTCCGGATTCTGCCCGTTTTTGTTGAAAAGGAGTCTCAGGGGGGTTTGTTTTCTCCGGGCGGGGCGTTTACTGCAGTAGCATTATTGCGGTAGGTCCCCAAGAATATCTAGGCGAATGGAATGGGTAACCTGTCTCCCGCTTGAGAAACAACACCCCGCAGATTGCCAGAAAAACGAGTGCTGACCCAACCCAACCTCACATGCCGCCCTCACACCTGATCCAGCATGCCGTCACACAGCAGTACCGGCCCTCTCACAAGAAACCATGAATGAATCGGGCTTAGGCTGAGTTTCTCATTATCGGCGCTCGAGAAATCACACTTTCTTATGTTGAACTTTCTTATTTTGGTCCACGAGAAAACTTGATCCTCCTACGAGTAGTAGTACACAATACAAGTGGTACACAATGGATGGTGCCTTGGTCTAGAGTTGTGCCCCGGCTGGGCGAGAACCGGGTACCCGGTGCCGGGTACCCGGCCCGGCCGGGACCGGAACCGGACAGGTCCAAGCCTGTGACCCGCGGGTATCTGTGACCCGGGTACCCGGGTACCCAGGTACCCGGGTACCCGGTTCTACGATATACGGAGCCCCTGAAAACTTGCTGCGCACAGCTCACTGCTTACAGCTCGCAGCTCACAGCACACAGCACACAGCACACCGAGATACCCAACACACAACACACACACGATACTCTTACCAGCCGCTGGCGGCCCTCCTATACCATGAGCCAGGAAATCAAACTAGAGTTGTAACCCGGCTGGGCGAGAACCGGGTACCCGGTGGCGGGTACCCGGCCCGGCCGGGACCGGAACCGGACCGGTCCAAGTCTGCGACCCGCCGGGTATCTGTGCCCCGGGTACCCGGGTACCCGGGTATCCGGGTACCCGCATCAATATACATTATANGGAGACATGTCAAGCAAGGCAAAACATGCGCTGTCAAGGGTGTAGGGTGGAATGTTCCACACTAAAAACTAGTTGTTTGGTGACAGTCACGGCATGTCAAGGCTGTCAAGGGTTGAAAGTGAAGACCACATTTCTCGGCAGTAGAGCAACAACGGTGATGATCGGACGAGAAGAGGAAGACCATCATCGCACACAACTAAAAAAGCAACCAGCACACACACCACCATACCAGCAAACACCCAAACGAAAGAACCATCACCACCACCGCCACCACCCCTGCCCCACGAGCCGCAGGAGCACCAGAAGTTGTTGTTGCTCGTAGTGGCTGGTGGTGGTTGGTGGTGGCTTCGTCCCGTGGTTTGGTGGTGGTTCCTGGTTCGCACTCGTTCAGCAGCAGCAGCATGTTTTTTTTTTTTTATGATACATCCGTACACCAGACCAGCGCTTGCCATATATTCCAGAACACTGCTGCTGCTGCTGCTGCTGCTTTTTTTTTTATGTCGGGAGACATGTCAAGCAAGGCAAAACATGCGCTGTCAAGGGTGTAGGGTGGAATGTTCCACACTAAAAACTAGTTGTTTGGTGACAGTCACGGCATCTCAAGGCTGTCAAGGGTTGAAAGTGAAGACCACATTTCTCGGCAGTAGAGCAACAACGGTGATGATCGGACGAGAAGAGGAAGACCATCATCACACACAACTAAAGAAGCAACCAGCACACACACCACCATCACCAGCAAACACCACAACGACGACGACCACCACCACCACCGCCACCCCTGCCCCACCACCAGCTACGCTTCCCAGGCTTGATGGCGATGGTGGCTCCAGCAGGTGGTGATAGTGATGATCGATCGTGGTGGTTGTGGCTGCAGCAGGTAGGTAGGTGGTGATAGTGATGATCGATCGTGATTGTGTCGAGCATTTCGATGATCGAACGAGAAGAGGAAGACCATCATCACACACACACACAGATTAGCAACCAGCACACAACCCCAATCACCAGCAAACACCAGCAACGACGACCATGCACCACCAACCGGCCACCACCCCTGCCGCCACGAGCCGCAGGAGCACCATAAGTGTTGTTGCTCAGTAGTGGCTGGTGGTGGTTGGTGGTGGCTTCGTCCCGTGGTTTGGTGGTGGTTTCCTGGTACGCAACTCGTTCAGCAGCAAGCAGCATTTTGTTTTTTTTTTTGGTCCCATCCCCATTTCTTATCTGCTGCTGCTGCTGCTGCAGAAAACAAAAAAGACCATAAAAAACGATTTCTGAAATGATACAGATTTTACGAAATACGAGCAAAAAGACAATACAAAAAAACGAATTCTGAAATGATTCAGATTTCTTAGTGTGCATTTTTCTCTGTACAAGGTTTTTGCGCTGACACGCATCGCTTAACAATACAACAGTAAATGTTGGTGGGTGGTGTTGGTGATTGTGGGACTACCAGCCGAGGGACCAACCGACCAACCCAGTAAATCTCTCACCCACCACGCACACCCATCAATTACCTGCCGGTCAGTAAAAAAAGGTTTATGTGCTGACCCAAATCGCTTAGAATAAAAAACGATCCCATCAATGACAATTAATTGCAGGAACACAGCAAAAAGGGAAGGGCCGCCAACGCAGTAGCTTAATGCAGTTAGGAGTTTGACCACTTGAAGGCGTCTGTCACGCTCCTCATTCCCACCGTTCTTGTAATACTCTATGGTATGTTTGGAAAGATCCAAATTATACGTTCTGGACAACACAACACGGAGCCACGACTTCTTATACACAAGACTCGTGCGGCCAATTTTAGGATCCAACCAGATCTGATCCCCGGATGGCTACTAGTGAGTCAGGGCCAGCTTTGCTGGACACCTATCTGTAATGTAGGTGATCGCAGAATTGCGCAGTATGATGCGGCAGTGCTGGCGTGTGAGAGTTTTAGGAAGATATAACCACAACTAACTATAACTGGCAGCTGCGATCCATTACTACAGCAGACCATTACTGTGTGCCCGTTATACATTCCTCCTCTCTTGTCATGGTGCTCGTGGAAAGATCCCAATATCCTAAAATAAAAGTAACGTGGATACATCTCCAATTAAGAAATGTACCCGTCAATCGCAACGTAAACCCGTTACATATTTTGCAGCCAAAACCTTAGGACAACCCACCCGGATACGGGGAAGGCGTTGGTGGACACCTGGCTACAGGTGATTATCCAGTCAGTGAGATAGGAGGTTATGTGATACATCTGTACAGAAGTTAGTTGACAGTAGTAGTACTACGCTGCTGGTGTTCGATACTTTCAGGATGAAAGCACAACTCAGTGCTGCGTGCGGTTGATTGCAAAACAGCATTGCTGTGCCCGTTATACACTAAATTATCGATCATACATGAAAATATACCTGGTGTATCATCTGTAAAACGATTTTTGCGAAAGTCCTGGGTCATCTGTGCGGAACACCAACATAAGTAGTACGAATAGATATTAATAGATACCTGGTATAATAGGCGATGCGGGTTTCTCGCAGTGCTTTATGGTATGTCAGGACGAACAACTCATAATTGACTGCTGCGTGGTATATCTTGTTGCAGGAACACTATTTTTGAACTTGTTACACACTTCTTATGATACACACACGGAAAGATCCAAATATCTTTGAAAAATCAGCACACCCGTATATTTGAACAATCCAGTGACCAATGAAAGGTTCTCGGTAATCGTAACGCCCAGCCACGACCTCTTCTGCAGGCCCAAGGCCCAGTACTAGGAGGATGCAAGCGGGTGACCAGATCCCAGGGCCAGCTTTGCTGAACACCCAACTACAGGTGACCACCAACAGCCTGCCAGGTAGTAAAGAAGGGGATGATATATTATACCGGTCGTTATAGGCAGTGATATGCGTCACCAGCCGGCTATATATACAAGTCTCCGGGGGCGACACGTGGTGAGCTTCAGATCCACACTCACTCGTGGGCAAGGTCAGCCTGGCCGCGGCGCTGGTGTTGCTCCAGGTGGTTTATAACCTCCCACCCCACTCTCTTCGCTCCACTCTGCTCCTCACATGTTGTGATCCCGCCCCTTTCCCCGTGGTTCCGCCTATCTATATTGTTGTGCGAAAACGTACAGGATGATCTGCAAAACGAAACGCCTCGTGCGAGAAGGGTGCAACCAAGCTCGCCCCCGCTCGTCGGCGGTAGATTTGATACATCTCCCCGCTGTAGAGCCCACCGTACCAACTGGCTAAACGCCACCTGCGTAGATCTAGATAGCCCCTACGAACTAGCTTCCTACGAGCTTCCTACGAAGAAGGCAGGTACCGAAGCGCTTCCGCAAGGGCCCCACAAACGGGGCGGCAGGGGCCTTTTGCACTTACTTGAAAAAAACTTCGCGGATTACTGCACAAATCGTTTGTGTCAGATGCGCACCGCCAGCTATCCAACTGCAAAGTAAACCCAGCCAACTCTGTTGATTGGCGGGGGTCGGTGACAAGAGGGAATCGCTCCTTGAGGGTGGGGGCGGCCTGACATCGCCGCATAGATCCACTCTCTATGTGCTCGCCGAGGGCAAAAAATGGGGTCACGGAGAACACACCGAGAACACGCGTGTTTTGTCTTGAGGACGCGTGTTTTACTAAAAAAAAAAAAAACATCCATCCCATTCATTATCTTCGCACTTCCGTCTGTCTCCCTCCCTAGTCGTAACTCAGATCCGGGGTCACAAAGTAGGCTCCTCTTCCTCCTCCCCCACTACGGTTCTTGCCTTGCATTTTTATCGCGAGAAGATTTCCGTCAGCACTCTCTTCCCTCGTCAACTCTCGTCGAATGTTGCTTACCCACGCTATAATATGCGCTCTCGACAGACGGTGTCATTTGAGAATAAAAACCTCCATGGGGAGAATCGAACCCTCGACATCCGGGCCTACAGGCTTCGTGGCTACCAGTTAGACCACCGGGGCGACCGGCTTACTATACAGGGGTACAGCCCCTAATTTTGTCCCTGGAACTCAGCATTTAACGAAGGAGCTCGCCATACCCACCAAAACAAATAAAACTGACTCTTATCAAAATAGGTATCGGTAGCTTTTATTTACCCAATGAACAACCCCACATGGCCTATATTTACGGGGGACCTGCGGTACACATAAAAACTTAATACATGTACGAGTATTCGTACCTATTTTCACTGATAATTCTTGGTCCTATTTACTATGGGGTCCTCCATAATAGTAAGTGATAACGAAACATATTGTGCAACACAATTTGGCATACAGAGTGTTATGCCGGGCATTGTAGTGCCTCACAGTTGAGGAGGTCGAGGCAGTCAAAAGCATTTCAGCCAAAAACTGCTGCCTCTATCGTAGTACGGCTGACTCGTGGTTCATGCCACGGTAGAGATGCGCCATGCTTTTTTTTCTGAGGCTTCTCACTTCAACGCCTCCCTATTATTTTCCCTCTTTCGCTAAAGTAATGAATTGTACCCCCCCCCCATACCACGAACAACCTACCTATCTATGTACTCTATATTCCCATTCCATTATCATCTTTGCGCTTCTGTACCTCACTCAAATAAATGCCGATTTTCATGATCATGAAAATGAGAGGGCAACTCGATGAACGAATCTCATGGCCTTGGCATACCAAAACGACCAGATCGCCAAGCAAGAATTCCATTCCGACGAATTTGGGTTAAGAAGCCTTTACTAGGTCATTCAGAAAAACAAAAATACCCAAAACAAAGTGCTACTACTGTACCTCTATCGTAGCACGCGTCGGCTCTGAGTACATCCATCAGTAGTGTTTCGGACGGTTGAAGTCTTGTGGTTACGATGCCGCTCGTCTTGCTTCTCAGGCCTGCACTATCAATAGGCTTTCCACGACCTTTACCTGCCGAGGGCGCTGCTGGGTCTTACGCTCCCAGGACCTCTCCCGGATAAAGCATGGTCGCGATCTTTCGTCCTGGGCTTGAGCTGTGCGCAAGAGAGAGAAAGAGAGAGGGAAAGAGAGAGAGAGAGAGAGAGAGAGAGAGAGAGAGGGACCTGTTCCATCAGCTCTTACAGGACCATTGGCAGAAGTTGCCCCCCGCAGCTTTTTGGCAGTACGGTATAGTCGCTATCATATTCCTACTGGTTGCGTTCCTTGTTCGAACTTGTTGAGGATAAGCTTTCCCAACATGGGCGTGGTTTGCTGTGGCATCGGTGCGGGAGCTGGTGTTGTGTCTCTACCATTAGGGCTTAGACGTCGAGTAAAGGGCCATACCACCGAGGGGACCGTAGCCAGGGTAGATGATCGGTGTGGTGCCACAGTGAGAAACAGGGTCAGAGTCGTACGTTTTAAGAGCATTCCACGGCAAGGGAATGTATGTCGTGGCTCCGGCTGCGGCTTTACCCAGCATGCACTACCGAATGGGGCTCCTACCACCAGCGGTCAATTGGGGTGGCCTAGGCGATCGTTTTGTTCGGGTGTTTGAGGCCTCGAACAAAAACCAAACAGTGGTCTGGCCATCACGGTGCTGGAGCACTCTGTACCTTCCTGCTATGGATGTTCTTAGTTTGAGTACGTACCATTCATCGACTACCAAAATACATATCACTACTTGTCGTACTTTGTTCCCACATCCTTGGGTGTTTTTCTAAAGCGGTTACGCCGACTCCGGCAGGAACTCCAGGGGCGGTCACCGGCTTGCACCCCTTCCGTCACCCACGGAGCGATAATTCCATGCCTGATGCATGTTGGAGCGTGCAGAAGGCCTCGCGAGAGTGGGCCTCCTAATCCGCCGCCCGGCGTCGCCCTCCATCCGGGGGAACTGGCTCGAGTTATGTTCATGCCGCAGCCTCGGGGGGGGGGTGGTCTGTGGTGGGGAGTGCCCTGTAATACTCCGACGTCCCTTCGGGGGGCGTCCGCCGCCTGGGGCCGGCCAGTTACGAGACCGCTGGTGTCGACAACTCGTTAGAGAGGACAGTGCATGGCCATATTGAAGGACGCCAAGGCGCCCATTCCTCTTGGGCTCGTACCTGCTCGGTGAGGCCCTGGGCCTGCATCACGGGGTGCATATCAAGCTCTTATATACCTCGAGCGAGGGAGCGGGAAGCGGTTGTGGGCAAAACCGTGCACTGGCCATCTCGCTCTGGACCCGATTGCCGGACACATTTATTACGTTCCCGAACCCAGGGCGCTGCGTTGGTCCAGGGGTATTTAGCGGGGTACCTAGCGGGTCTTGATTCCAACCAGGGAACAACCTGATATGATTGGCCGTATGGGCCAATCTTGCGCTGAATGAAGATGCTGTGACTTCTCCGTTTCCAGTAGCGTTGGCGGCATCAGGAGGGGTATGGGATTCAGAGCCCTAGCGAACCGCTGGTAAGTAAGCACCTGGAGGAGGGAGGCGCTGCTCGTGGAGACATGGGCAACACTCAGACCACCGGTGACGAGGAGATCCATGCCACCCGGACGCACGAGGACCTCTCTACCGCGGCCCAGTGCTGCCTCTGTAACACCTAGAGTGATATCGTCTTCGCCCGTTGGCGCGAGAGTCGGTGCACCGGTCGCCAGGGGAAGACGAGGCCGGCTGAGCTGGTCGAGTAGCTAGTGCTGGCAGAGGGGCCGGAACGGATCGGGGGCGAGGCCCTCGGCCGGAGCGAAGCACGCCGCACCCAGCCGTTTGCCACAGGAGGCGCCGCAATGGAGAGAACGAACTTCCCTAGGGGTGGGAGACAGGGCGAGGGAGGTCGCACGATGGACCCTGACGGCTGCCGGACCAGCGAATCGGGGGGCTGGGAAAGATGGAAAGTCACATACATGGCGGGAGAGCAGCAATAGGAAATGACAGCTGGTCTACGTGCTGCGGCAGCTGTCGAGGCCACCTAGCTAAGACTCACATTTTCCTCTTTTTCGATCTCCTAGTACGTGCTCGTGCGATGGACCCGTCGAGAAAGCTTCCTGAAAGACAGCGGAGCAATCGATACCTAACGCTCTTGACCTCGGGCGATAGGGCCACTCGATTACTCCCGTCATCACGGCGGTGATGTGCTTATACGAGCGGATTAGTCGTTTTTCCTTTCAGGTTTGAGCACTTGGTCACGTTAGTCAGTGCCGGTTTGCAACGTTTCTTCTTTGACGTGCAGTAGTGTTTAGTAAACACTTGTCTGAGACGGTAGCGCTGCATGCGCTACGCCCTTGGTCCGGTGACATGATTCAGCAGGCTGCAACTGTCTGCTGAATAAAACATTCGTCTCGCACCCACAAAGAAATCTCCCGACTCTCTGCGGCCGAACCCTCGCGGCTTCGCTGCCACGGCTCATCGTACTGTATGTGTTCTCCCACCACCACCACAATATACGTGCCCGATTACTGTAGTGTGACACCACATGGAGGACTCTCCCTAGGATGTCGGGTGGGTCGTCCGGGAAAGCGATGCACCCCGACACTTCCTCAGCGACACGCCGGGCGACATGGCGTGAAGGGGGTTTCCTACGTTGTGTTCTGGCCGTGTGTGCCCGTAGTTTCCGCGATCGCTTCAGATTTTTGTTGCCAGCCTTGTCTTTGCCTCGTGTGATACCTCAGCTTTTCCGCCGTTTGCCGGTGGTCACATGCGTTATTTTAAAAGTTAGTCTTGGCCGATCCACCCCGTTCGATGCCGGAGGCTATGGGGGCAAGCTGGCTGCTCATGATGATGCACCGTATTGTGGGTTTGTGTACGTTCGGCGTTTTCCGTGGGTGCATCATCGCCCCCCCCCCCCCCCCCCCCCCCCCCCCCCCGCGCCCCGCTCGCTGGGGACATGGCGGTAGCTTCGGTGTTTGACGAGTGTCGAGTCTCTGACAGGTGGGCCTTTTCTCCTTTTCCCCTTTTGACGTTTAGTCGGCAGGGTTCGTAGCCTCACAGGTTTTGATGGGGGGGCATAAAGTGGGACTTGAGGAGCCGCGTCTTCGATTTATTTTCTATTGCAAGTTCGCGGAACCGGTTTTCCAGTACACTTCCAGATTCCTTCATACATAAAAAATACGCGTTCTACACAGTATATGCATGGCTCATCAGGGTGGGCTGATGTCACGGTATTATTGTTGTCTGGAAGGCCTGCAAAAGTCCTGGATTCGGAATACAGGAAATGCTGGTGTGTTACATTACAGGTCATCTACTGTTGTGTTACAGTACAGGTCACCTACTGTTTTAAGGAACAGGAAATCTGGTCCAGACTGGATTTCTTATTTGAGAGGTGCTTTCTACGCTAATTTCAAGATGACGACTGCCGAATTCCATATGTTCCTCATATCAGCCTGCCTTTCTTATGATTGGGTGTCCCAGGGGTGTCCTGTCCTGTGTTTTGACAGTCCATTCGTATATCTGATCTACGTGAAGAAAAAACAGCACAAGAGTGGTGAGTAAAAAGGCGGCGGGACCTGGTTAAGAGGCACAATATATACATGTGCGCCTCCCAAGCTCCCAAGCGACCTCTTATTACTATTAATATGAATGGGTATTGGTATCCCGATACACCTGGTGTACTCTACTACCATGTGTTGCGTTACCTTCGTACTTATTATAGCACAAATGGTTTTATTATTACTTGGAACAGACACGGCCCAATGAAAATAGACAACTTTTCCCGAGGACCTCTCTCGTGGACTCGCTACGGCAGCGCTTTGTTTACAGGTGTCTACGTACTAAGGTACTGATGGTTGGCGTGCTACGTACACTGGCTGTTGCTATGCATTCCAGGTATCGAGTATACTTCAGCTACGTACAACTACCGTAAATACCAAATAGTCTGTGGCGATCCGTAAAAGCTTTACACGTCCGTTGGCCTTGTCCATTCCAACCGTCCTTTTACTAACAGCATGATCATTATAGCAAACGGTGATGGGTATTACTCCCGGTATACTATACTGCATGGGAACACACACCTGTATGTATGTAGTTGTATATATTCAACCAAATTCCCAACGCCTCTCTGTTGCCAAGAGGAAAATTCCTATTTTTATGTCTGGTGGACCGGTAGATATCAGCGGCCGCGAGGTCGACTACGAGTAGGTAGTAGGTGTTCGTAGAGACGAGGCCCTCCACCCAGGTGTCATGTCACAGAGGGGCACGTTCTTTGGCAACTTGGCGACTACGCATTAATGTCGTTGGCGTCGTCCCGACTGTACTGCTCTGGTGCTGTAAATATTTTTTTTCAAAAACAAAAGGCGAACATCGCTGATCACGGATGTAGACAGAAGTGTGTCGCGACAAAAAGGGAAAACGGCGAAAGAGGGACGTGGCTTCTCTGCGCACCAAGTTTGTCCACTAAAAACACCAAGCTTAAGGGCTTACAGATAGTATGGATTGGGGTCCTTTATAGTGGGCGTAAAACGCTCAACAAGAAGGACCTTGTCCACAGGTTAAAACACCGTAATAATGATAGTAAACGCCCCCCGGGGCGTTGAGATGTTGCCGGCGAGAAAAATCACTCCTTCCTTGGGGTTTATTTAGTACGTGGCCAGGGCGCGTTTTCTGGAAAAAAATGTCTGGCATTTTGGCCCCCCGGGGCGAAACAATTTTTTTTTTTTTTTTTAAACTCATCCTCTCACACTCACCCAGCAACAACCCTGCAGCCAGCTGCAGTACCCTGCAGCCAGCTGCAGTACCCTGCAGCCAGCTGCAGTACCCTGCAGCCAGCTGCAGTACCCTGCAGCCAGCTGCAGCAGCAAGAAGAGGTGTTGTTGGTCATGCCGCAACCCAGCAGCACCGAGAAGGCACCCCATCCCCGATAAAAGCACAGACGACCAACCAAACTCTCGGGGAAGCTTGTGCCGCCCCGGTCAAGCGGCGCGCACGAGGGTGGGCACGCCGGCGCGCGGTTCCGCGCCTGCGATCGCGCCTGCTGCGCAGCAGGTCCTGCAGAGCGGACCACTCCCGCGCGCTTTCCCGCCCGGAGCTTTGCACTGCTGTGGAGCGTTCTGTGCGGCCGAGCGGACAGCAGGCCTAATCGACGGCGGCGAAGCTCAGGGTGACCGAGTACACCCGCCTCCGATGCCCCGACGGCGGCAAGCGACGACCACAGCGGCGGCGAGAGTCTTATCGAGGAGGAGGGCGGCGGGGCGGGTGCCCGCGATGAATTTGTCGAGCTGTGACGATGTGTGCTGGCGGGGAAGATGTTTAGATTGGGCAGATAGGTGCTTTCTTTTTTCTTTTTATTTTTCTCCATCCCATATACCAGGTATTATCTTTGCACTTCTGTCTCTCTCCCTCCCAAGTCGTAACTCAGATCCGGGGTCACACAGTAGTAGTAGGCTCCTCTCCCTCCTTCCCCACTACGGTTTTTGCCTTGCATTTTTATCGCGAGAAGACTCCAGCCGTTTCTTCCTTCGTCGACTCGCATCGAATTGTGCTACACCGTACGTAGTGGCGGGCGTTGCGGTTTGCAGGGGGTTCGCGTGCAAGATACGATGTGGGCATTTGACCCAGGAGCATTGGGGCGGGGGGTTGGACCTGGTATTGGAGCTTTTACTGTTTAATATTGACCGGCTTGACGACACAAACGTTACCTGGGCTGTGTCCTATCTGGACATCAGTAAGCGAGCCCGTCATCAGTACGAGAGCTGATATACACGCCAAAACCCTATACTTCGAAGTATAAGTATACACGATAGCAAGGACACGTTCGAGTGGCCGGTTGATATGGTATAGTACTTTCGAAAGGCAGCACGCCTTAAACATGCCTACGTAGTCACCATTTATTTGTCCGCGGCTGGTGTTATCTGCGTTGTTGTTGCGCAAAACACTTGACCCTCCCATATGCCAACATCTTCCTATGAATATTTTTCACGTACAGTATGTAAAAACACACCCACCCTTGCCTGCTTCGGAAGAAGCTCCATTGCCCTCACTGAAACGACTTGGTAGCTCTGCCCGGAGGCGTTCAATCCAAACAAAAACAAATAAAGGGGGGGGCGTTTACCTTGTGGTCGGGGCGTTTTTGTGCTTTTTTGTTAGACGAAGGGGTGTTTACTCCGGACTTAGCTCGTGTTTTGCTGAAAAGGGGGTCTCCGGGGCATTTACTCCGGATTCTGCCCGTTTTTGTTGAAAAGGAGTCTCAGGGGGGTTTGTTTTCTCCGGGCGGGGCGTTTACTGCAGTAGCATTATTGCGGTAGGTCCCCAAGAATATCTAGGCGAATGGAATGGGTAACCTGTCTCCCGCTTGAGAAACAACACCCCGCAGATTGCCAGAAAAACGAGTGCTGACCCAACCCAACCTCACATGCCGCCCTCACACCTGATCCAGCATGCCGTCACACAGCAGTACCGGCCCTCTCACAAGAAACCATGAATGAATCGGGCTTAGGCTGAGTTTCTCATTATCGGCGCTCGAGAAATCACACTTTCTTATGTTGAACTTTCTTATTTTGGTCCACGAGAAAACTTGATCCTCCTACGAGTAGTAGTACACAATACAAGTGGTACACAATGGATGGTGCCTTGGTCTAGAGTTGTGCCCCGGCTGGGCGAGAACCGGGTACCCGGTGCCGGGTACCCGGCCCGGCCGGGACCGGAACCGGACAGGTCCAAGCCTGTGACCCGCGGGTATCTGTGACCCGGGTACCCGGGTACCCAGGTACCCGGGTACCCGGTTCTACGATATACGGAGCCCCTGAAAACTTGCTGCGCACAGCTCACTGCTTACAGCTCGCAGCTCACAGCACACAGCACACAGCACACCGAGATACCCAACACACAACACACACACGATACTCTTACCAGCCGCTGGCGGCCCTCCTATACCATGAGCCAGGAAATCAAACTAGAGTTGTAACCCGGCTGGGCGAGAACCGGGTACCCGGTGGCGGGTACCCGGCCCGGCCGGGACCGGAACCGGACCGGTCCAAGTCTGCGACCCGCCGGGTATCTGTGCCCCGGGTACCCGGGTACCCGGGTATCCGGGTACCCGCATCAATATACATTATATTCTCCTCTGCTGTCTGTCGGTGACGGGATTTGTCGCATGAAATTCGAGCAATCGTACTCGGAGTAGGATTTTGCTGATGACGAGCGCAATAGGCAACAAGGGTATGACAGCAGTATCGCAGGTCAGTATCATGTATCAGGTATCAACGAAAACAAAACCCGGTCTAACTTACGTTCTTTTCACTTTGCCACAAAGTAGAGATATCCACCCCCCTTGCCTTCTGTTATTTGTCAAGATTCATCGTACAGTAAGAGACAAAATCAAGTCTTCTTCTCCCACCTACCTCCTTACCACGTCGTTTGAGTACCTTTCCGCTTCCAGGCCGGTAAAAGCAAGCGGGGGGGGGGGTAAATACGGTATGATACCCCGGGTACCCGGGTACCCGGGTCCTCCGACCCACCGGGTACCCGGGTACCCGGGCCGGGCCAGTCTGAATCCCTCAAAACCGGGCCGGGTACCCAGTCCAGAATTCTGAGGCCGGGGCACAACTCTACCTCGGTCCCAGGCCACAGCCATAGGAAGGGGTAAACTTTCTTGACTTGAAGCTTCAGGCACTGGCTATTGCGAGGGGCCAAAGTAAATACGTAGGACCAAATATTGTTCGTAAAAAAAGATGAAAATATACATGTTTGTTTGTGTTTACCGTCGGTTCTATTAACTATGCCCCCCCGTACTACGCTGATTCTCAATATTATACAGTACAGGACACCTGATAAGAAAAGGGCTAATAAGAAAGCCAGGCGGAGCTTAAGAGTAAAATAAGAAATTCGGGAGTCGTTATTATGTAGAAATTAGTGTAGAAAGCACCCTCCTCTCTCAAATAAGAAATCCAGCCTGGACCAGATTTCCTGTTTCTTATTAGGTGTCCTGTGTGCTGTATTGTTGCGGGAAACGAAAGTAAAAATAGGACCAAATATTGCTGCTTGCTAATAAAAAAAGGAAAAGATATACCTGGTATAGATTTTTGTGTAAATGTTTTTAGCAGCTAGCAAAGATGAATATCGACCGGTTGGGAGAGTTCACAGCTGACGTGTTTCTTAGTTTATTATTAATATAGATTTTTGTGTGTACCGTAGGTGGCCCCCCGCACTACGCTACAAGCTTTCTCAATATTATCGAAATTTCAGGCTGACCATATTTTGAGTTACTTTCTTGTGGGCGGGCCGGTACATACAGCAGTTGTTTTTCGGCCGTGTCCACTCTCCTTTTTTCACGTATGGGACCAAGATGGGACACATAGATACGACCCGCCACCCAAATCGGATACGAAAGGGGCGCTGTAATGCACGCGGCCTCTGATCCCGGACGCACTCGGTGCTACTATAATACCTATCGGTACTCGTACTGCGCTGCGGTGTACTGGAGGCGGTACCCGCTCCCACTCGATACTCGTAATATCGTAATACCCCCCTGTCTTCGTCATGATGAAATTCGAACGAACCTTTATTTGGTGTGAATGTAAAACGTCATGTTTATGTGAATGTAAAACGTCATGTGTTTTTATGTTTTTTTACGGTGTTTTCGGGCGGGGGCGAAACTCTCACGTGTGCCATGCCTTTTATCATATGTACCAGAAGTGCAGTACCGTACATAAGAAACAACAGGAAAGCTGTGGTCTAGGCTGGATTTCTCATTTGAGAATGGGTACGTTCAACACTAAATTCAGTATATACCGACTCACGAATTTCGTATGTTCCTGCCAATCTCAGCCTGCGTTTCGTGTTTTGTTTTCGTGTCATGTGTCCTGTACGAGTCCTGCTGGGTACATAAACCAGGCCGTACGAAAAAAACTACGTAACGTTTTTGGATCACGCTGTCACGCCATATAATAATAACACACAGAGTTACGATACGAGTACCAGCGTGTATGATATGATGAATATAGTACATGGCACCTGTCACCTGCCCTGTGGCTGCTGCTGCTGCTGAGCTGTTTATGCCGCGGGCTGCTGCTGTTGCGCTGCTGCTGCGGACTCTGCTGGTGTGTTCTTCACTTTGGATTGCGAAGAGTATGTATGTACGAAGATTTTGAATACTTTTATTTTTACGAATCTCAAATATTGATTGATGATTATTAGCTTTGAATTCAGCGGTTTTGCTTTTTGATCGTGCATATTTGGACATTTTTCACATTTGTTGTACATTTTCCCGCAGTTTTCTTCTTTTTCCTCCTTTTCGGTCGATTTCAGTTTTTAAAAAAGAATGCAACCTCAACCATTGGAAACCTGAAACAACTTTTCATTGGGCAAAAACAACAAACGAACCGTTGACGTCCAGCATATATAGTGACCCGCGGGCAGACAAGCACAGAGTATGCGAGTGTAGGGGAGGCCCTTCTCCCCAAGCCAAGTGCCCAAGCCCTTGCCCGATTAGTTCAGAGGAGGCAGGCCTCTACCACCGTGGAGAAGCGTAAGCCGAGCATGGGGCAGTCTCGACACGCAGACAGGAACTACTTCGTCTCCCGACCACTTTCCGAGTTGAAGCCCTCCATGACAGCCTCGCGGCAGCAGCCACCTCCGGTACCCCCGAGGGCACCCCCGAGGAAGCCACCACCACAGCAGCAACAGCTGTCCCCTCGCAATGGCGACTCCTTCTCGCCGGTGCTTCTCACGCCTGGTACAGTGCGGCCTGCTGCCCCGGAGATCACCGCCGGCAGTGGTCTGTGCTTTCCCGCCGCCGCAGTGGCGACCGGCCCTGGTCCTGGGGAGGACTTGGTGATTGTTGAGCGCTGTTTCAACCTGGCCAAGATTATGCTCTCGCCAGAAGGGCTGGCGATGAAGAAAGTCACCCTTGAGGGCTTCGCCACGCCAACGTCGCTGAGGCTCCTCCACCACCAGCCTCCCGCTTCCGCCCTGCTGGCGCTCACCTGGCTCGAACATGACACGGTCGGGCTCGATGTCCGCGGGCTGACGACCCTAACCCGCGGCTTCCTGCAGGGGGAGGATGCGGCGAGATCGAGTCAGCGCCAGGGAACAGCAGGAGCAGCAGCAGGAACAGCAGCAGCAGCAGCAGCAGGGTTCCATATTGAAAGTAAGAGTTACGGTACGAGAATAGGCAGCCTTGTTGGGGGGCGTGAGGAGAGCGGGAGTGGGAGCAGCTGGTGCTGCTGTGCCCGAGAAGAGTCTCTGATAGTCGTATTGGCGTGGTCGAGCGGCGTCGAGGTTGTGCTTGAGGCGGCTTCGCGGGAGCAGAGAGACTTGTTGGCGCGCTGCATCGAGCTGGTGGTGTCGGACGTGCTGAGGCTGGAAGGACCCCTCATTGAGCAGGAGAAGCAGGAGCAGCAGCACCAACAGCAGGATGCTGCAGCTCTGGACCAACAAGGCGACTACTGCTGTAACGACGACGACGTTGTTGGTGGCGTCGTTGTCGACGACAACAACAACAACCACAACAGCAGCAGCAGCAACGACTGCGCTCTCGAAACAGCCGATAAGCGCCTGGTGGTGGACGACGACTGGCGGGATTTAAAGCACCAAAAGCCCCTCCCCGCCAACACCACCACCACCATGCCAGGGATAAAGAACAACGGCATCACCACCACGAGCAGTGCCGCTGCTGCTGCTGCTGCTGCTGCTGCCGGAAGCCACTGCGATGCTGCTCTGACGGAAGCAACCACCTTCCCGAATGGAAGCGCCCAGTCTCCACCGGCACCACCACCTCGGCGGCCGCCGAGTGCACCTCATCGTAGCCCTTCCCCACCCTTATTATCGGCGGCACTGCTGCCTCCATCATCGGCACTACCTGCATCAGCGCGGCGGCCCACGGGTCGCAGGAGCTTGGAGGGGCACCTGGTGCGAGGTGCCAGCGCTCCCGACGCCGTCTGGAGGAGGCAACGCGGAGCCAGCAGCGGCCGTGGCCTCGCTAACCTTGCTGGCCTTGCTGCCCGCGCTCGAAGCGGAGGGGGGTCTCTGAGTCCGAACCCCGGGGGTGGGAGGAGGAGAAGCCGCGGGAGCGGGGGGTGGGCGGGGGCGGGGGGAGTCGGAGCGGGGCCGGCCGGAGGGCGCTGTGATGCGGAGGCGGCGGTGGAGCTGACGCGGAGGACGGAGGAGGTGATGGCGAACATACTGCTGGGGTATGACAGGGCGAAGGATGAGGCCCGAGCGGCGGCGTGGCGTGTCGGGGTGAGTTCCAAGTAGTAGTTGATAGTAAAGACAGCAGTCATAGTTACCGGTACCCTACGTCGTACTGCCTGTAGTTCGTAATTTGTTGCTCGTATCGGACATATCATGCAAGGGTGTGTGTATGCGATGGGCGTACCCAAGGCGTACCTGGTGTGCACCTGGTATGCACCTCTCTGGCCCGAATCATAAGGACCGTTTATGTATCAATATTCAATCTATGGGGTCTTTACATTTCGGGACAGAGAGCCATGACACTCGGCGTATACAATGGTATCTTACAGCAGCACTGGCTTGGACCAGGTATACAGCAGCAGCGCTGTACAGCAGCAACAGCAGCAGTGCTGTGCAGAAGTAGCAGCAAGCAGTGCTGCTGTGGTTTTGCTTATTGTAAACGACGAGTACTGCTGTTGCGTACTTAGCTGTATGCTGCTGCTGCTGTTGCTGTGCTGATGCTGTATTGCGCGTTTCGGTACTCGTAGTCTATCCCTTACCACTCTGTTCGGGAATGTGGGGATCGTTTAGGTGGTGAAATCAGTGTGAAAACGATCCTTTCATTTCGGGACGAAATGGTTGTCCGTTTACATGCCTCGCGATGAAGGCTGCCTTGACGTAGTGTGAGTACCAATTATCATTCTTGTTTCGTGTGTAAAGCTGTCTTTAAGCACGTGTGTCGTGGGTTCAGAGCTATTCATATGCACATAGGGCTTGGCAGTGGCCATCTACGGGTTGAGCCTGCCGGTAGATTTGAGTACGACGTCCATTAAAAAAAACACGCCATGTCACATTACGGAAACCCATAAAATGAAAATGTGTTTGTTTGTCATGAATATGTATTTAGAGCGTTTTAAGAGCGTTAGAGCTTTTTACCCTGCGCCCCGAGGGTAGGAGCGATGGAGTGTCATGGAATATCAGAGTAATTTGTGATGCGCCTGCGCGAACAAAAAAAGTAAAGGGAGGATAAGTCACATCATCACGACACTGCCCACATGCATTTTAGCTTGATTTATTTCTCTGTTTTGTTCTGCGCGTCTGTGTCAATGACCGCGATCACCCCCAGCCAATAGCAGCAGCAGCAGTATCGGTATTGACGCCCGGTTGTGATGGGCAATTAAGCGAAAACGAGTACGTACCAGGCAATTTTTTCGGCCTCCACCGATGCCTCCAGCGGGAGGGGGAGGGGGGGGTGTACTCATTTCGTGCGCGGCCGTAGTCGTGTGGCCATAGACCCTCGCATCCCTACCATGCCGGGACGGACCACGTTGGCTTTTCACCAACCAGGCAGACATTGCTTGGGGGGGGGGCTCACCAGCCGGGGGGGGGCCTCTGGCCGAGCTACGCTCGCAGTGAGCTATGTACGTATATAGCTTTACTCGACCGGTGTACTCACGCTGATGCAACACCAGTATATTATGATTGCTGACGAAGTCGGTGTAATATCTAATGATTGACTCTGCCGGGTGTCCAGCCCTACTGCTGTACGTAGTTACAGCAGTTCGTTTTACACTTACGTGGTACATATTTATATCCTGCTGTATATCCACTCAGCTTGCAAAGATGAGCTTCGACGCAATCCTCGACCTCACAGCTGTTTTTTTTTTTTTTTTTCAATATATATATTTGAAAAAATTACACAACAACAGCTGTGAGATCAGGTGAGATCAAGTATTTCGTCGAAACTCATATTGTGCAGCGGAGTGTGATGCTTCGATCGCGCGTACTTACGGGTTTCATATGTTCTCATGCAGGATGTACATCCCGAATCATATGAGGGGGGCAAAGTATGAGGCTGTAGAATTCAGGGAGTGTGTGTCTAAATGTATGTGGGTCATTTACTGGCGGTGTCTATTAGTAATAGTACCTGGTACACATGGTACACGCGTAGGTGCCGCCGGGCGCTCGCTCGCGTATGAATGAGTTCATGATTGCACTACTGCTGTGTTGGTTACTTTTTCAGGGTGTGACCACATTGAGAAAGGTGCAACTCCGAAACATAGGCCGCCCTTTTCCCAAGCAAAAGGCATCCACACTCCACACTGGGTCAGCATCCCGGATTCTGACTCTCGTCCTTCGAACCTCGCCTCTTGTAGACACGTACGAATATTCTCTGTAGTGTCATACCTGGTACCTGGTATCATACGATGTATCAGTAATCAGTGTCCCGTACGTACCGCAGTGCAGGAGAACAGCGGCCACGACGACGGTCTTGTCAACGGTCTTGCCAACTGCCTTGCGTTGTCCCATTCACAAAGCACAAAACGCCGAGATTTTGCTTGAAAGTATCCATAAGGTGACAGTTTACATAAGGTTTTGCTATAATCCATTGCTTTATTTTTCCCTTTTCGCTTTTGCTTTTACTTGCTTTCTCTTTCACGTAGCTGGATTGCTAACAGGGTAGGTCATGCCTGTCGTAGATGGCATTGCATTGACTGCTCGTCTACTCTGCTTACTGCGTTGCAGCGTAGCATCTCTGTGTCGTAGTTTTGTGACCACATAACTGGTACGAGTATATCTCGAGGATGAAGAATCGGCACAGACACTGGGTGTGCTGGAGGTCGACGGGTAGAAAGGACGGTTTAAGGTTTAATGTGATGAACACACAAACATTTGCTGACAAATAACGTATTATTGGTGCCGTGCGCACGTCACGGCTGCTGGCACAGAGCTAGCAAAACAGCAGCAGCAGCAGCAGCAGAACCGCAGCAGCAACAGCAGTAGGCAGGCAGAACAGCAGAGCAGGGCAGGACCTCTGCCCCCCCCCCCCCGTGTTCTTGTCTTGTTGTGATGCTCTGTCTTGCGCTGTCGTCCCACGAACAGCAGTGCCATCGCTGCTGTCATTTTGCTGACAAAAGTACTTGCCGTGCTGACCCACATTTATGTGGTATTTGGTGCGTGGTCCGGACTACGTAGCCGTGCTGCTGTCAGCCAAAAAAGTGGAAAGGTAAAAGCTACTTCCGCGAAAGGGTTCCGGTGCTCGAATCCATCAATCGAGTGTTGATGGCGATGGCTAGCGAGAAGTCTATCGAAAGGCCCACACAGCGACCGTCCAGCCACGACGAGATCCTTAGTTGTTATTACGTGACAGCAGTTATCATCCCTTGCAACTTATCATATCGTGCCAGGTGCCAGGTCTACGTAGAGTAACCGTTTAGCTTGAGCTGCTGAGCTGCTGAGTGCAAATATGTCAGGAGACGGTCAGTCAAGGGAAAACGAGCATCGGCCAAGCGTGTGGATCCGAGTGTTCTACACTAAAACCTAGTAGTTTGGCGTCAGTCAAGGGGTCAAAGTGCCGTCTCCTGACATCTTCGGCCGAGTGTGGTCGATGCTGAAGCCGTCATGTTGTCACTCGTGTATTTCCCCATTAATACTTCGGTACGTACTCGGTACAAGGTAGTAGTGTGACACGTGGCTGCTGCTGCTGCTTCCCTCGCTCCCAAAACGTCACCAGGGTTTTACCGGTAATATCAGCTGCTCGATAACATCGATTGTATCATACCCGGTAAACCTGGTACGAAGTGCACTCCATCCAAAGAGAGGCTTGAGATGCTTGGTATTTGATACCGGAGGATGCGTACGCAGACTGTTGTATACAGCAGCTGCGATTTTACGTATGTACGTGGTCATGTTGTATATCGACGGGTAGAAGGAACGGTCAAGAAGCCGTTACTTATAAGTACGATATGTTGGCTAAGGCTCGCGGCTTACTATTAATACTTACAGTATGATATGTTAGCTAAGGCTCGCGGCTTACTATTAATACTACTGTAATGTCAACCTTAAACATACTAGGCACTACAGTAGGCTCTTCTGAAGGCTATTGCCGCTATTACGGTAGACCATAGTAAACAGGACTGAATATTGTTGGTATAAATTGAAAAGTATATGGGTTTTTGAGCACAACATAGGTCCTATTTATTATGATCCCCCGTAACAGTCAGTAGGATTGAAAGTGGCGTTCCTCGCTGAATGCGAGTGTTTCACGTAGCTACAAGCAGTCAGTAGCTGTAAATTCTTAATTTGATTCATAAGTCAGCCCTGGAATAGATTCTTCAACACCTGTCGCGTACCCGTACTACTGTTGACACTTACTACTGTATGCAACCCCCGGGGCGGGTTTAGTGTTCACCACAGTGGCGGCTGACCGCTGCGTAAGTGTATAGTATAGGAAGCGTGCACGTCATTATTTACATTTTTCATACACGTTTTTTCCTTCAGTACCGCCTCGCGCGAAGAGTTATCACGCCGAGACGAAAGTCTTGAGTGTGTTCTGACTATAAACATAGTCCTGACGTCGCTCGTCGTACCTCCTCTTACTATGCACAACTATGTTTCGAAATATAAGCAATGTTTGAATAATAATTTTCAATACAAACAGCGATTATATTTTGGAACAGAGTGGTAGCAGGTGACCGGGGCTGGACGGTTTTTTGTGCGTCATGAGGGGTGGTGAGTTTACTCTTCAACGCTCAACACGATCACTTCAACAAGCAAAGCGTGATGAAAGGGGAGGTCCGCTGTTTTCAAAAAGTATAGTACAGTATAATGAAATAAGGAAATGTTGCCTCAGAAAACGGTAGAAACTGAACTTCTGAAAATCGGAAACTGAGTACAGCAGCACAATTGCAATTTCGAAATGAAGTTTCAGACCAAAATGGGAATGGGAGAGCCTCCTTGGGGGCGTTCCCTGCTTTTGAGGCCTGGTTACACTCGTCGGTCTTCAATCGGTCTTCGCCTGCTGTGTGCATGGTGCATGGTCTCCAACTAGATACCCGCCCAACGAGCACAGCAGTTAAACGTACTCGTACACGCTTATTATGTGTCTGTGCAATAAATAGGTGGTGGAACGACTGGCTGTATTCCCCGACTGGGCTTCGTTCGGGTTTGTTTTTTTTTCTCTTACGATACCGATTAAATATTCGTATATACCACTCTATATCCCGAAATATAAGCACATTATTTATTGAATATCAATGCATAAAAAGTTCCTTATACTTCGGGACATCTTGGTATACATAAGCTCTCGTATTCGGATATGTTCGGACGAGCTCATATCGGACCCCACATCCCCCCTTTTTTGAAACGCAGGCGATTAAGCTCAAGAAGCTCCTGCTCCGAGCGGCGACGCGCCAGGTGGAAACCCGCTGGGCGAGGTGGTGCGAGGCCGTGAGAGACAAGAACGAGGAGCGGCAGAGGGCCGACAGGCTGCAGTGGTGCTTGCACGCCAAGGCTAACCGAGACAACGACCTGCTGGCGTGGTACCACAGCACTTTCGGCCGCGAGGTGTACCGTCGACGAGGTGGGTATTCGTGATAAGTCAGACGGTCGAGGGGAGGGGGGG
>MEHQ01003808.1:547913-565489 GCA_008828725.1 Saccharina japonica | reverse complement strand
CCCCCCCCCCCCCCCCCCCTCTGCCCCCTCCCTCCACGACTGCTGTTTATTACAGGACATCCTTTCGGAGGAGGAGTACCGGCTGTTCCAGACCCTGGTGAAGCGAGGAAGCGAGGTGTCCAAAGCGACGCCCAAGTCTGGCCGGAAGGTGTCCCACCCGATGAAGCTGCGCTTGTGGTTCAACCGCGGTGCCCTCTGCCTCACGGCTAAGGTGAGGTCACTTGAAGGGGGGAGGGGGGGGGAGGGGGGGGAGGGGGGGTACTCACTCGGGCAACGGGCGTCGTTGATGACCATGGACCCTCGCATACCTACAATGCCGGGAGGGGAGCACGTTCGGGTTTTCACGGCGGGGGTTGTACTTGAATTCATGGCATGGGCGTAGTCGTATGACCATAGACCATAGACCCTGCGTCAATGGCCGGGAGCGGAGCATGTCGGGGGGGCGGGTTGTCGTGACCTGCGTGTTACGGGAGGGCGGGGAGGGAAGGGGTGATTCAAGGGGGGAGGGGGGGGGGTACCCATTTTTTGCTTGCCTTAGGTTTTTGACCATTGACCACGCATCCCTTTCGAGACGGGGCACTTTTGATTCGAAGGGAAGGGGGGAGGGGGGCGTACTCATTTGCTGCTTGCCTTAGTCAGTTGACCATTGACCACGCATCTCTTTCGTGACGGATCACCGGGGGGGGGTTAGTGGCCAAGAGATGCTACAAGGGGGGGAGAGTGGGGGCGGGGGGGGTACCTCTGGGACATGTGTGTACTGGCCAGTAGTTGTTACGAGAGGGGGTAATGGGAGCAAGAAAGTCTTACCTGGGAGCCCGCCCGGTTGCGTGTTCTGCTTGACCGTTGTGATCGCGACGCTTTTTTTTTTGCGTTTTTTATACGCGGGGCACGTTACTTATGGAATGAAGTCGAGGGGGGACGTAAACGCTTGCTCTCAATCACCCTGTATATATTACGTTTTTGGTATATATATATAAATATTCTCTGTGACATGGACCGCTGTTCTCTTTCCCCCCTGTCCGCGCACCCGCGCGCACACACAGCGAGAGAAGCCGGACAAGGCCGCAAGCAGCGACCACAGCTTCTACCTCTCCAAGGTCAAGATCTGCCTGCTCACGCTGCCGGCCGGGGCCACGTGCGAGGGCCGAGGCGGAGGCGGAGGGAGTTCCAGAAGAAAGAGGCTGGACGAGTCGAGCGGGGTCTTCTCGTCCAACGTTTCGAGCACCGTTTCGAGCAATGGCAGTAGTACCGTGGGAGGGGGGGGAGGGTCCAAGTCGTCCCCCCTGTCGACCCAGGGACGGGACGGATTCGGAGCCATGCCGGAGGGGTTTCGAAGCGATAAGGCGGGCGGGCGCGGGGGGCGGGACGAGGTTGACGATGCTGATGGTGGAGATGGAGGCGGTGATGCGCAGGCCGTGGGTACGTCGGCGGCGTCACTGCTGTCAAGGGGTTTGGAGGAAGGGAAAGGGGGGAAGGGAGGGGGGGGGGGGGGGGGGGAGGGGGGGGGGGGGGGGGGGAGGGGGGGGCTCCGCCGAGCTCCCGTGAGCCTCCCCGCGTCCTGGCAATACATTTCTTCGGGCGGTCGATCACGCTGAACCTCTGGTTTTCTACGGAGGAGGAAGGGGCAACGTGGCAGGTGAGGTTGGTTGTATGTACCCCTACCCTACGAATGTCCCTATATGTAGGAACCGTTTGGATTTCAAAATCAGTATGCAAATGATGCTTATATTTCGGGACAGGGTGTTACGTAACCCCTTTCGTCACAAGGAGAGCTTACCACTTTTACGAGATTCGGTCTGATCTGATTGGCTAAGGTTCAGGGTTAGGGTTGATATGATTGGCTCAGGGTTAGGGTTAACGCTGGTCTGATTGGCTTGGGGTGTAGTTTTATTCGTCTCGTATACAGTGTGTCAACCATACCATTTTTTCGGACAAGTGGTAAGCAACCCCTCCGTTATGCCACACCTTGATAAATCATTATTTATCCCCCCCCCTGTCTTAATTCGATTCATGTGTTATTACGAATTGATCCATATTCATATTAATATGAATACTCGTAGAACGTTTTTTTGCTGTTACGCAAATGATCCGAACACCAATTCCGAGTAAGTTTTAAAAACCGAAAACCCCTTTTTTATGCGACTGCAAAAAATAACCCCACTACGGTTCCATGCCGTTTGTGGACTCCTTCCTACTGCTGTTGTTACTGCTGTTGCTTGCTGCGAGAACGACCCCCACGCAAATTCGAAGCAATTTCCCCTCGGCTCGTCGTTGCAGCTGCAGAGGTGGTATGAGTACAGCACTACAACCGTTTAATACCACTGCACAAAAAGTAAAATCGAGGGTAGCTTACCACTCATTTTGATGAAGTTGTTGATACACACGGCTGTGTACGAGACGAGTATAACTAAAAACCCTAACTATTTATCCCTGAGCCAGTCAGACCAACCCCAACCCTGGCCCTGAGCCAACCAGATCAGACCAAATCTAAAACAAAAGTGGTAAGCTCTTCGTACTGATAAAATCTCGCACTCGTATGTATATACTTGCGAGTAATTTTACCCCGACATGTGTCGTTTGAGAGTTGCAGTTGTTTGCAAGGTAAAGGTTTACTACTGATATCCTTTTTATACCTCTATGAAACCCTATTAATAGTAGGATACTCAAATGATCCAAACACCAATTCCGATTAAGTTTAAAAACCTAAAACCCCTTTTTTATGCGACTGCAAAACATAACCCCACTCCGGTTCCATGCCGTTTGTGGACTCCTTCCTACTGCTGTTGCTTGCTGCGAGAACGACCCCCAAGCTATTTCGAAGCAATTTCCCCCCGGCTCGTCGTTGCAGCTGCAGAGGTGGTATGAGTACAGCAGTACAACCGTTTAATACCACTGCATAAAAAGTAAAATCGAAGGTAGCTTACCACTCATTTTCATGAAGTTGTTGATACACACGGCTGTGTACGAGACGGTCGTTTGAGAGTTGCAGTTGTTTGCAAGGTTAAGGTTTACTACTAATATCCTTTTTATACCTCTATGAAACCCTATTAATAGTAGGACACCACTGCAGGAAATTCTCCCGGTTATTATTCCCTCGAGTATATTTGATATCCTGCTGCTGCTGCTGCTGCTGCTGTCTGTGACCACAGAATTTGTATCTCTCTAGGATTGGGAAGCAGGACAGGCACTGGGTGTACTGACGTGGTTGAGTAGAAAGAACGGGTTTAATGTGAAGACAACACACCAACACACACACCACTGCAGGAAATTCTCCCGATTATTATTCCCTCGAGTAGATTTGATATCCTGCTGCTGCTGCTGCTGCTGCTGCTGCTGCTGCTGCTGCTGCTGCTGCGAAAATGACGTACCCGTACCTGGTATACTGCAAGCAATTTTGACCCCGTTTTTGTCCCCAAATACGTTTTTGTTGACCTGCAGTGTTGTGTACAAAAAAATAAAAACATTGAAGTTTTCAGTGATTTTGTACGGCGTTTTTGAAAACCGGGGATATTTGTTAATGTCCCCTGCTTTTTCTTGTCAAGGCTCTCTGTCAAGGTGTTTGGTGAATTGTTGTCTGTCAAGGGGTTCAAAGTCTGGCAACCGACATCTTTGGTTGTTAGGGGGTACGCGTATGATATCATGGTATCATGTTATTATATAATATAAAATTCAACCCTTTATATATATTATGCCGTTGCGAACATTATCCTACTCTTTTTTACGCCGGTTGATTTGCGGATCCTTTTTCTTTTTTATAATTTTACCGCTGCGAAAAATTTCTCACTTTTATTTTTCCTCGTACTGTATGTATTTTATACGAGTAGCAAGTTTTGGACCCTTATTTTGCTGCGAAAACGGCATGATCTTACACTATTGCGGAGGACCTATATATAGTAAATAGGACCCAACACAGTAAAAATCAGGGCCTTCCTCGGGAAAATTCCCGGCCTATTCCCGTGGTAAATTACCATGGACCATACCGCGGTTCCTACTTCGTAAAAAACAAAAAAAAACACCGTCATTTGATTCGCCGTGGTTTTGTCTTTCTTGTGGTGCTTTTAACATTGTTTATTTGGCATTGGTTAGTTTGATATGGTTGATTTACTCGATTCCCGAAATTTTCGGGAATTTTCCCGAGGAAGGCCCTGGTAAAAATAGTTTAATCTATACTGTGTGTACCGTAGGCTCTAATTATCTAATTATTATACCCCCCCTGTAATAGTTGGTTCCAAGTAATTTGTCGTTTTCCTTTCTAATAAAAAGGGGTTTTATAACCGGTGTGTGCCGATGATGTCAATGTCGGCATGGCATGCCTCTCTCTCTGCCTGTGTTGGCCCTTTTTCTTTTTTCTTTTTCAAGTCCATGCGCTCCACATCTTCGTGCCATTATTTCCTTACGACCTCTGCACGTAGGTGAAGCCCACATATGTATATACAGTTTTGCCATACCTCGCATACCCTACGTATAATACTGCTGTACCAGCACATAGTAATACTAATACTGCACCATTCTGCATGGTTTTTAACGCCTTCCTTGACGATTAATATCATAACGCCTTTTGTATTTCCCCCTGCCGCTGCATCGCTCCCGACGAAACGACAATAACGACGATCGTGTCGATGCAGGGGATGCTGACCAAACTAGCCTGGAAAGAGCAGGGGTTCCTCTATCGTCCGCCGGGCCAGGGGGAGGGTGGAGGGGCAGAAGAAGGGGAGCTCCCGGGGGGGGCGGGGGGACAGCAGCAACCGCAGCAACCGCAGCAGCAGCAGGCGAAGTTTGAGGGGGGAAAGGGGGCGGGGAGCGATGACAAGAAGAAGAAAAATAATGAGGCGGGGATTACAACGACGCCTTTTTCCTCCACCTCGTCGTACTCGAGCCGTGGCACCGCGCAGGGAACGCCTTATGGAACTCCCCGCGAGGGCGATGGTGATGGCGATGGTGGTGGTGGTGGTGGTGATGGTCGGCCCGGCGACCGCCGATATCGAAAGCACGAGGATTATGCCTGTTTCTCTGAGTCGGGTGACGCTGGTGCTGGCCGCCACCATCACCATCATCACGCGTCGAGGTCTTCCTATTGGTGCGGTGGCGTGATGGTGGCGGGGGGGGGGGGTTGGGGGGGGTGGAGCGGTGGTGCGGCGGCAAAGCGGTGCGTCGTGTAGCCTACCGAAGAGCGCGATAACCAAGAGCGACGGGCAAAGCTTATGGACTACACTGCGTGACTGTCGGAGAAGTGCGCTGGAGGCGGCGACGTAGGGGGATGGGGGCGGGGCGCTGGGGTGGGGTACTCAGGCCGTAGTCGTAGACCATAGCCCTCGCATTCCCTACAATGCCGGGATGGAGCAACGTTGGGGGAGGGGGGGTGTGGGAGGGGGGAGGGGGGGGCGATGTTTGGTTGGCCCTGTCGCGAGGGATGGATGCCCCCCCCCCCCTGGCCATGGGTACGTGCGGGCGTAGAGGGGGTGCTCGGCTTGAAATGCTGCTGTGGGTGCTGCGGGCCGGCCTCCACCCCCTTTTTGTGGCCGCAGGGTGCTTGCTCTACACATGGTTGCTTTTGCGTTTTGTAGTGGGGAGGGTGCTTTTCTTCTACAGCAGTACCTTCCTGAGTTGGTTTTTTGCCACATTAAGGTGTCTGTCTGTCTGTGTGTGTTTTTTTGTTTCATGTTTTAATGCGCGCAATCCGATTGGGAAATAGGGTCGCGTGTAGAAAGAGGGAGAGGCTGTGTTTTGTTTGGTATGGTTAGGGAGGCGTGAGTAGGGAGGGGGGGGGGGGGGTTGTCTTATCACCCCGTGTGTTATATACCAGTATGGTATGTAACACGTCTTGGTTGGGTCTCCGTGAGAACCTACCGCTTGATGAGTCGCTAGCGCGGCGTCGGAGACAGCAGGTGGTTCGTGTCAGGCGAGCGGTTCTAGGGCGGGCTTGCTTTTTGCTCGTGCGGTGTCCGTTCCGTGCAGTACCGGCCCGATCTCACGGCACAGCAGAGTACAAGCACAACGGAAACGGAAAGCTCTAAGAGTTGTCCCTCCCGCGGCTACTTCAAAAGATATTTGACACCGAAGCTCTACTTTGCCCCACGGTTAGTTGATACAGCAGCAGATCAGGACAGCGGAAAATAGTTCTATGATGTATGGTAGCTTTCCGGCGGTTGCGTCAGAGAGGTGATCTGACAAGTATGATAGTGGTCGGTAGCCGTGACCCCCCCACGGTCACCACCACCAGCACCGCCTCCCTGGGAGCGAGAAGAGAGGGAGATTTCGTGCTCGTAGTCATGTGATTGGTCGTATTTTCTTGAACGGGGGTTCTGATTGGCCAACTTTGTGAAAAGTGCGTTCTGATCGGTCGACCTTTTTTTAGAAAATCTGATTGGTCGTCTTTTTGAAAAGAATGTTCTGATCGGTCACCTTTTTGAAAAGAGTGCTCTGATCGGTCAACTTTTTGAAAGAAGAGTGTTCCGATCGGTCAGCTTTTTGAAAGGAGTGTTCTGATTGATCAACTTTTTGAACTGAGTGTTATGATTGGTCGATTTTTTTAAAAGAATTTGCTGATTGGCGGGAAATCCACGTGGCGTGCGTGGCACGCGCGCACGCGCTGCTTTCTGCAGGAGTGTATGTAGCACGTGCGCTCGCATCCCTGACAGCTTTGTTTTGAATGGTTAGCTGTCATGCTAGTGGTAGGAGCCTTTTGTGTTGGCAGCTCTGGTTTGAATGGTGCGCATGCATTCTCGTTACAGAACCTTCCTGTACAAGCAGCTTTATTTGAACTGAGGACCTTGCCTGTTGTGGTAGACGCCTTGTGCACAAGCAGAGCTCTGCTTGGGTTGGTGTGGACGTATTTGTTGTAGAAGCCTTGTGCAGAGTACAGAGAGAGGGAGCTAGCTGCAAGCAGTACTCGTAGCCCTGTCTCAAATTGGAAACATGCTCGTATTTTATAGCAGACGAAGCCTTGTGCACAGGGGTTGTTATGCTTCGAATAGTAGTTGGTACGTGTATAGAAGCCTTGTGTGTACTCTTTTGTGTTGACGTATCTTGATTCACTCCCGATGTGATTACAGACAAAAATAAACGTCTCGAGCACGCACGTACGTACGTGCGGAGTTGCCTCGGGCGGCAGGCGTTCTCTGGGTATATATGGGGTTTCCACACCATGGGCGGCGTTTGAAATTTGTCGCCGCCCTCCCCCTTTTCAGTCTTCCAAGTACTGTATGGCGTAGAGAGTGTCATCTGCCGTAGCAGTAGTAGTGGCAGTATTGTAGTGGGGAAATCCCGCAAGATCCGAGGACTATATTGAAGAGGGGATAGGGACAAGGGGACACCCAGGGCCAAGGAGTGGGCATGCTTGGACGTCAGCGCGTGAAGGGGGGGGGGGGGGGGGGGGGGGGGGGGGTTGCTGATGCAGCCCGCCCGGCGCCACTCGTGTCTTGACGATGCAGGTTGTGGTACGCTCGGTTGGTGTACCAGTCGAACTGGTATCCGGGTATAATATGCGTGTTTGGTTGGGGGAGGGGGGGGGGGGGTTACTGAGAGAGCGCGAGCTGGCTCCTTCGGTGCCTGGATATGATATATAGCTGCGGAGGAAAAGAGAGAGGTATTATAGGTGTCCCTACCGTGGTAAAACGTGCATTTGGTGCTTTTATTTGGCGTACTGGTTGCATAGTGTTTTCGGCGGACGAAGGAGGGGTTTCCCGTTGTTTGTTTTATTGAGGGGCCAATCAATCGGCATCTATCTATCTCCGCAAAACTTAGTAATTTCGTAGGTTGCGCGCGCGCCGGTACAGCTATATGTATTGCTATGGGATAGGTATAATATGCTGTACTGCAAACAGGGATTTGGTTGTTTTACGGTCGGCGGTGCTAGGAGGGGGGGAGGGGGGGGGGGGGGGGCAGNNGGGGGGGGGCGTCATGCCCCTCCCCCCCTCCTAGCACCGCCGACCGTAAAACAACCAAATCCCTGTTTGCAGTACAGCATATTATACCTATCCCATAGCAATACATATAGCTGTACCGGCGCGCGCGCAACCTACGAAATTACTAAGTTTTGCGGAGATAGATAGATGCCGATTGATTGGCCCCTCAATAAAACAAACAACGGGAAACCCCTCCTTCGTCCGCCGAAAACACTATGCAACCAGTACGCCAAATAAAAGCACCAAATGCACGTTTTACCACGGTAGGGACACCTATAATACCTCTCTCTTTTCCTCCGCAGCTATATATCATATCCAGGCACCGAAGGAGCCAGCTCGCGCTCTCTCAGTAACCCCCCCCCCCCTGGCAGGCTGTTAATACCAAGGTTAATACTTAATACAGTACAGAGTACTCTTTCGTACAAGCCGTGGGGGACGCAAGCCAGGCGTCAATCTACCAAGCAACCAAAAACAAAAGTTGAAAAATATTTTACTGGCCCGGTTCAAACAGGAGGTGTTTCCTTGTTGAGGGTCAGGGCCCCCGCCCGGTCGGTGGGAAGAAGAGAAGGTGTACGAACGAGTAGGCGTTTTTTTGTAGTTTCAAGACGTGGTATATACCAGGGTGCGTATTATAGTTTTTTATCCCGACTGGCAAGTAAGTGATGATATTATTTTAGGCTTGCAATTAGTTGTTTTTTTTTTAGCCTGGGGGCTAACACTTGCTCGCTTGCCGAAGGTAAGCGGGTGGTATATATGGATGCCGGACGCCACTGATGGGTGGGAATGTTCTTTCGGCGTATTGCAGAGCATTAGTATTGATGGTATTGCAGACAGCGGCCGCAAGCAGCAGCAGCGGCAGCAACAACAAGCAGCAGTAGGTGGTAAATGGCACTATCTTACCCGGTATAGGTTGTTATCCGGAAAACTATTCATCCGCTGTTTGTTGTTGCTGGTCCTTATCGTCGTGTTTTTGTTCGCTGCAGAAGATAGCAATGTATTGAGCAGGCGGCATGCGGTATATACAAGGTACCTACCTGGTTATTAAGTTGTAAGGCAAACAGCGAGAGCCATGATGAACCAAAATGGTCGATACATATTTTTTTGTTCTTCGTCGCCGTTTGTTTGTGGGAAACTGTTTGTTCTCCGAACCAGTTTTTTTTAATAAAAAATGAGAAGATGGGGATGATGATGATGATGATGATGGTGATGGTGGTGGTGATTAAGATGACGATGATGATGATTAAGGTGATGGTGATGGTGATGGTGATGATGATGATGATGGTGATTAAGATGATGGCGATGATTTAAGATGATGTTGAAGATGGTGATTGATGGTGAATCAAAGATGGTGTTGGAGGTGGTGATGATCATGATAAATGATAATTATGACAACGATGATTATGACGAAACGAAAGGATGAACCGGGTGCCAAGCATCGCAGGTTTCGTACAATAACCCTCTCCGTTATATGCGGTGTAATACTTCGGAGTTATACCGCGTAAAACGCACGTTAACACCCCCCCCCCCCCCCCCCGCGGGGTTTTTTCCCCCCGCTTTTTTTTCGCCCCTCGGATGATTTTCCAACCTGACTTTCTTTCTCGACAACAGAGGAGAAGGAGAACGCAAACGTCACGCGGATCACAGGGGGGCACACACTCACACGCGGATCGGAAACACAGACGCCACACTTCTCCAAAAAAAGGCAAAAACAATGAAAAAATAAATCGGAGCGTTGGGATTTCGGTACAAATCGATAAAACAAATGACTTACATTATTATTTCAGGTAGCATGGATGGTGTGATATCACACTTGCTTCATGTGCTCCGGCCATGTCAGGGGAGGCATTTTCACTCGAGGACCCGGATGGACGGCTGTTCCGAGACCAAGGGTGAGGGGGGGGGTGGGGTTGTATCTATCTATCGTCGGAAAAGGGACCACACCTCGGACAGATCTATCATCTATATACAGATCAGATACATCATCGACTTCCTCCTTGCCTGTCGTCGTGAGAGGAGGTTGTGCAGAACCCGCATCCAACCCATCACGAAGCCTGTGTGTGCTATTAATATGATAGATCATCCTGCAGATTATTATACAGTTCCCACCCCCGGCAACGTAGATAGATCATTCAAGATCGGGAATAATTATAGATACTCGTAGTTCTTCCTTGAAATATCTAGATCATCATCTAGTGGGAATCAACGATCTATCCGTCGATCAATGATCTGTCCGAGGTGCGAAAAAGGGACATAGCAAACAAACACAAAAACCACAAGAAAAATATATCCATACTCTTGTGCCTCAGTATTAGCGGCAACATATCCTACCATTGGAGTTGCTATTGCATGCGGCATTCGTGACTGACGATTTTTTGGGTGATATGCCTGAACCAGCTCGTATTAGGGCACAAAAGGCTAAAAAAACACTGCAATAATAGTATCGGAACACCCAAGGAACACCCGAATGTCGGCGGTATACAGTACACCGCGACCCAATGAATGTACCACACCACGAGCGTGTGCTTTCAGTCAACACAAAGCGAAGAAAGAGCAATGCAGCAGCTACGAGGCTTTCACACCAATGCACCAACTACCTCCAAAGGGCCCTGTACTCTATACACAGCTGAATACTCCCTTCTGCTCAGTGGGTTCGCGCCAAAACATCTGAGTCGGGGTACGACACCCCCATCCCCTGCTTGAGCTTGGGACGGTGCATCCTTCCAGTACAATACAAAACCTTTTCTATCATGATGATGAGCGACCCGCGACATCAAACCAAGGGCATCATGATTCAAGGCGCAGCTATAAGAGCAGGCCTTGCTGCATCCGTGCTAGGGCTCCTGCAGTTGTCGGTCCAGTGCAGCGCCTTCGTAACTCTTCCGCAGAGTGAGACTATAAATAGCGTTGTTGAAGACTTTTGAAAACTCGCACATCACGTATACGCTTGTTTCTGTACCAGGTATTTTAATAGTACGTAAGCGCTGTCTGCTGCAGCAGTACAGCAGTACTGCTGCTGCTGTGTTGTACTGGTGCAGCTTGAGCAGGGTGCAGCTCGATCAGGACGTGTACGGGCGTATGCACCAGGTTCAGTAGTAGAGTACTGCCTCTTCGCCTAGTCCAACGCAGTGCGCTTTCGGTAGGGTGTGTAAGACCAGACCAGAGGAGCGGTGCAAAACAGCGTTTTGCACAGCTTGACAGCAGCACCTCAGCAGCATGAGTAAGACTTACAGTGCGTTAGTATTCATGTTATTAATAGCACAGTCCAGCAGGATCAAGTTTGAATTTTGAGTGTGTACAGCAGTATGCATACAAAAAAAAAAAAAAAAGAGTACAGGACACCCACATATTAATAATAAGAAACAGGAAATCTGATCCAGGCTGAATATCTTATTTGAGGGAGGGTGATTTCTACACTAATTTCTAATTTCAATATAACGACTCCCGAATTTCTTATGTTCCTCTAAATCTCAGCCTGGCTTTCTTATTGGCCTGTTTCTTATTAATACCAGTATAATAGGTGTCCTGTACTGCTGTACGCAAAATAGGCGGTGAAAGTTCCCCCTGGCGCACTCTGACATTTTCCCTTTTTTTTCACGACGGCTTGCCGCACCCCGAGTTTTTTTTATTCGTAAAAAGACACACGTCAGCTGTTAATTCTCCCGACCGGTCGATATATACAGTAGTCAGCTTTGCTATATAAGAGTAGCTGCGTGGTATTTCCATTTCACTTTATCACGGGTAGCCATAGTAAGTAGGACCAAATGTTGTTAGTAAAAATAAGGAAATATAGGATAGGTTTGTTCGTACACGCAGTATCAGCCTCCGCTACCGGAGCGCCAAAGAACTAACCGTTGTTTATTGTACCTAAGAGAATTTGGCATGTCAGCATCGGGAATCGGGGATCATAGAACGGTAAATTTATTTGGGACACTGGGACCCTAAATAGCCAAGTACAGTAGGTAGTATGTTACGAGCGCACGCGTTGGCACACCGACGCCGGCCACCACCGAGTCAGAGGGATGTCTTCGGAAAAAGCAGGAAGACATCCGCAAGTCGGTTGGCTAGCCAACGAAGACTGACGACGCTTGAGCCTTTATTAGACTGACGCTTGAGCCTTTAAGCCTGAGGTTGAGCCTCTTGCTTGCTCGGTGGGCGTTTGGGTTTTTGTATTTTACCGTAGGCCCTGTTTACTATGCTCCCCCGTGATAGCGTTTTGTGCTTTCCTCGCGATTGGCCATTGGCCTTACAAAAAGATGAAAACATACGTCAGATGTGAGTATTATTGTGGTTTTGTGGGCCGCGTGCCGCACCTACTGTACCTTTTTTCTCCAAAAATTGTGCGGCGTGTTTGTTTTATGGGGGTCTGTTTCGCCGCAGGTGCAAAACGAAGTTGGAAGTTGGGGAGTTTTTCGCCAAAATTTGTACGAAGGCACATTTCCTTTTTACACGTTCGTTTATTTTCTTTTTCTTTTCTTTTCCTTTTCATCCCTTTTCTTATCCGCGCCCTTCTTTTCTGTCTCCTTCTTAGTCGTAACTCAGATCTGGGGTCACAAAGTATGTTCTTCTCCCTCCTCCCCCACTATGATTCGTGCCTTGCATTTTTATCGCGAGACGACTTCAGCCCTTTCTTCCCTCGTCGACTTGCATCGAATAGTGTCTCAGCAGCAGTACAATGCTGCAGTACCAAGTATACACACAACAACAGGTTTCACGCCCCCCCCCTGTAAACGGTCCTAAAAAGACGCCAAACACGCCTCCTTCATCCACGGCTCTTCTTCGCCGCCTCATGTATACAACACACCTGGTATGGTACTGCTGCACCTCCTAACGGCACCTTCTTCTTACGCACGCCGCCCACCCAGGCCCAGCACCCAAGACCGCTCTCGCCGCCGCCACCACCACCACCACCACCACCTTTATCACGTCGCGGGGGTCGGCTGTCGAGCGATCGGGACGGCCAACGTTTCTTGAGATGGCTGAGGGGGGCGGTGGCGAGGGGGGGGCGGGGGGCGGGGGGAAGGCGCACCACCACCACCACGAGGGGGGGGCGGGGGGCGGGGAGAAGACGAGGGTGCTGTTCGTGTGCCTTGGAAATATTTGCAGAAGGTGGGGGAGGGGCACAGGCAGGTCGTGCGTTTTGGAGAGTGGGGACACGGCGTAAGACGTAGAATTTTGTGTGATCCTCACGGCGCCTTTAGGATTGCATGCATGTGCGAGGGTGTCTGGTGTTTCGGTATGGTATGGTATGGTATGGTATGGTGTGGTATGATATGATACAGTATGGTATGCATGGTATGGTATGGTATGGTATGATATGATACAGTATGGTATGCATGGTATGGTATGGTATGGTATGACATGGTATGATATGGTACGGCATGGCATGGTATGGCACGGCACGGCACGGCATGGCATGGTATGGAATGGGTACGGAATGGGTAGGGTAGGGTATGGTATGGTATGGTATGGTATATGGGTATGGAACGGCTTGACATCAGTGGCATAGCGGCAGAGTGGTTAAGGCCCCACCAACCCCCCCAACCACCGACCCCTCCACCACCCCCCACACCCCCCCCCCCCCCCCCCCCCCCCCCCCCCCCCCCCCCCCCCCCCTCCGCCTCTTCCCGTGAGTGCAAGGGGTGGTTCTAGCGAGAGATTTTCCGTGTTGATGCCTTTCTCGATCGTCACGTTTCACGGAACGACCCAGTTACCGCTGTAAGCCTATCGACCAACCAACCAGCCCCCTTCTCACCTACCGCTGACATCACCCCCCCCTCTGCACACCCCCCCATCCCCCCGCCTTATCCCAATCCCAACCCACCCCGCCTACCTTGATCGCGTTTGTTGGTTGTGTTCTTCCTTGTTTTTTTTCCCTCTGGGTTGACCACCACCACACCAACAACTACAACAACGACATCAACAACATCAACGACAACAACACCAACCAACAACACCACCAACAACAACACCAACCAACGACAACAACATCAACAACCAACGACAACAACAACATCAACACCAACACCAACACAACAACAACAACCAACGACAACAACAACAACACCAACACCAACACAACAACAACAACAACACCAACAACAACGACGGCAACACCAACATACAACAACATACAACAACGACAACAAATGACATCGACGACAACGCGATGAGTACAGCCCGACGGCGGAGGCGGTGTTCAAGCAGGTGACCTCCAAGGCAGGAAGCGCCGATAAATTCGACATCGAATCTTGCGGCACGGGCGGGGGCAGCCCCAACTGGTGAGAGAGGCGGTGGCCGACTGGAGGTCTGCAGCAACTGCAAAATTGTGTAGGACACTAAATCCGAGTAGTCCCATAGTGCTCCCATTGCTGTCTCGGAAGGTGGTCACACCAGAAATTAAATTAATCCGTTGAAGCTGTTATCCATATGCAAGCCCACCTCACAAGCGGTTTTTAGTAGGATGCAACACCCCACGGCGCTTCGCGCTTGGTGCTGGCAATGTCTGCCTGGTCGGGGAAGACCCGACATGCTCCGTCCCGGCATTGTAGGGATGCGAGGGTCTATGGTCATACGACTACGGCCATGCATGAAATGAAGTACACCCCCCCCCAAAACAATGCTGGTGTCGTTAATTTATGAATTTTCTACTTATAAAACAACCCCACATTAAGCTCAAACGAAGGGCATTTATTTCACGTTTTTCTACTATGCTTGAAAAAATCCCACCCTATCTATGTATGTACTCGTAGTTCCAACTACTGCTGCAGTTTAGAGGAGGGGTTTACGGCGCATGGGAGGGATGTTTCAGGCCTGCTGGAGTAGGTCTTTCTTATTTATGCACAGTTTAATCTTAAAGCGGAATGGGTGCTACACATCTTTTTAGTATGCCCGAACCAAGGCATTTGGCCTCTCTTGACTCGGTGTTTCTCTTAAATAGAGCTCTCTTTAATCGGCGTTTCTCTTAAGTTGAGCTCTCTTGAATCGACTTTTCTCTTAAATCGAGCTCTGTTGAAGTGATGTTTCTCTTAAATAGAGCTCTCTTTAATCGGTGTTTCTCTTAAGTTGAGCTCTCTCGAATCGACTTTTCTCTTAAATCGAGCTCTGTTAAAGTGATGTTTCTCTTAAATTGAGCTCTCTTTAATCGGCGTTTCTCTTAAATTGAGCTCTCTTGAATCGACTTTTCTCTTAAATCGAGCTCTCTCAAAAGCGATGTTTCTCTTAAATTGAGCTCTCTTCAATCGGCGTTTCTCTTAAATTTAGCTCTCTTGAATCGACTTTTCTCTTAAATCGAGCTCTCTCAAAAGGGATGTTTCTCTTAAATTGAGCTCTCTTAGACCTATGTCAATGGGAAAGCGATGTCTGAAAGCGATGTTTGAAATATTTCCCTGGAATTTTCAGGCTGAAGATCCGCTCGTACCGCCGCTGTGGATAAATAGGGAAAAAATGTTTTTTTATTTTTTTCTTATTTTTTGTCAAACGGCTGCAGGCGGCGCAATTTGCTTTTTCTTGTTGCAAATCGTCAACACCCTGATAACAATCAGCTCGTGCGACGATAGACCGTCGATCTCGACATAGACTCAGCACACGGCCAACCCGCTTCGGGTCGGGCAAGGCCAACGAGTGTAGATGACGGCCTCGAAGGTATAAGGTGGATCCATGGTCTAGGGGGCGAGAGATTGCCGGCGGCGTTCTACGCTCTTCTCCCAAACCCGATTTTTTTTTTTTTGCCATTTGAGACGGATCGAGAAATTTTGTCATCTGGTTTATGCACACCAGCAGCCAATTGTTTGTTTATCAGACGCCTGGCCAGCGCCCGCCACATATCACCGGCCATCGTGTGAACACGGTGACCCTAGGATGGGTCAGAGCCCGTAACGAGCGCACCGCGTTCAGAATTCATGACGCAGTCGTTGGTTTCGTCGATCCATGTCTGTCGAGGACTCGGAATCTCGCCGCTTCGAACTAACATCCGCCTGAGTTTTTCACAAGCCGATCTTGTCCCAACATCGGCCTGAGAATTGCCGTTTTTGGGCTTTTCCAAAAGTTGGGAATATTCCGTTTTAAGAATCGGTCCCATAGCAAGCTTGTTCTGGAAAAATCTGGCGGGGATCTTAGGAATTCAAACTTTTTAGGGTAACTTTGCTTTCCCATTGGCATAGGTCTAAGCCCGATTTTTGTCTTAAATCGAGCTCTATTAAGTTGTCTTTTCTCTTTAATTGAGCTCTCCTGAATCGATGTTTCTCTAAAATCGAGCTCTCTTACGTCGATGTTTCTCTTAAATCGAGTCATCTTAAATCAACGCTTCTCTTAACTTGAGTTGTTTTAAGTCATAACCGCCCCCCCGCCCCTGTATTCCCAAATACGTGGTTGTAGTTATGTATGAGGGGATGAAAAACATTCGTCGAACCAGCAGTGTAAATGTTAACTCCCACAGGAGGCGTAAAAAAGGGGGTGTTATTTACCGTTAACACATTGTATATACCACCAGCGATACGTTTCTACAGAAAACACCGTCCCGTAATTCCAAGCTGTTTAGCCCGAACACGCGGGGGGTGGGGACGAATTGGGGGCGGGAGGAAGGGAGCGGGGGGGGGAGAGGGGAGGGGGGCTGGAATCCGCCACAAAACCCAGCTCTGCACCGGAGCGCAAGCGATGTGACATAACATGCTTAATGACCAACACAGCCTTAGCGATACACATAACCACGTCCGGGGTGTAATCGTTTGTTTGTGCGTTTGCGGGCCTGCCTGCCTGCCTGCCCGCCTACGCGCGTGCTCGAACACGAACCAAACGCTGCTTGTCAGGTTCATGGATGAGGGTCACAGTTACCACGAGGGGGACCCTCCTGACGCCAGGATGACGGCCGCCGCGGCCGGGCGGGGGGTGAAGTTGGGAGGAGGGTCGCGGCCCCTGAGGCCGGCCGACCTGGAAGAGTTTGACATCATCGTCGGGATGGTGAGAGGGATCGAGGAGTGAGGAGTGAGGACTGAGAACTAATGACTGACGGAGGAAGGAAGCAGGGTTCCTGTGTTGTCGTGGATTATTGTGCGGGCCGTTCGTGCGAGCGTTCATGTTCTCTTGGGTGTGTGTGTGTTTGGTTGGGTGTGTGTGTGGCTGGATGGATGGCTTGATGAATGACTGAATTTTTGTTTGGTTCGCGTGTGGCTTGCGCTATGGCGACGGGAGAAGGGAGGGGAGGGGAGGGGAGGGGAGGGGAGGGCCGGGGCGGCGGGGGGGCGAGGGGCGTCGGGGAGGGTGTACTCGCGCCATGCATGGTCGCATTCGTATGACCGTAGACCCTCGCATCCTTACAATGCCGGGGACAGATCTCGTTGGGTTTTCACCGACCAAGAAGTGATTGCGGGGAGCGGGAGGCGCGTTCATTGCGCTGCGTTGGGAGAGGGTGGAGGGGCGGTGCCTCAGTGTTGCTATCTTGGCCACGCAGAGGACTTTTGCGATGACATGGCCTCTTGTTTTCTAATGTATTTCTCTGCCTGTGAGCGGGGGGGCACGTTTGATAGAGGGGGGGCGGGGGTCGTTCGAGCAACCATAGTCTCCTGCCTCCTCTGACCCCCCCCCCTCCTTCCGTCTCAAAAGGGATGCGTCGTCAATGGCCAAATTACTAAGGCTAGCAACAAAGGAGTACGCCCACCCCCCCCTCCCCCCCATCCC
>MEHQ01003808.1:515299-540643 GCA_008828725.1 Saccharina japonica | reverse complement strand
GAGAACCTTTGTTCCGCACAAGGGGAATGGTCGTATCACGTAGTGTTAATATGGTAAGGCGTCCCCGAGGCAGTTACATAGTGCTCCCATTGCTGTCTCAGGAAGGGTTCACACCAGAAATTAAATTAACTCATTGAAGCTGTCATCCATAAGCAAGCCCGCCTCACAAGTGGTTCTTAGTAGGATGCAAGCTCACCCTTCATGCGACTCGCCCAACACCTCACGGCGCTTCGCGCTTGGTGCTAGCAATGTCTGCCTCTGGTCGGTGAAAACCCGACATGCTCCTTCCCGGCATTGTAGGGATGCGAGGGTCTATGGCCATACGACTACGGCCATGCATGAAAATGAAGTACACCCCCCGCGCGCGCGCCCCTAGCCTGTCCAGCCCAGGCGCAGAAACGATATAACCTCTGGCACTCTCTCAAGAGCTCCGATCAAAAAGGAGGGACTTCGAGCACAAGTATTCCTACCCAGCGAAACCAAAACGCTCGCCGATCCGCTCGGCGATGTCCGGACACATTGTTCACGTCCATATCCCTGAAACCCCGCGCGCGTGGGGTGTACTCGTGTCATGCAGGGGCGCAGTCGTTTATATAATAACCATAGACCCTCGCATCCCTAAAGTGGGGGGATGTTGTGCTTCGTTGTTCTCGGTGGTAAAGAAACACATCCAACAAACACACGCTCTGGCTATATGGTTTGGTTTGCGACCACACAACTAATAACTCCGATAAACGTGTTCGATCCTCTCTTATATATATAAACTGCATGTCCATAGGCTACTATACTGCGTGTGATAGTTTCGGCCCCACGTTATTTTTTTGTTGTGTTTGTTTTTTTCATGTACAAGACGGCGTGATTACGCGCAGGGCGTTGTTGCCGAAATCCGCGATCGCCATCCTTTCTCCGCCCTCCCCCGGCCCGAAGGCGATAGCGTTCGGCATGTCCATCACCGCCTCCGAAGCGGGACCACCATCACCTGCGTAGCCCTGAAGTTCGGTCACGGTTGAGGGTGTGGAGGGGGAGGAGTGAGGTGGGGGGTGGGGGGGCGTACTCATGTGTTGCTTGCCTTAGTCATTTGACCATTGGCACACATCCCTTTCGAGACGGAGCAAGGTGGGGGGAGGGGGGGGGGTACTCATTTGTTACTTGCCTTAGTCAGTTGGCCACTGACCACGCATTCCTTTTGAGAACGGATGGAGAGGGTATCCTGGTTTTACGGTTTGCTTCAGGCTCTGGTGATAAGATATGCACGAAGCAGAACTGATCTATGGTATCTGCTGTTTATATAGTGCCCCAACTGATGCTACTACTGCTGCTGATTCTGATGCGCACACAACTTGTCACCCCCTCCCCTATAGCTCAACCCCCATACCCCGCCTCCCCCACCCCCACACTCCCGCCTCCAACCCCACCCTCACCCCTTACCCCAACCCTCAACCTCAACTTCAACCCCAGTCCCAGCCCCAACCGCAACTCCAATCCCACCCCAACAACCCCAACCCCAGCGCCAACCCCAACCCCACCCTCGATCTCCCACACTCCCAACTATCTGGTGGGTGAAAGCCCGACGTGCTCCGTCCGGGAATAGTAAGTGTCCGAGGGTCTATGGTCCACACATACGACTATGGTCGTGCAGGACATGAGTACCCCCCCCCGCGCCCGAGCGGTTCTTAGTACGAGCTGGTTCAGGCATATCACCCAAAATTTCGTCAGTCACGAATGCCGCATGCAATAGCAACTCCAATGTCACACATTTGGTATCATACTGACCGCCATGAACAGTGGAAGAGGGTGACATCGCCAGTTTTTTGTTCAAGGACCTAGAACTGGCGCTATCGCCGAAAATGTGGCCCGACCAATCACAGGCCTTCAAAGTGGTCAACAATAGTCAGGCGTTTCCGTAGGAAAACATGTTTTCCCCTAAAAAAAAAAATCTGAACGAGCCGCTTCCAGGTGGTCCAAGGCATGTTTGTACAAAGTTTCACGCAAAATTTCGAAGATCCCAGCCCCCAAATCAACAAACTAACTCCACCTCTTCCTCCAACACAACAACAACGTCCCTCAAAATCTCACGCTGGCGCCTACCTTGCCCCCCGTTCCAGCAGAGGTAGAGATAACGCCTCCTGGGGAGACCCTCCTGATCTTGCCCCCGTTGTACTCGGCCACGTAAACCGCGTCATTCCCGTCGACCGCGATCCCTTTGGGGAAGGCCAGAGACGCCGAGACCGCCCTGCCCCCGTCTCCCGTGGAGGAGGACACGCCGGAGTCCCAGCTCCCGGCGACGAGGCGCACCTTGGCGTCCCCCCCTCCCTGAGGGAAAATGCCTTTCAGGACGACGCCCTGGGTGGGGAGGATTTTTTGGGAGTTCATGGGAGTTTTTGGGAGTTTGAGAGTTTGGGAGTTTGTAAGTTTGGGAGTTTGGGAGTTGCATTTTATTGCGTGGATTATCGGTTGCTGTTTCGGGGGAAACGGAGTAGCTTTATAGCAATAAATATAGCTACTACGTACAGTAGCTACTTGCAGCACCACGCCCTGCGACGAGGAGATACGTATGTTGCATGGGGGTTGCATATGGTATGTAGGCATGTACGACGCGTGCTGCGATAGGGGTGCGCCATGTTTTTTTTTCCCTGAGGGGGGTGTGGTCCCTTAAGGTAGGAGCCCTACGTATGAAGAAAACAAAAGCGCTACGTACGCATACCTGATGAACAACCCCACGGCCCTGACGACACAACGAAAACATTGGTGACAAAATAAAAATCCAAAAGTGCTACTCACACCCGATGAACAAATTCCATGGCTGAACGATACAACGAAATATCGTGCAACATCAACAAAAAAGGGAAAAAATACGACGGTTTTGGGTTAAGGAGCCTTAGAATGTCACTCAGGAACACTTTCAGCCAAAACGTGCTATTAATACCTCTATCGTAGTAGGCGTTATTTGTCCGAAGATTATCTCTTCTCGATCGTGATATTTCCCATGATCTCTTCTAGATCGTGATATGTTCGATAAATCTAAACCATGATCTGCACTGATGATCCCTAGATCGTGATATGCCTCATGATCTACAGTAGATCGTGATCCGTCCGATGATCTAGATCGTGATATGTCCGATGATCTAAACCATGATCTACCTGATGATCCCTAGATCGTAATATGTCTGATGATCTACAAGTAGTAGATCGTGACCCGTCCGATGATCTAGATCGTTATCTGTCAGCAGATGTGCGCGCGCCTTGCCTTCCCAGCGTGCGGCCGCCTATATACACAACAAGGACCACAATACGTACGAAGACCTTCTGGAAACGTTAGATCGATCGAGATATATATATAAATATATACATATATATATATATGGTATTTATATACAAGAAGACGGAATGTTCACAAACGTAACTGTACTTATATACTCGTACTCGTACGTATGTATATATATGTTTGGCCTTTAGAAAAGCTCACCTGCACGTAGGTAGTCATGTAGACGATGCCCGAACTGTCGATGGCCAGCCCCCAGATCATCAGCGGCGCGTGGACTTGCTCGCCGTCCTTGAAGGTCATGTTGCTCATGTTCCACTCAAGCTTTTATAGACAGATTCGTGCACGGTATGCAGTGTAACAGGTACCGACAGACAGACAGACAGACGGCACACATGCCCACGGCATAAAGACCGATCGGGCGGAGTGAGAAAGCAAGACGCGCCAACTACATCTACATCTACATACACACGGGAAGTACAGGTATAGGCAGTATTACGAATTGTCTTGGTTGTTAGGGTTGATGATTGTCCGGAAGATACATATTTTTGTCCCCCCCCCCATTGGAGGCTGTCGTCCATATGCAAGTCCGCCTCAGAGGCGGTTCTTAGCAGGATGCAGCTCACCCTCCATGCGACTCGCCCAATACCTCACGGCGCTTCGCGCTTGGTGCCAGCAATGTCTGCCTGGTTAGTGAAAACCCAACGTGCTCCGTCCCGGCATTGTAGGGATGCGAGGGTCTATGGTCATACGACTACGGCCGTGCACGACATGAGTAACCCCCCCCCCCCCATTGGAGGCTTTCGTCCATATGCAAGTCCGCCTCAGAGGCGGTTCTTAGCAGGACGCAGCTCACCCTCCATGCGACTCACCCAATACCTCACGGCGCTTCGCGCTTGATGCAAGCAATGTCTACCTGGTTGGTGAAAACCCAACGTGCTCCGTCCCGGCATTGTAGGGATGCGAGGGTCTATGGTCATACGACTACGACCGTGCACGACACGAGTACCCCCTCGTCGTTTAGGCCTGCACTCAAAACGTTAACAGTTGAAGTATACAGTTACAGTACACAAGTCAATACAAAAATCTCATGTCCAGACTGGTGCTGCGGTAGGGGACGTAGCCTGATTTTCACTACCACGTTTACTCCACTCGGGCGAGTGACAGGCCCTTAATAATGAGTGTATCGCGATGAGCACCATGACGTGAATGCCGCACATATATATATGCCATGTTTTACACCGTGATTTTGTTGAAGTTGTTTCCCGACGATGGTTCGTTCGCCATTAGTCGGAACAACTTTGTGGAGAACGTTTATTTGCCTATTTTCTCTCCCCTTCTGGTCCGGGCCTCTAGTTGTTTTGGGGGCCTCCCTGATAGTGTGGATACTCCACTACTGCACAGTATGACAACCATTTAGTTGAAGATGTGGGCCCATTCGTATACACTGCCACTGGGCGGCCCCAACGGCGAGCACCAGAGAGGGCAGAGGGCCATTCCTTCGCGTGGCGCGATACAGCGCGGTATGTCACGGTACGGCACCCGGCACGGTACACGGCACGGTATGTCATGGTACGGTACACGCCACGGTACACGGCATGGTACGGCTCAGTACGGTACGGTACGGCACGGCAAGGTATACGTTAAGGTGCACGGAAAGGTACGGCACGGTACGGCTCAGTACCGCAAGAAACAGCTCGGCACGACAAGGTATGCCACGGTGTGGCATGGTACACGGCACGGTACACAGCACGGTAGACGGCACGGTACGGTACGGCACGGTATGTCACGGGACGGTACACGACACGGTACACGGCATGGTACGGCTCAGTACGGCATAGCGCGGCACGACAAGGTATGCGTTAAGATACTGTAAGGTACGGCACAGTGCGGCACAGTACCGCAAGAAACAGCTCGGCACGGCAAGGTATGCCACGGTACGGTACGCCACACGGCACGGTACACGGCACGGTACACAGGCACGGTACACTGCACGGTATGTCACGGTACGGTACACGACACGGTACACGGCATGGTACGGCTCAGTACGGTACGGCGCGCACGGAACGATATACGTTAAGGTACGGGAAGGTACGGCACGGTACGGCTCAGTACCGCAAGAAGCAGCTCGGCACGGCAAGGTATGCCACGGTACGGCACGGCACACGGCACGATACACGGCACGGTACACAGGCACGGTACACTGCACGTTATGTCACGGTACAGTACACGACACGGCAAGGTACGGTACGGCACGGTACGGTACGGTAAGGTAAGGTACGGTACGGCACAACACGCCATAGCACGGCACATCACAGGTACGGAACGATACGGCACGGTACGGCAAGGTATGCTGCGGCACGGCACGCTCTATGGCACGGTACGGCAAAGCATATTACGGTAGGTCACGGTACGCGGCACAACACAGGACGGCACGGCACGGAGAATTCGAGCAAGCAAAATAAGCACGAACGCACGCACGTACGCTCGAGAGTCAGGGTTAATGTATCACCTTATTTTCGAAGCTACCGTCCGCCTTTCGGATGAACCTGACCAGTCCCGCGTGCCCCCTGGACACGTACAAGTCTCCTGTGATGGGACACACCGCCACCCCCGGCAAGAAAGGCCCGAGGTCGCTCGCCAACGGCACGGCCCGGCCGCTCCCGACGCCGTACCCGGAAGACGACGATAACGATGATAACGACGACGACGACGACGACGATGGTGATGACGATGACGCACCGCTGTTGTTGTCGTAGTCCCCGCTTGAGCGATCTGCCAAGTTCGAGAGGTTCGGAGCGTCTGCGGACGAGCCTCCACCAGGCAACCCTACGCTGCTGCTGGTGGTGGTGGTAGATGTGCTACTGCCAGTATAAGTAGTACCAGTAGGGGTAGAACTGTCGTCGGTGGAGTACCCCGTCGACGTCTCCTCCAACACCGGAACCCCCCCGCGCTCCATCTTGAGGTAGAACAGGGCGCCGGTGTCCGAGAAGGAGTCGTCCATCGAAAACACCAGGTTGTCGTCCGCATCGACGGCCAGCGCGAGGATAGCGCCCGGGCCCGTGTAGACGAGGGTGTCCTCGACCGCGGTGGCAACGCTGCCGCTCTTGAAGGGCGACTGTCCAGTGGTGCGCCCGGCGTAGTAGAGCGACTCCGCGGAGTCGGTGGAGGCCCTGCGGATGGTGGACCCGACCCCTTCCTCCACAGCCAGCGAGTAGAACACATTTCCCTATTGTTTTTTTTTGTTTGTTTTAGGTTGGTTTTCCCGTGATACGGAGGCGTCGTGTGATGGGTGACGCGCGATTTGTAACAGCGGGGCAGCGGGATGGCGGGCGGGAATAGAGGACGGAGAACGAGAGAGCAAGAGCAAGAGAGTGGGTGGGAGATAGGGAGGGTGAGTGGGAGCAAGAAAGTGAGAGGGAGATAGGGATATAGGGGGAGTGGGTGGGAGAGTGCGTGAGTGAGTGAGTGGGAGAGAGTGAGTGGGAGAGAGGGATAGGCCGAGTGAGTGGGAGAGAGTGAGTGGGAGAGTGTGTGATAGAGAGTGAGTGGAAGAGTGAGTGGAAGAGTGAGTGGGAGAGAGAGTGAGTGGGAGAAAGAGGGAGAGAGAGGGAGAGACAAAGAGAGACAGAGAGAGACAGGGAGAGAGGAGATCAACACCAAGCCTTTTTTGGGGTCGATGGGTGACTGGATGTTTGTTATGGTTCCTGACATTGATGAGGAGATATGTACCTCACGGAAACAACGAATCTGAGAACAAAACAAATAGCCCTCAGCGAGTAGAACGCGTTTCCCATTCTTGTACTTTCGAGCGCTATGGGGGGTGATGGGGGGGGGCACACAATATCGGCAGCGGAAGGGATGAATAAGACCGAGAAAAAGAGAGAAAGAGATGTTGAACGTTAAAACTAAAAAACTAGAAATGCACGCACACGCGTCCGATTGAGCACGAGCGAACGAGCGGCCCCGACACCCGTCTCTACACCTTGCGAATAGAGCACGTTTCCTCCTTTATGGTTTTGGTGATGTGCCGTGGCGTGACGGGGGGCGGGGGGGGGGGGGGGGGGGGGGGAGAGCGCCAGAGGGTGGGGAAATAGTACCAAAATAGACGGACGGAATTACTAACCCGACACCGATCGAGAGAGACTGGAAACGTAAAACTACAAAAAACTAAACAATACACACACTACCGCAAATGAGAACGAACGAGCACGAGCGAGCAAAGCTGGGTATTAACGTTATCGCGCCAGTTGCGAGAGCTGTGCTGCAGCAACGTTACTACGGGTAGAGCGGCTGTACAAGATCACGAAGCTCCAGAACAACCCAACGTTTGCCATGTTTCAAAATGATATTTTGTTTGGCTTCTTGCCAAATCCACCCCCCAGCTCTCTGCTTCCGTACGAGAGTACGCACGCATGTGCAGCCCCTGTCCTGCAACGCCTTGAGAGCAGGCACCAGGCGCAACGAGCAAGACACCCACCTGTGAATCAATAGCGACGGCCTCTATCCGGACGTCCGCCGTGGCCATCGTCTCCATCGTTCCTAACGGATATTCCGGGACACAGCCATCACCACCACCACCACCACCACCACCCGACGAAGTTTGCCCTGTGTTCGACAAGCTCGACGCGCCACCACCGCTAGTGCTGGTGCTAGTACTGGTGCTGCTGGTGGTGGTGCTGATAAAGGTAGTGATTCCGTCTCCTTGACTGCCCCCGTTGATGCTAGCGAGGCCACCAAAATCATCGTCATCTTCATCGTCATCACCGTCATCATCACCACCACCACCACCATCACCACCACCATCACCACCACCACCACCACCATCGCCACCATCGCCCCAGTTGTCGTCGTCGTCGTAGTTCCCGTCCCCAGCAGACATAACTGGCGCCTCCGGCGACAGCGCGAACTGAGCTGCCGGGTGCAAACTGGGGACGTCGTAGGGGTCTACCACCACCTCCACCGAAGGCGGTAACACCGCGGGGCTCGGCGGAAACACCTCTGGGGAAGGCGTCGGAGCACCCACAGAGTTGACGCCGCTGTCATCGTGCGTAGATTGCGTAGGCTGCGAACCCGACGAGGCTGGAAAAACTGGCAAGGCCACTGCAGGTGCCGGGGTTGGCAGTGGTGGTGCTGCTGTCGGAGGTCCCGTTTCTGCTGCCCCTCCTCCACCTCCCGGGGAAGACGACGATATTCCCGCTACCGCGTCGGCGCATCGGGTGTACTTGGCCTCGCAGAAGCCTGAACAGCAAGCCTACGTTCGGGTTATTCGTTGTTGTCGAAGCCGATTTCGAGTATGTACGACGGGCCAGACATCCGCAAAAAGGGGAGAGTGGGGGGGGTAGGGAGGTTTTGTGTTGGTGGATAGCCAAAGGTTTCAGCTGCTTCTTGTGGACAGCAATGCTGTCTGTGTCAGCCTGTGCATAGAGCGGTAGTTTTTACTTTTTTATCGCTAGCGTGTTTATAACCAACCCTTTTTGCTGCTCCGAGTATGGCACACCTAGGACAGATACATCGCTCACCGCTCTATATGGCCTAAATCTTAGTTTTTATTTATTATCGCTAGCGTGTTTACAACCAACTCTTTTTGCTGCTCCAAGTATGACACACCTCGGACAGATACATCGCTCCCCGCTCCATATGGCCTAAATCGTGGAGGGCAGATTGATTCATCATATTTATTATCTACGGCAAGGTCGTGTTTCCGGGTGAAAGCCGTCCAATCTAAGTATATGCACTAGTCTAGATCATCTAGTTCATGATCTATCTGTAGATGATCTATATGGTGTATATGTAGATGATCTAGATGATTTATATGTAGATGATCTAGATGATCTTTATGTAGATGATCTAGATTATCTATCTGCACATGTATCTATCTGTAGATGATCTAGATTATGTATCTACAGATGGTCTATCTGTCCGATGTGTAAAAGGTCACCCCCACACGGATGCCAAGTAGTTATATCAGGAGTTAAACGAAAGAGCGTAATGAAATAGAAAGCTGACGGTCAGAACTGTGACAATGAAGTGGGTAGAGGGTCGCTGGGGATTTGACAACTCTCTAGTGGCCGGCGTTCTTAAAATGCCCTACTTCGCTGTGTTTGAAATGCTTTCATTACTGTAACCTATTCGTAGACGAGTACACTGCGGTACTCTGATGTCACAATTGTATTGGTTTGTGTGTTGTCTTCACATTAAACTCGGTATTTCTGCCCAACTACACCATCAGTACACCCAGTGTCTGTCCTGATTCCTCATCCTCGAGATATACAAATTATGTGGTCACAGACCGTGAGACAGAGAAAAACAAAAACCAAGTAAACGCAACTGAATGGGTAAAGCAAGTGAAATGTCAACGTACCGGGTACGAGAACACAATGACACGAGCCAAACAAAAAAACAAGAGCAACAGACAATGAAAACAAGGAATTATGAAATGAAACATAATACAAATGACGCAAGGAGACAGAAGCGCCCCTAGAAGAAAATCATACGCGCCCAAGAGTAACAGAAAACTGCCGCACGGGCGAAGCAACACGGAAGGAGAAGAAGAGGAAGTCAACGGCATAGGACGGCAGGGGGGAAAAGGAAACAAAGGGAGAAACAATCAAAAAGCAAGAAAGATGAAAAATAGAAAGAAAAATATATAGCACTACGTACAGTATTATTAATATTATCTTTGCCATCCGACAATGTGCAGCATGAGCTTCAACGCTGATCACTCATAACATTCCCGAAAGCAGAAAACCACGGAAACCAAGGAAACCTAATAGCACTATTATTGTAGTAGACTACAGCAGCAGCAGCAGTACCAGTACCACAGTATTAAAAATAAATGGTTTTGTTTATAGCACTGCAAGTACGTATATACGTCAACATCACTGGCAGTACTACTGCAGTAACCAGCTATTGCTACGGTAGAGGTAGCACTATTTGGCTGAATCGTTTTCTGAAAAATCGGGCTCCTCATCCCAAATTCGTCGGACGTTCATTTTTGTGACGAAACATGTTTCAGAATATACTTCGGTCATGAGATTTCGCATCCGGCAGCACTTTGTTTTCCCTCCAAAATCATTGTTTCGGTGAGGTATGACGCTCCTTAAGTGAGGAGCTCAGAAAAAAACATGGTGCACCTCTATCGTACGAGCATGCCTCAAGTCCACATTTGCTTCGAAGTGGATACACCCTGTCTGTGCTTAAAAGCGACGCTGGTGGTCGCGAGGTTGGTCTTCCGTCTGGTTGGTTCGAATGACGCCCCGACAGTATTGCTGGCGGAGTTTCCACCTGTGCTGGCCTACTCGTACACGTACGCACAAATATACACTTCCGGCCCTCTCATAAGAAAGTGCCCCACAAGAAACTCAGCCTAAAGATTACAGGGAGAAATAAGAAAGTCGACAGCTATTATACTGAAGTTAGTGTGGGACACACCTCTTTCTCAAATAAGAAAGTCAGCCTAGCCTAAGCCCAATTTCTGGTTTCTTATGAGCGGGCCGGTACTGTATGTGGGATGGTAGTGGATCACCTGGTATGTTATATGGCGGAACTATAGCCGGGACGGGCCGTTCTGCAGTTATTCTTGGTTTGTAGCAAACCCCACAAGTGATCGAAAACCTCGCTCAATGCGATACGCCCGATGGCGAGCTACATTGTTCAAGGTGTCCATAAGGGTTATTGTATCGCCTACATTGTGCACGGGGGGGTAGGGGGGCTGTTTTCCTATGACATGCATGCATAGCTTACATCGTCGGAATCGCAAGGCGTCGCGAAGGGCTTGCAGCAGACCGTCTCGCCGCCGGAGAACGGAGTCGCGTCGCATTGCGTCCAAAAGCCGGATGTCTGTTCAGGGCGGTTGGTTGGGTTGGGTTGGGTTGGGTTGGGTTGGGTTGGGTTGGGTCGCGTTGAGTTGCGTTGAGTCGGGTTGGATTGGTTGGTAGTTTGATTGTTTGGGTGGTTGATATTGATGGTGAGTGGGGTACTGGACACTACCGATGCAAAACAGAGAAGAAAACTATATACGCATTTGAATGGGTTCGTCAGAAAGGACGCAACGATCTGTTGGGATTGTTGGATTAGTATAGAACCTTTCCCGGCGCCTGAACGGGTTATACATGCACACACCGGAGCACCCCTTTGCCTCTGGGCGAACTAGAAAAAACTCGCAAAAATGACCACCCCGCTATAGTAAATATATTATTGACAAGTAAGTGCAGACGACAAGAAAGAGCGAATGCACTGCCGATGGTGGCTGGCTGGCTTGTTGGGTATAGATGTAGGTACGTATCCGTGCCTGGAAGCTGGGGTTTGATTTAACTTATATGCTACTGTCGTTGGTTGATACCGTGTTGCGGGTCTACTGTCACAATATGAATACCATACGCCACAACATGAATACGATATACGAACAGTCTCACGTGAGATCCAAAGTACCTGGTAGTACATACTGTTACGGGGGGCGATAGTAAATAGAACCAAACTACTGTAGTAGAACCAAATAATGTTAGCAACAATAGCAGGGGCGTCCAGAAAAAAAAAGAGAAAACGACACACCACACCCCCAGAGGTCGGAATAGAAAACCGTCGCAACCGTTGTGATCACATGATGAAATAAGAAAATGGAAAAGAAAAAAAATGATCCTTATTTTCATTTTTTTCACTTGGTTTTAGTAACCCCCCCCCCTAACGAACAAAAAATTCTGTGAGATGTCGAAAAAAAAAAAATCGACCACCCTCGACAATAGGTAAATGTGTTTGCTTCTGAAGTGTGTACCGTCGGTCCTATTCACTAGTATTTACTATGCCCCCGCGTAATATACTCGTAGTATAACATAAGAAGAGTAAGAAGTGTAGTACGAGCAACACATTGTATATACGTACGTACCACTTTTGAATTGCAAGTGGTACGTATTGGATTGTTTTATGTGCACTTGGTTTATTCCTGCTACTACTACTAACTGTAGATGATCGAAATACCTGACCACTTGTACCAGGTACGAATCGTATCATAGCAATATAAAAACACATGCATATCATATCTATCATAAACAAAACCGTACGAAAGCACTGCTGTTGTTTTTGTACGTACACGTATCTACGTACGAGTACGGAAAAAACTTGTATGCGCTCACAGCCATCCTACAGCAGGACAAGTATCATGTAGGACGAGAACAGCAGGACACACATCAAAATCCAAAATGACTCAAAATATATATTATACACACTTTCTCTTACTACGTAGGTTTACTTACCGTGAACAACCCGGGTGCGCAGTCCTCCGCCGTGAAGCAGCGCGCAGAGAGGCTGAGGTACCCGCCACCGCCACTACTACCACCACCACCACCACCACCACCACCACCTCCCCCTTGCCCCGCCCGAAGGTTTCGACCACCTCCTCCTCCCTCTTCGCGGCCTGCTTCGCGTCCTAAGCGTCCTTCACGTCCAATGCGACCCGCCGCCACGCCTAATATTATTGGTTCTTTGTGGCCCGCAGCCTCATCGTCCCCTCGACTTCGGCTGCCAGAAGATGCTCCTCCTCCTTCTCCTCCTCCTCCTCCTCCCCCTCCTCCCCCTGTTAGCCTAAGCATGGAGGTGATTCCCTCTTGGAGGAGGATGGTCGACACGCACGGGGTTGCCGCTGTGAGCAGCACCAGCAGCACGTGCAGGAGTAGAAGGCGCGCCGACCGCATCATCGTGGTCGGGTCCTCCTTCATCTGAAGACAAATATCTGACTACAAGGTACGTCTGTCTTTCTGTAGTGGACAGGTCTACTTTCCTTGTTGTTTTGATGCCTCTATATATTAAGGGCGGTTCTGCTGCCCTGTGTATATAATCGAGGCGGCAGCCAGCCGCACCCAGTCGACGCTCTCTTCTCGATGATGGAGCGTATGTATAAATGAATACACCAGTAGTAAGAGAGTCCGCAAAGCCTAGGCTGTGGGCTGGAACCTGTGCCAGCGGTTGGCTTCCTCGTACTATTTCAAGTCCGAGTCGCGACAGAGAACAACTCGTCTCTCAGCAATAATATAAAAGCACTGCTGCTGCGCCGTCCTCTCTATCTCTCTCGCTAGCGTAGCCCCGACGAGCGCCTATTGGCACAACGCATTTATCTACGTATCTAGCTTGAGGGATAGGGCGAGGAAGAGGATGGGTAGGACGGAATGCGCACATGGTGCCGGGCGGCTTTACGGTCTCGCGGCTGCTGGTCAATGAAAATGGTTAAAAAGCTGCTACGTACCTCGTATGAATGATACGGAAATAATTCCACCGCAATTTAAACACTCGAAAGTGTAAATCCGCTTCCAGGATTGGTCAAACATGAGCCAATACGAATATCAGGTTGTTGTTCAAAATTTGAAAAAAACTCGCAATTAATTCGTACGTACCTGGATCCTGGATACCTCGTATTGATACTAAAAGTACAGTACGTAATATGGTGTGTACTCTGTGTACCTGGTATTATTGTGTGACCACCGCAGAGGTTGACTTCAGGCTTCAGGTAAACGAGAGGTATTATTGCGATTACGCGATAAAAAGTATTATTTTTTCACGAGCTGAGTACCTTTCAAACCGTCCATTTCGAAATGAGCACATACAAATCATACAGACAGGCAGGCTGATAGACTAATACCCCAGTATGAACGATACCACCTTCTTCGTACACTTCTTTTTAGTTTACCTTTCACATTTTTTGTTCCCGTCCCCATCCGTTATCTCCTCGCACTACTTCTTTAGCTCCTTCTCTTTCGGCAACTCGGATCCGGGGCCGCATAGAAGCCCCCCCCCCCCACTACTACTACTACTACTACTACTATTACTACTACTACTACTACTACTACTACTACTATTGACTACTACTACTACTACTACTACTACTACTGCTACTACCACTACTACTACTACTACTACGACTACTACTACTATTACTACTACTACTACTACTACTACTACTACTACTACTACTACTACTACTACTACTGTGTGGTGCATGATATGGTAATACAAGTATGTTCTCGACAACGGCAAGGAAGGGCGCTATTCCGGGGGACCATAGTAAATAGGACCTATGGTACACATAATGGCCTATATACTTCCCTATTTTTAGTAACAATATTTGGTCCTATTTACCTATGGCCCTCCGTAATAACTTAATTAAGTCGAACAATTTGGTATTTTCGGAAGGCTCTCCTTCGTCGATCAGGTATGTTTCCGAAAAACAACTTTATTCGGTATTGGCAACATTTTCCCGTTCTAAACGATCGCACCCCCTACTGCTGTGCGAACTCAACGCGTTTACCTTAACTTACGGCTTTTATTAATAATAGTAGGGCATGCCGCGACACCCCACGACGTGTCGCGGCGAGTGTTGCGGGGAGTGTCGCGGCGAGTGTCGCCAACCCTAGCCCTACTACGTGTCGCGGCTTGTCGCGGCACATGTCGCGGTGTGCCGCGACGACAGCGTCCGTGGCGTGTCGCGGCATGTCGCCACACCTCGCGACATGTCGCGACACGTTTCGCGACACGTGCCATGAAGAAGTCAAATAACGTAGATCCGTGTACATTTCGTTTCAAGTACAGCAGTCCCTACTCACAAACATTCCTGGTGCCAGGACCTTTCGTCTCAAGCACAGAGGACGAATGCTACGATAGTGGTGCACCGTGATTACTCTGAGCTCCTTATCTGAGGAGCTCCATATCTCACCCGAAAACCGATTTTGGAGGAAAAAACCAAAAATGCTACCCGACCCACAATCCCATGAGCTACGAGGTATACTATGGAAAATATGGCAACGCAAGAAAGCAAGTCCGACGAATTTGGGTTAAGAAGCCCGATCATTCAGAAACAAAATCAGCAAAAAGTGATACCTCTATCGTAGCACGCGTCAACAGCAGCAGTGCCTACTACTACAGCAGTGCCTACTTCTTACATTCATTCCTGGTGCACATATATACGTGTAGCCCTATTCGCGCACACAAATTCAAGTTGTTAAGCTTATTATGTAGAACGTGGCGAGGTCGAAATTTCGTGTTAAGCTTATTATGTAGAACGTGGCGAGGTCGAAATTTCGTTATTTTGTGATGAAAAAACAAAAAATCGTTCCCTTGATTTTTCGGCCATAGGAGGAGTGTTCCTCCTCGGGTGAGGTATGATATAGAGCTCCTCAAGTGACCAACCAACCACCCTGTCAGACAAAAAAACATGATGCACTCCTACCGTACGAGTAGTAAATGCGTCTAACTTGATTATAGTACAGAGCGAAAAACTCGACGAATACCAACAAGAAGAAACAAAAAACGAATCATAGAGCATCAATCAGCCATCATTGACGAAATAGAGCGCCGGCGCTGCTATCTAGACGAGGGGGGGTCGATGCTTTTCATCAGGTCGGACTTCCAACCAAAGCAAGGTGTATGTGTGTGTGTGTGCACGGCATGCCCGGTGGTACCGAAACCAGCTTGCATGCTGCTCGCTCGCGTGACGGTGCTACAACACCGAAACCACTCGTCATGCACACGATTAACCCCCCCCCCCCCCCCGCCTATAAATATTTTTATATTTAATAGGTTGGGTTGGCGTCGTTTGCAAACCAACGCTGTAAAACACGCCTCTCACTGCGTGAGCTCGACAACCAGGGTACCGTTTATTTATTTATTTTGGCGGTCACTCATACTGGCGGTCTTGGTAGATCATTTGTTCGGGGTTGATAACCTCATCTCCGTACAAGGGGAATGGTCGTATCACGCAGTGTGTATATGGGTAAGGCATCCACGAGGCAGATACGTACGAAGTGATACCCATTGCTGTCTCTGGAAGTGGCCACACCAGATATTAAATTAACTCATTGAACTGTCATCCCATATGCAAGTCCGCCTCAGAGGAGGTTCTTAGCAGGATGCCGCTCACCCTCCATGCCGACTCGCCCAATACCTCACGGCGCTTCGCGCTTGGTGCAAGCAATATCTGCCTGCGCCTCAGAGGCGGTTCTTAGCAGGATGCAGCTCACCCTCCATGCGACTCGTCCCAATACTCCTCACGGCGCTTCGCGCTTGGTGGCAGAGCAATGTCTGCCTGGTTGGTGAAAACACCAACGTGGCTCCGTCCCGGCCATTGTAGGGATGCGAGGTCTAGGGGTCATACGACTACGGCCGTGCACGACATGAGTACACCCCCCCCCCCCCCCGCGTTCACTCATTAATATATGGAAACAACATAATGAGCGCCAAGTGTTGGAGGTGTCCTCTAACTAGGAGTAGGAAAACGGTGCCTCCGTCTCCGAAAGGCATGCGGGTCAATTTTCAAATGGACTAAGCAAGCGAACACATGCAGTACCCCCCCCCCCCCCGCGTTCACTCATTGAAGCTGTCATCCATATGCAAGTCCGCCTCACAAGCGGCTCTTAGTGGGATGCAGCTCACCCTTCATGCGACTCGCCGAACACCTCACGGCGCTTCGCGCTTCGCGCTGTTAATAGCAATGCCTGCCTTTGGTCGGTGAAAACCCGACATGCTCCGTCCCAGCATTGATTGTAGGGATGCGAGGGTCTATGGTCATGCGACTACGGCCATGTATGAATATGAAGCACACCCCCCCGCGCTGTGCTCTCCACAGTTCCTCCTTCCATCATGGCCACTGCACCCTCTCCGTAGATCTCGTATCATTTTCTTACGTACGAACTTCCCAATTGGTAGTTTGTCGCTGTTTCACAAGTAAGTGTCCACTAAGGGCGAGACCAATCATCGACGGGGAGAAACCTTCAAGGGCGGAGAATAAAACAAAAAAAACTCAGCGCGCAACCAGTGTCGTGGCCAACCTCTTCCCTCCTCACACGATCAGTCTCGACGCATGCTATCATACGGTATATAGAGGTGCACCGTGTTTTTTTTGGGGGGGTGGTCACTTGATTATAGTATAAGAGCCCTATCCCTCATCACAAAGAAATGATTTTGGAGGGAAAACGAAAGCGCTTCTCGTACCCCCCCCCCCGATGGATAGTCCCCCGTGGCCTGGCTGCACAACGAAATATATTGCAACGCGAAAAAAAAAATGCTGGAATGCCGAAGAATTTGGGTTAAGAAAGCCCCCATCATTCCGAAAACATTCTAGCCAAAAAACGGTATACCTACAGCTCTATCTTAGCACGCGTCTCTCCTTTCTTTGCCAAAAAACGGTATACCTACCTCTATCTTAGGGTCCGTTTTAACGAAGAAAAAAAAAAAACAATTTGGAAAAAAAAAATCAAATCCGCTTTTCATTGGTCAGAACCCGCACCACCACCCAAGATTATACCCCAAGATCCTAATCTTTGGTGCTGGTGCGTGTGTTGACCAATGAAAAGCGAATTTGATTTTTTTTTTCTTTCCAAATTGAATTTATTTTATACTCGTTAATATGGGCCCTTAGCACACGTCTCTCCTTTGCCAAAAAACGGTATACCTACCTCTACCGTAGCTCTACGTATTAGCCTAGAGGGGGGAGGGGGAGAGCACCAACAGCGCACAGGTTCACAGTGGACCAATATTCGCCTTGCGGTCACCTTACGCCTTAGGCCCCGCCCCATCGGACTACTCGTCAGCCCACTATACTTTTTAACGCGCATATACCAGGTACATGATACGAGGTTCGGATTCATAGGGTATAGAAGAAAAACAAAAAGGAACCTACAGGATGCAGCTCACCCTCCATGCGACTCGCCCAATACCTCACGGCGCTTGGCGCTTGGTGCAAAAGCAATGCCTGCCTGGTTGGTGAAAACCCAACGTGCTCAGGGACGCGAGGGTCTATGGTCATATGACTACGGCCGTGCACGACATGAGTACACCCCCCCCCCCCCAAACAAAAAGGCGCGCTAAACAGGAAGGGGATGAGGCTAGCACAGAATTTTCCATGTAAAATTATGGAAACAACATAATGAGTCCACCGCTCAGCTGCCGGAGGTGTCTCAATCACGAGTAGGAACGGTGCTCCGTCTTGAAAGGGACACATGCGTGGTCAACGGTCAAATGACCAAGTCAAGCAACAAATGAGTCCAAATTAAATCAATTCATTGGAGGCTGTCGGCCACATGCAAGTCCGCCTCACAGGCGGTTCTTAGCAGGATGCAGCTTAGCCTCCATGCGACCCGCCCACAATACCTCACGGCGCTTCGCGCTTGGTGCAAGCAATGCCTGCCTGGTTAGTGAACACCCAACGTGCTCCGTCCCGGCATTGTATACGAGGGTCTATGGCCATACGACTACGGCCATGCACGACATGAGTACACCATGAGTACACCCCCCCTGCCCCCCCTGCTAATATGAAAGAAGAAGACAACAGCCGACTGAGTAGAAACGACTGGACCCCCCTACAAGAAATAAAGAAGCAACTTCGTACAGCAGTCGCCGACGCTATCATCATATCACTAGCATTTAGTGAAAAAAAAATCCCCTTCGCTCGCCCACACTAACTCAAACCAGGCACTGGACCATCGAACACAGATCCCGCCAGTATGGCACGCAACCCCCACTCACGTAAGACTGGGCCTTGGGCCTTTGCAAAAACGAAGCAAAAACAAAGCAAAAACAAAGCAAAAACGAAGCAAAAACAAAAACAAGTCGGCCAAACCCGGGATAGTTTTCACGGGCAACTTTCGAGTTTCTCATTTTTAAACGGGCGCCAAATACATAAGAAAGAACCCAATCGGGATTCCTGAAGCGTCTTTACCTACGAGTACGTATACACGTACGTACGTACGTACGTACGTACGTACCTACGAGCACGTATATACGTACGTACGTACGTACGCTACCCACCAACGCACAAAATTTGACGACAGTTACAAATGTCCCGCTGCGTGAGCAAGTTCCTACGTAGCGATGATGGTTATACAGTATTACAATAGTAGTAGTAGTAGTAGTAGTAAGGGGGGCCATAGTAAATAGGACCAAATATCGTTAGTAAAAACAGGGAAATTCGATAGGAAGTACAGCAGTGTTTAGTGGGTATCGAAGGTTCCCATGAATAGCAACAGACAGCTAATGCCATTTTAAAACCTGCATGGTTGCTGAAAAACCCGACATGCTCCGTCCCGTCATTGTAGGGATGCGAGGGTCTATGGCCATACGACTACGGCCATGCACGACATGAGTGCACCCCCCCCCCCACGCCCCCCGAAAAAACAAACACTTCCCCCCCCCCCCCCCCCCCCCCCCCCCCCCCCCCCCCGGATAGCTCCGTCTCGAAAGGGATGCGTGGTCAACGGTCAAATGACTAAGGCAAGCAACAAATGAGTACGCCCCCACCCCCCCCTGGATATAATATCTAGAAATCACGGTTAATCCCACGGCCACAACGTGAAGAAGGCAAACAATGCCCGCCCCGCCCCTTCGCGGGATAGAGTTCACGGTCAATCCAACCCTAAACGCGCAGACCCAGCTACGAGTACACAAGACCAAAACAACCAAAACAACCAAAACAAGAAAGAAAAAAAAAAAAAAAAAAAAAACTTCAAGAAGAGACAGCAACTTACGCTCCTTTCGTGACGCAAGAAACTCGAAACAGACCTTCTCGTACGTATATGATACCACACCTATTTATAGCACGCCTTAAAAAAACTAAAACCAATGCCTCCATTCCGCACCGCACCGCACCGCACCACACGCTGGCGAAAACAAAAAAGGGGCGGAAGGGGGGGGGGGGGGGGGGGGGGGGGCTCAGCACAATAACCCACCCCACATGCCACCACCACAAACATACTGGAAAACAATGGCGGAGGGCGAAGGGAGGGGATCTGCCTACTGCTGATCAGTCGGCAGTATAATCCAAACCACAGCAACATTCCTATCCCCCCCCCCTCCCCCCACACCAGAAGCGCTTGGTGCAAGCACTGCCTGCCTTGTTGGTGAAAACCCAACGTGCTCCGTACTGGCATTGTAGGGAGATGCGAGGGTCTACTGTATGGTCATACGACTATATACGGCCACGGGTGCAAGACATGAGCACCCCCCTTACCATAACTAACTACCCCTGCTGTCGCCCGAAAAAACGCAAGTTGTCCCCGGCGAAGGCTACCGCCGCACGCTGGAGATGACAGCAGACATCCCCGAAACCTCCCCCCCCCCCACCCCCGCCGCCTCCACCGGCACGCCAGCGAACTCCCCTGCACTCCAAGGAGGAACGGGCATCGCCGCGGCGGCTAAACAAGAGGTCGACACCTCCGATGCGCGCCCCCGCCCACCCTTAACGAAGTCCAGCCGTGCTGATTGGTCGGGGTTGGTCGGTGATTGTTGGCCACCGGGGCTGCTGCTGCTGCTGCTGGTCGTTAGGCAACAGCCTCCGGCGCCACCTAGACGGAGCAAGTTACGCTGCTCCTGCGGGTCTTCGGAGAGGTTGAACAGCTGGGCGTTCACGACCTGGTACACAAGGTCGTGTAGGGAAAAATGGAAAAAATGTTTTAAATGTTTGATTTTTTTCTTATTTTGTTTTCAAACGGCTGCAGGCGGCGCAATTTGCCTTTTCTGGATGACGGGGGGGGGGTCCTCAACCCCTTAAGAACTGGTCCTTATAGGACTGCAGTCCCGTTTTGGGGACAGACTACTTAAAATTAGAGTGGTTTGTCCCCATAACGGGACTGCAGTTGTAAAAGGGTTAATAACTGGTCCTACGTTTTTGGGGACAAAATACTTGGAATTAGAGTGCGAAAAAAAATCAGTTCTGAATGGGTTAATTAGCCCAAAATCGTTAATAAAAAAAAACACACACAGTCTTGTGTCACTTGTGTTGAAATAATTTTGTTTTTTTTATATTGTAAGGCCACATGGAGTGGTTCATCGGGTACGGGTACGAGTACGAGTACGACCAAGCATTTTTTTTTCTCGGTTCCCTTCTAGAATACAGTATTTCCTTACTTTTATACATATTAGTATGGAGCTCCTCAATCAAGTGAGAAAGAAGCCTCAGACAAAAAAAAAAGGAAAAAAAAAAAGGCGCCCCTTATCGGGGGGGGGGGGGGGGGGGGAGACGGAGCACCGTTCTTACTCCTAACAAAGACAACCTCCAACAGTTGGGCGTTCATTACGTTATCATTTGTTGCTTGTCGTCGTATATAGACAATCGAGCATTGGCCATTCATCCACTTCGAGACGGAGCACCGTTCCTACTCCTGTTAGAGACAACCTCCAACATTTGGGCATTTCATTACGTGTTCGCCACATATTGCATAGCGAGGAGGGGGGAGTTGGCATTAGGAGGAAGGGCGGGGAGAGGAGGGGCGAGGAGAGGGGGGGGTACTCATGTCGTGCATGGCGGTAGTCGTGTGACCATAGACCCTTGCATCCCGACAATGCCGGGACGGATCACCTCCGGTTTTCACCGACCAGGATTGCGTTGCTTCTGGCACCCCAAGTGAAGGGCCGTGAGGTTATTCGGCGAGTCGCATCAAGGGTGGATGAGCTCCACCCTACAAATAATGGGTGAGTACTCGGTATTCATGCATGGCCGTAGTAGTATGATCATAGACCCTCGCATCCCTACAATGCCGGGACGGAGCACGTTGGGTTTTCACCCAACCAGGCAGACATTCCTTGCACCAAGCGCGAAGCGCCGTGAGGTATTGGGCGAGTCGCATGGAGGGTGAGCTGCACCCTGCCAAATACCGCCTCTGATGCGGACTTGCATATGGATGACAGCTTCAATGAGTTAATTTAATTTATGGTGTGGCCACTTCCTGAGACAGCAATGGGAGCACTATGTAACTGCCTCACGGGTGCCTTACCATATACACACAACGTGATACGATCATTCCCCATGTTGCGGAGCAAAGGTTATCCACCCCGCACAAAATGATCTAACTCGACCGCTAGCTTTGGTGACCGCCAAAAGAAAAAGGAAAAAAAAAACGGTACCCTGGTTGTCTAGCTCACGCAGTGAGAGGCGTGTTTTACAGCGTCGTTGCCAATCGACGCCAACCCAACCTATAAATATATCACATATTTATAGGGGGGGGGGGGGTTGAGAGGCGTCATTCCTGCGGGTTGGCAAGGCCGCCCAGTGACATGAAAAGAGCTAATAAGGGTAACAGACAACAGACAGGGCATCCCGCCAAGAAAGAGGGAGGCCGCGTTTTTTTTGTTTTTGGTGTCTGGGCCGTTGTCGCGGTCACATCGAAAAAAAGTGTACTTCATTCTCATGCATGGCCGTAGTCGTATGACCATAGACCCTCGCACCCCTACAATGCCGGGACGGGGTATGTCGGGTTTTCGCCGACCAGGCAAGTCATTGCTAGCTAGCACCAAGCGCGAAACGCCGTGAGGTGTTGGGCGAGTCGCATGAAGGGTGAGCTGCATCCGACATACTAAGAACCGTTTGTGAGGCGGACTTGCATATGGATGACGGTTTCAATGAGTTAATTGAAAATTCTGGTGTGGCCACTTCCGGAGACAGCAATGGGAGCACTACGTGTGTAACTGCCTCTTGGGTGCCTTACCATATACACACCACGTGGTACGATAATTCCCCTTGTGCGGAGCAAAGGTTCTCCACCCCGCACAAATGATCTAACTCGACCGGGTTTACGAGACGCCTGCTACGATGGACATTTTCTGGATGACGGGGGGGGGGTCCTTAGACCTATGCCAATGGGAAAGCAAAGTTGGAAATCGATCTTTGAAATATTTGCCTGGAATTTTCAGGCTGAAGATCCGCTCGTACCGCCGCTGTAGGGAAAAATGGAAAAAATGTTTTAAATGTTTGATTTTTTTCTTATTTTTTTTTCAAACGGCTGCAGGCGGCGCAATTTGCCTTTTCTGGATGACGGGGGGGGGGTCCTCAACCCCTTAAGAACTGGTCCTTATAGGACTGCAGTCCCGTTTTGGGGACAGACTACTTAGAATTAGAGTGGTTTGTCCCCATAACGGGACTGCAGTCCTAAAAGGGTTAAGAACTGGTTCTTACGCATTTGGGGACAAACTACTTGGAATTAGAGTGGGATACTTTTTTCAGTTCTGAATGGGTTCATTAGCCCAAAATCGTTAATAATTAAAAATAAAAAAAACAGTCTTGTGTCACTTGGGTTGCAATAATTTTGCTTTTTTTATTTTGTTTAGGCCACATGGAGTGGTTCATCGGGTACGAGTACGAGTACGACCAAGCATTTTTTTTTCTCGGTTCCTTTCTAGAATACAGCTTTTACTTACTATTATACATATTGGTATAGAGCTCCTCAATCAAGTGAGAAAGAAGCCTCAGAAAAAGAAAAGAAAAAAAAAGGCGCACCTTATGGGCGGGGGGGGGGGGGGGGGGGGAGACGGAGCACCGTTCTTACTCCTAACAAAGACAACCTCCAACAGTTGGGCGTTCATTACGTTATCATTTGTTGCTTGTCGTCGTATATAGACAATCGAGCATTGGCCATTCATCCACTTCGAGACGGAGCACCGTTCCTACTCCTGTTAGAGACAACCTCCAACATTTGGGCATTTCATTACGTGTTCGCCACATATTGCATAGCGAGGAGGGGGGAGTTGGCATTAGGAGGAAGGGCGGGGAGAGGAGGGGCGAGGAGAGGGGGGGGTACTCATGTCGTGCATGGCGGTAGTCGTGTGACCATAGACCCTTGCATCCCGACAATGCCGGGACGGATCACCTCCGGTTTTCACCGACCAGGATTGCGTTGCTTCTGGCACCCCAAGTGAAGGGTCGTGAGGTTATTCGGCGAGTCGCATCAAGGGTGGATGAGCTCCACCCTACAAATAATGGGTGAGTACTCGGTATTCATGCATGGCCGTAGTAGTATGATCATAGACCCTCGCATCCCTACAATGCCGGGACGGAGCACGTTGGGTTTTCACCCAACCAGGCAGACATTCCTTGCACCAAGCGCGAAGCGCCGTGAGGTATTGGGCGAGTCGCATGGAGGGTGAGCTGCACCCTGCCAAATACCGCCTCTGGTGCGGACTGGCATATGGATGACAGCTTCAATGAGTTAATTTAATTTATGGTGTGGCCACTTCCTGAGACAGCAATGGGAGCACTATGTAACTGCCTCACGGGTGCCTTACCATATACACACTACGTGATACGATCATTCCCCATGTTGCGGAGCAAAGGTTCTCCACCCCGCACAAAATGATCTAACTCGACCGCTAGCTTTGGTGACCGCCAAAAGAAACAAAAACAAAAAACAGTACCCTGATTGTCTAGCTCACGCAGTGAGAGGCGTGTTTTACAGCGTCGTTGCCAATCGACGCCAACCCAACCTATAAATATATCACATATTTATAGGGGGGGGGGGGTTGAGAGGCGTCATTTCTGCGGGTTGGTAAGGCCGCCCAGTGACACGAAAAGAGCTAATAAGGGTAACAGACAACAGACAGGGCATCCCGCCAAGAAAGAGGGAGGCCGCGTTTTTTTTTTGTTTTTGGTGTCTGGGCCGTTGTCGCGGTCACATCGAAAAAAAGTGTACTTCATTCTCATGCATGGCCGTACTCGTATGACCATAGACCCTCGCACCCCTACAATGCCGGGACGGGGTATGTCGGGTTTTCGCCGACCAGGCAAGTCATTGCTAGCTAGCACCAAGCGCGAAACGCCGTGAGGTGTTGGGCGAGTCGCATGAAGGGTGAGCTGCATCCGACATACTAAGAACCGTTTGTGAGGCGGACTTGCATATGGATGACGGTTTCAATGAGTTAATTGAAAATTCTGGTGTGGCCACTTCCGGAGACAGCAATGGGAGCACTACGTGTGTAACTGCCTCTTGGGTGCCTTACCATATACACACCACGTGGTACGATAATTCCCCTTGTGCGGAGCAAAGGTTCTCCACCCCGCACAAATGATCTAACTCGACCGGGTTTACGAGACGCCTGCTACGATGGACATTTTCTGGATGGCGGGGGGGGGGTCCTTAGACCTATGCCAATGGGAAAGCAAAGTTGGAAATCGATCTTTGAAATATTTGCCTGGAATTTTCAGGCTGAAGATCCGCTCGTACCGCCGCTGTAGGGAAAAATGGAAAAAATGTTTTAAATGTTTGATTTTTTTCTTATTTTGTTTTCAAACGGCTGCAGGCGGCGCAATTTGCCTTTTCTGGATGACGGGGGGGGGG
>MEHQ01003808.1:505232-515260 GCA_008828725.1 Saccharina japonica | reverse complement strand
GCACGCCGATGGAAACACGAGGGGGAAACAAACACCACTGGTTGCGGTGAACACCAAGAGCGTCCAATCTACGAGCGTCCGTGAACTTTTAAAAGAAGGGGTAAGAGGGGGACCACCGCGCCGGCGGGATACGAGCGTCAATACCCCTACAACGGGAGCAGGACCACATATTGCCAGTAACAATACAATAGGTAAATATATACCAGGTACCGTGGGTCTTGTTTACTCGTGTTTCCCCCAAATAATAGTGTGGTTTTGAAGCAACTTCGCCAGTTTTTAGATAATGCTAGGTGCACGTGAGTAGTACCTGGCAGATAACAAGGACCAGCGGAAGCAACTATCATATGTGAGTACGTTAGCGCAAGAGACAATTCGACGCGAGTCGACGAGGGAAGAAAGGGGCTCAACTATTCTCGAGGTTTAAAAACAAAACAGGGCACGAACCGTAGTGCGAACGGGGGGGGGGGGGGGGGTGCACCCTGCCAAATACCGCCTCTGATGCGGACTTGCATATGGATGACAGCTTCAATGAGTTAATTTAATTTATGGTGTGGCCACTTCCTGAGACAGCAATGGGAGCACTATGTAACTGCCTCGTGGGTGCCTTACCATATACACACTACGTGATACGATTCCCCATGTTGCGGAGCAAAGGTTCTCCACCCCGCACAAAATGATCTAACTCGACCGCTAGCTTTGGTGACCGCCAAAAGAAACAAAAACAAAAAACAGTACCCTGATTGTCTAGCTCACGCAGTGAGAGGCGTGTTTTACAGCGTCGTTGCCAATCGACGCCAACCCAACCTATAAATATATCACATATTTATAGGGGGGGGGGGGTTGAGAGGCGTCATTTCTGCGGGTTGGTAAGGCCGCCCAGTGACACGAAAAGAGCTAATAAGGGTAACAGACAACAGACAGGGCATCCCGCCAAGAAAGAGGGAGGCCGCGTTTTTTTTTTGTTTTTGGTGTCTGGGCCGTTGTCGCGGTCACATCGAAAAAAAGTGTACTTCATTCTCATGCATGGCCGTACTCGTATGACCATAGACCCTCGCACCCCTACAATGCCGGGACGGGGTATGTCGGGTTTTCGCCGACCAGGCAAGTCATTGCTAGCTAGCACCAAGCGCGAAACGCCGTGAGGTGTTGGGCGAGTCGCATGAAGGGTGAGCTGCATCCGACATACTAAGAACCGTTTGTGAGGCGGACTTGCATATGGATGACGGTTTCAATGAGTTAATTGAAAATTCTGGTGTGGCCACTTCCGGAGACAGCAATGGGAGCACTACGTGTGTAACTGCCTCTTGGGTGCCTTACCATATACACACCACGTGGTACGATAATTCCCCTTGTGCGGAGCAAAGGTTCTCCACCCCGCACAAATGATCTAACTCGACCGGGTTTACGAGACGCCTGCTACGATGGACATTTTCTGGATGACGGGGGGGGGGTCCTTAGACCTATGCCAATGGGAAAGCAAAGTTGGAAATCGATCTTTGAAATATTTGCCTGGAATTTTCAGGCTGAAGATCCGCTCGTACCGCCGCTGTAGGGAAAAATGGAAAAAATGTTTTAAATGTTTGATTTTTTTCTTATTTTGTTTTCAAACGGCTGCAGGCGGCGCAATTTGCCTTTTCTGGATGACGGGGGCGGGTCCTCAACCCCCTTAGAACTTGTCCTTATAGGACTGCCAGTTCCCGTTTTGGGGACAGACTACTTAATAATTGAGTGGTTTTCTCCCCCATTAACGGGACTGCAGTTGTAAAAGGGGTAATTAACTGGTCCTACGTTTTGGGGACAAAATTACTTGGAATTAGAGTGCAAAAAAATCAGTTCTGAATGGTTAATTAGCCCAAAATCGTTAATAAAAACAAAAACAACACAGTCTCTTGTGTTCACTTGTGGTTGAAAATAATTTTGTTTTTATATTGTAAGCCACATGGAGTTGGTTCATCGTACGGGTACGAGTAACGAGTACGACCAAGCAATTTTTTTTTTCTCGGTTCCCTTCCTTAGATAACCCCAGTATTTCCTCTACTTTTAATACATATTTAGTATGGAGCCTCCTCCAATCAAGTTGAGAAAGAAGCCTCCTAGACAAAAATAAAAAGGAAAAAAAAAGGCGCACCTTATCGGGGGAGGAGGGGGCGGGGGGGGGGTCCACGCCGATGGGAAACACGACCGGGGGAAACAAAACACCACTGCTTGACACGTGACACCAAGAGCGGTCCCAATCTACGAGCGGGTCCCGTTGAACTTTTTTAAAAATAAGGTTAGAGGGGGACCACCGCGCCGGTTTGGGATCGAGCGTCAATACCCCTACAACGGGAGCAGGACAGCATATTGCAAGTAAAAATACAGTAGGAAAATATTATTACCAGGTAACCTGGGTAGGCTTTTGCGTGTACGTGTTGTTCTTGTTTACTGTGTTTTCCCCGAAATAATTAGTGTGGTTTTTGAATGCAACTTCCGCCATAAGTTTTTAGAATAATGCTAGCGTGCACTGTTAGTTAGCTTTACCTTGGCAGATATACAAGGACCAGCTGAAGCAACTATTCATATGTGAGTACGTATAGCGCAAGAGACAATTCCCCGACGCGGAGTCGACGATTGAAGAAAGGGATCAACTATTAGCTCGAGCAGAGTTTAAAACCAAAACCCAGGCACGAACCCGTAGTGCTGAACGGGGGGGGGGCGGTGGGGGGGGTACTCATTTGTTGCTTGCCTTAGTCGTTTGACCATTGACCACGCATCCCTTTCGAGACGGAGTATATGGATGTGTGGGAGGGTAAGCATATACTGGTTGTTGCAACAAGCAAAGCCAACAAACCTGGTAGACGTTGTTCCCATGCTTGTCATACCCGTGCTCTCCAAACGCCTACGGCGTCCACGATACCCGAAACAAGGACACGGCGACGTGGCAGACAGGCGGAGGGAGGGAGGGAGGGAGGGAGGGTAAAGATGATTTTTTGCGAGGCGAAATTTCCATTTTTTTTCAAGGTTATTGCTTATTTATTTCCGGGGTCTTCCTACTGTACAGTTGCATGGCTTAGTGTATGTATGTGCTGCTTTTCGTTTCCAGTAAAATTATTCAAGTTTGGCATTCGATGCAATTTTCCTGTCTCGTTAGGTGTGGCCACAGCAGAGCCGGTATCAACATACCAGGTATCTCTAGAATGAATAATCAGTACGGAAACATGGGGCGTGCTGGATGTCGATGGGGATATTGCTGGGATATAAATATCAAACACCAAAACGTTCCAAAGTGGCACCGTGTACAGTACTCGTTACGTATACGTATAGCCGAAAAAATTAAAAAAAGAAAAAGAAAAAACGAAAGTGGCGAACGAAAGTTGCAAAGTTGTTTTTTGTTGATTTTGTTTTTTTCAAATGAAATTTCCTGCTATCATTTGTTTCATCTCTCTGTCTCACGCACTCACCTCTCCGTGATCCCCGACAACAACGACGTAAGTGTTCTCGGACAGGCCGGTGTCGTCAAGCTGCTTATACAATCGCTCCAAAAACAGGTCCTGAAGAAATAAAACAAAAAAACAAACAAACAAACAAAACAAACAAACAAACAAGCAGCCACGTACATATTAATTATAGCATACGACGTACACCAGACATGATCGATACATCCACACCCCTCTGGATCGAAATATGAAAAGGACAGTTCCATTTCCCGCACAGATGAGATAGATCATTCCTTCCCGCAGATTACTTCCCGATCTGGTATTTTATGATCTAGCTCTTGGTGCCGGGTGGGAGCAAGTTACCTATTAATAGCATAATAGGAATAGTATACCCTGCATGATCTAAGCACATGTTTCCTGAGTTGGACCTGTACTACATATTGGCAGGTCCTGCACAACCTCTTACAACTGCAGATGAAAAATGAGATGATCTGTAGATGATCTAGATCATGATATATCTGTAGATGATCTAGATCATCATCTATCTGTAGATGATCTGTAGATGATCTACCCGAGGTGTGAAACGTTCCTTATTTTTCCGGCCAGAGTACGAGTACATATGTATACGAAGGAAGGCGGTGAATTGTGGGGGGGGGGGTACTCATCATCATGCATGGCCGTAAAAAAATAAAATTAATATAGATACGCCAGCCGTGAGTTCGACTGATTAAATGGTTGATACTCACCTTTGCAAGCTGCGTAGAACGTTTGTTCTATACGCCATTTGCCGTAGAATTCGTGTGCGATTCGTAATGTATTAGGTACCCTAGTAGTTACTACTCAGTTTTATAGTTGTATGCCCCCGTGTCGCAATGCACACCAAGAAAAACAAAACGTTTTCTTATCAAATATCTTGACAAAAGAGACACTGGAACCACATCTACCCCTGTCTACCCCCCAACTTTTTTTTCTTCAAGGGACATTCTGCAATTCTTCCCTATGAAAGCTCCGAACTTTCCCACCGATCCAGATTTTGGCAAGGAAGATATGAGCTCATTAGTGCACACAACCATGAGTGTTCCGAAGCGACGGCAATGTCCGTGCCCTCCTTCGATGCGGACTTACTTCGTCCCTGAAGTTTGAAAAGGTGCTCCTCCAGTCGCTTGAATGTGCGTTGTCTCGTACTGTATTATCTACTATCCAAGTATTTGATTTCTGCTGTATATAGAACAAGCACGAGAGCATTTTCGTTTGCATTCCTCGTGCTCGATCTGCAGCAGTAACAAAATACTTGCAATACAGCGGTACGAAAAAAAAACGCATACTGCTACTACGTACTGCTGTATTCGTGCTTTCAGGACCTGAAACCATATTTTCAATGTTTTCGGCGACGAGGTCCGCATCGAAGGAGAGCCCGGAAACTGCTGTCGCTTTGGCACACTCACGGGAGTGCACCAAGGAGCTCATATCTGCCTTGCCAAATATTGGATTAATGGGAAAGTTCGGAGCTAGAGCAGAACTACGGAATGTCCTACAGGAAAAAAAAACTGGGCAGGTGTGGTTCCAGTGTCTCTGCTGAAAAAAACTCGATACCCAAAGCCGAACTATTCAACTTGGACCCTCCCGAAAAAAGGGGGGGGCGGGGAGGATACTCATGTCGTGAACGCCCGTAGTCGTGTGACCATAGACACCCGCATCCCTACAATGCCGGGGCGAAGCACGTTGGCGGCGTGGCTGGTTGGGGGCGGGTGTGTACTTCGTACTCGTTGTTGCTTGCCTGGTCATTTGACATGTTGTTTTTTGACCACGCATCCCTTTCAAAACGCGGGGGCATCCGTTGTTGTTTGCGGGGGTGGGGGGCGTGGGGGGGGGCTAACACCGTTCCCTCCCCTATTCGCTACGCCTTCGCCCCTTGAAAATTAACTGCACACATATTTTTAGGGTAAAACTAGTTGCGATAATAATGCTGTCAGGCTATAAACGAATAAAAGGGTTCCCATTTAAGTGTACCCTGGACTGGAGACAGGCGCATTGCCATATCATATTATTAAGGCTGGGCACTGGCACAGTATGTACTGGCAGTAGAAATCTACTGGCAGTAGTAATCTACTGATTGACCCGGCCAGTATATTCACCAGTAGATTTTTTCTCATGTACGTCCAAGAAACACGCCATATTATAGTACGGAAACCCACCGAATGCGTCTCTCGGAAGGAGAGAGGACGAGGGAGAGACAACATGCAGCTGCAATCCAGTATACTGATTGGTTTTGACGACAGCATACATCGCTACTGACCGAGTCAGTCAGTGCCCAGCCCTACATATTATACCTGGTAGCGGAGAGCAGCAAGATACTTGCGCAGGATGGGTGCAACCTTAGTCCCCTGCCGCCGCATCAACTTCGAAGCCTGGAAGCGGGAGATAGTCGCGGGGGGGGGGGGGGGGGGAGGGGGGAGGGGTTGCTTGCCTTAGACATTTGACGACCACGCATCCCTTTCGAGGCGGAACAGTTCCTACTCGTAGTAGACACACCTCCAACAGTTGGGCGCTCATTACGTTTTTTCCCCCGTGTCTTGCAAATACATATATAGATATAGATATATACTTCGTATATATGTAGATATACTTCGTATATATATTTGCTTCTCTTACGTATCCCCTTCCTGTTTCGCCTCCTTTAGCCACCATCTTGCTCCTAGGATAGTGATCGTGTTCCCGCCGCTACTATCTAGTGCATCAAACTTCTCCAGATGTCACATTCGTCTATTTTCCTCATGTCCTCATGTAACACCATCCCGTTCCTCCTTGTACATTTCGCGTTCTCCCACTAGGTGAGCTCTGCCCTCTATCGCTTTGCCACGAAGCGCACATCTGTGCACCAACTGTAGTTCCTTTTCCTCCCGGCTACTGGTATACCTCATTCTTCTTCCTGGCAGGGCCAGGTCCCCTACACGAAATCGCGATTCCAGCGTTTGCGGGGGGGGGTCTCACTAGCCGCGTGTCATGCATGGCCGTAGACGTAATACCATAGACTCTCGCACCCCTACAATGCCGGGGCGGAGCACGTCGGGTTTGCACCGACCAGACAGACATTGCTAGCACCAAGCGTGAAGCGGCGTGAGGTGAGGTGTTGGGCGAGCGGGGGGGGGGGGGACCCATGCCGGTGTNGGGGGGGGGGGGTACTCATGCCATGCATGCATGGCCGTAGTCGTATGGCCATAGACCCTCGCACCCCTGCCTGCAAGAACAAAAAGGACCAAGAACAAAAAAAAACAAGTGACCGGCATCTAGAAACACCGTAGCTGTCGGTGGAAAAATCTGACGTTGCTCCGTCCCAGCATCGTCGTGATGCGAGGATCTAAAATAATACGACTAGTGCCGTGCGCGAGATGACTACATTCCGACATTGGTAATACTACTACAGCCACGCACGAGCTCAAGTACACACCCACCCCGCCCCCCCCCAATTTCCCACTACTATAGCCCTCACCGCGCTCAACGCAGCCGAGGCTTCCGGCTGGAAGTCGCTGGGAACATCGTGGTGATGATGGGGACCCACCTACAAGAAAAAAAAAAGCGGCAGCGAAAAAACCCCCCCGAAATACACGGCGGAGGCGTTTGGGTTATAGTAGGGGACGGGTTATATATATATATTAGGGGTTATACGGTAAAAAAACATGCCAACAAAAAAAAAGCGGGACTGGGGCTGCCGAGCTACTGTTATACCAATACGGAGGACCATAGTAAATAGGACCAAATGTTGTCAGTAAAAATGGGGAAATATATAGGTATTAGTGTGTACCGCAGGTCCTATTTACTGGGTTTTATATATTAGGGGTTATACCGTAAAAAAAACATGCCAACAAAAAAAAACGGGACTGGGTCTGCTGAGCTACTATTATTACGGAGGGCCATAGTAAACAGGACCACATATTGTCAGTAAAAATTGGGTGTGCCGTTGGTCCTATTCACTAGTATTTACTATAGCCCCCCGTGAATGCCCAACACCAGTTTGATTCAACAAATATTACTATAGCCCCTCGTGAATACCCAACATCAGTTTGATTCCGTAAATAGCACCGGTTACACGCATATAGGTCTTGGCCATGGGAGGGTTTTTGTTCCGGTTTAGTCAACGTAACTCATTTTTTGTCTTCTCAAAACTCCATATTTTGGAGGGGGGGGGGGGGGGGGGGGTGAGTTATAACCATTAATATAGCTAATTGAAGCCAGGTTGAGCTTCGTACATACCTGGTAGCCAACATCATCGGTTTGAAGGAAAAAACAGCATTCAGTTGCATATTACATGTATCTACGTATAGATATGGGACATGGGAGCATTCGCCCGATTGCCAAAAGTTCCTTCCTTCTCAAAAAGTTCGTTTTTTGGGGTGGAGCGATTAACTACTTAGCTCACTGAGCGAGGCCAACATTCTGTTTCTTGGGGCGGAGCTCGAACTAGCTAGCTCATTGAGCGAGGAAGCCTCATATCAGCTTAAGGCTGCCAACCCCCCGGCAGCACGGTTCGGCGACACAGGAACAAAAAAACAAAACGGGTCTATCATGGACTATGATCACTAAAAATACATTCCATCCCATTTATTATCTTCGCCCTTCCTTTCTCTCTCTTCCCTAGTCGTAACTTAGATCCGGGGTCACAAAGTGAGCTCCCCCTCCTCCTCCCCCACTTCGGTTCTTACCTTGCTTTATGGCCCCCCGTAAATGGATTTCGAGAGCCTACACATACATATATACCAGGTATAGTCTACCCCTGGCATATCGTACGCTGACCAAAAATCACGTATCAGAAACCAACACACCGTGGTATATGTAGTAGGGTATCTCTCTCGCTGCTGTAGAAACTCACGCGCTCATGGCTACGTTTAACCGCTGTACAGTATATCATCTCGAGGAAAGCAGAAAACAAAAAAATCGAGAAGAAACAAAAAAACAAAAGAGAAGGATTTTGGTTTGTTTGTTTCGGTTCGACGGCGGATCGACCTTCGGCCTCATACACCTGTGTTGCAGTGCCCACAAAAAAAACACGCTTTTATCAAATCTCTTGACAAAGAGATACTGGAACCACGTCTACCCCAGTTGTTCTTCCTGTAGGACTTTTCGTAATTCTGCCCTAGCTCTGAACTTTCCCATTAATACAAAACTTGGCAAGGCAGATATAAGCTCCTTGGTACACTCCCGTCAGTGTGCCGAAGCGGCAGCAGATTCCGTGGCCTCCTTCGATGCGGACCTCGTTGTTGAAGTTTGAAAATGTGGTTCCAGTCGCTTGAATATGCGGTTTCTCGTACTGTATTCAAGTTTTGTTTCCTGCTGCAAAACGAGCACGAGGTACTTTTCAAAAAAAATCTGCTGTAGAACGAGCACGAGCTCGTTCTACGGCAGGGAAAAAAAGTACTTGGCTACAGTATCGGAATCCACAAATTCAAGCGCCTGGAACCACATTTTCAATTTTCAGCGACGAGGTCCGCATCGAAGGAGGGCGCGAAAACTGCTGCCGCCTTGGCACACTCACGGGAGTGCACCAAGGAGCTCATATCTGCCTTGCCAAATATTGGATTAATGGGAAAGTTCGGAGCTAGAGCAGAACTACGGAATGTCCTACGGGAAAAAAAAAACTGGGCAGGTGTGGTTCCAGTGTCTCTGTGTCAAGAGTTTTTTTTTTGGTTTCGTGGGCACTGCAACACAGGTGCATATTCTCTATGGAACCGTCCGCTTTACCGAGCTTAATAACCCCCTCCCCCCTCTATCGTGCAGGGCCTCCGTAGATATCAGACAATGTTGAAAAAAAAGCTGCATCACTTCGAACAGATCATCGATGTCCGCTCCATGATCTATAGACGCCTCGAGGAAAACATCTCTTCCCCTACTCCCGATCGTTGTAGTATGATCTACTGTGCATTTCCTCCTGTTGCCGGGCGGTACCCGCTATAGCCCGTACAATCTGCATGCCGTTATCTCTGGTAAAAATGCGTGTTCTGGGTTGGGTCTGTAGTATTCAGGTGCTGCACAACCTTGTCAAACAGACGGCAGTCAGGCGATGAAGCTAGATGTTCTGCTACCGTAGGTTATGATGTGTTCCTACTACAGAGGACCATAGTAAACAGGACCACATATTTCTATTAGCGAAAATAGGTAAATATATATATATATATATGGGTTTTCGTGTGCACCGTAGGGACTGTTTACTATAGTCCCCCGCCCGCAATAGCTGTGAGCTGTTTTCGCTCGTAAAAAAAAAATAGTTTTAAACGGTATTATCCCTATATAACCTAGCCTAACCTAGCCTAACCTAGCCTAGCCTAGCCTAGCCTAGCCTAGCCTAGCCTAGCCTTAAGCCACACGCCTTCTACCGAAGGAAGCGTAACGCACCGTGAGAATCGTAAGCATCTTGCCGCCCCCGGTGCCGCCCGCGCCTCGCCGGTCTGCTGCGCCCTCTCGTCCTGCGGCTGGGTCCGAGGCCGGGCGGTTCTCCTCTCCGAGAAGGAAGGACAGGGAGCGGTTGAGTACTACGTGGTCGTCGTACCCAAGGTAGTTCACCTTCTCGAACGTTCCGTGACTGAACGAGAACTGGAGGGAGGGAGGGAGGGACGGAGG
>MEHQ01003808.1:471837-504834 GCA_008828725.1 Saccharina japonica | reverse complement strand
GAGGGGAGGGGAGGGGAGGGGAGGGAGGGGAGCAACCGGCGGGGGAGGTGAGCGAGGGGGGGAGCGAACGCAAGCATTCACGCTCTCTCTCTCTTGGGGAAACTCGTGAACAGCCAGGCCACGACAAACGCACGCACCGCCAGTGTCTAGCCACCAGAAGCGGCGCAGCAACAAACACCCACACTATATATTACGCGTACGTGGTATCCTTATAGTATATATATAGTATTACTACAGTAGTGTCTGGGTGGGACCTACTCTCTGTGATTTTCATCGGTCGAGAACACTTGACATTTCTCGAAACGTTATTATTACTATGTATTCGTACGTAGTCCTCCCAGATATTTTTATTGGTCGAACAAGTTTTTCCCCGAACGTTTCTACTTTCTACCTGGTATAATGTTCCTCCATTTTCGACCTGCATCTATTTATACCTAAAACACCAGGGCCCTCGTCTCTCTCCAGGTCGAAGAACAGGTACGGGTACGACTCGCTATTTTTGTTGGTGCGTGCGTAGGCGATGGGTGAAAAATAACGGTATAATGTGAAGAACAACAAAAAAACACCACCTTATGACGGCTGCAATATGGGAACTACTGCTGTACTGTAATGCGGTGGTGAAGTGAATGCAAGTCGGGATTGCGAGTCAACAACATCGCGAAGGGGAACCTTTACTTATATAATATACATATATATATATATTTCGCATATAATATAAGTATATATAATATATATATTTGAAGTGTGTTTTCTCTGTCTCACAGCTTGGGACACTATAATTAGTATATCTCTAGGATAAGGAATCAGTACGTACATATATAGGAAGGATGGTTTAATGTGAAGACAACCCACACGTATGCCTGTATACCCGATCGGGGATGGTGTGCCGGGGGTTGCACTGCTTCCACCTTTTCCAGCCGGCGGCTGGCTCGGGTATAGATCTCCTCGAGTGCGGAGCCTCCCCCCAAAATGTACCTCGGTATATGTCACCCTCCCCCCTGTACTTCGTATGCCGTATATTACATACTAGGGAATAAGTGGCCCTCCCGCCCCCACGGCGGTAGGGCCAGATTGAAGCAAGTAGTAATGGAGATGATAGAGGGTCGAAATAAATATAATAGGAATACATAGGAAACACATTGACGGCGAAGGTTAATAGGAGTACAAATAATGGTGAAGAAAATAGAAACGATGGGGACATAAACACAACCAAAGATACAAGAGCTGCCAAACAGTTAGACTTTGCGCATAGGTTTCCTTTGTTTCCGTGGTTTTCTGCTTTCGGGAATGTTATGAGTGGTCAACGCTGAAGGTCATGCTGCACATCTGTCGGATGCAAAATGATGATACTAAGATAAGATAATAATACGCTGAGAGAAGACAGGAGAACGTCAAGAAAACAATAACAACATATAAACACAAGCACGTCAACCTGATAACTCACGAATAATTAAAGAAGAGTAAACAACACGATCGACAGCTCTAGCACAAAGCTGTAAGGGGCCAAACCTATCCTCGGGTTGTCAACTAACATGTCGGCGATTCCGAAGTCAATAACTAGCGCCAACATACGAGTATACACGTGAAAACCATCCCTGCGTATAATATAACGATCTTGGCTCAAGCGAACTGGCCCTTGCTAGGGTGAACAGTCACGCGTCGCCAGGTGTACGGAGAGAGTGCTGTGTGGCTGTCTTACGTACTCATATATCACTCTATACCGCCCATACATACTCGGTCGAAGTGCTTCTTGGGCCGATGTCGTGGATACAACAACACTATACTACTATCTGTACGTCAACTCAACATCTATGATACACATCATGCACTTATACGAGTACCATCACCAGTGTGTAGTCGCGAGCGGGGAGGAGAGTGTTTATGAATCATATACTACGTACATATGATATATACCTGCACATACGATACATCTTGTCGGCAAGCGCCCGGTAAATCTGCGCGGTGTCGGAGATCACCGCCCGTAAGGGATCTTCCGCATGATTACACCATTCACCCCGACGGATGTCATAAGATCTCCGTATCTTATCCGTTGCAAACCAGATCTCAGTGTGATCAAAACCTGGCGTCCTCTTCCGACGCGTACCCAGACAGAAGGGAAAGTGCCACAGCCTCAGCCCTGTAACCTGACGCCCGGTATTTCATACCTTGTATCATACGATACGCATGTACGACGACAGGAGCGTAAGTTGATACCAGGTTGTACCCTCCCCCCCCCCCTCCCCGCCCTGTCTCCCAGTTCTCGCCCGGCATACAGGTACAGACAGCACATACATACATACTCGTACATACGTCAAGGTACGTCGGTTACGACGACGGGCGGGAGAGATACTTGGTTTTTATACCAGGGTAGTATCATATACTCAAGAAAAACATTATCGTGGTCGATTGCTCTTTCATTCAGTTGACGATGGGATTCTGATATAATCGCGCCGCCACTCGGACAACTAGCCCAACGAGCCTGCCCGCTCCCATCACTTATAATGGCTCTGAACGGCCCCACTTCGCGCTGCCCGGTCCCGCAGTGGGAAGGCCTCAGACCTAGCCGTGCCACCATCTACGACAAGCATGTGAGTCCCCCCCCAAAGTATACGGGCTCACGCCTCGTCGTTTCATAGCTACTAGCCCCCGCCTTGGTTTGCGCATTTGCTGCCAACCAACCAGTATCATGGCCCCCCTTACCGGGCGCCAGAGAGGCCGGTCCTGACACCCGGAAAAACAGTTGGCAGCCCTGAAGTTCAAAACAGAACACGAAAACTCTATCCGATCGCAAGAACGAGTGTTTTAAGGTTTTTCGACGAAGACCGTCGGACGCCGCAAGCAACCGCTCGCCCCCTAGACTACGAATCGTAATGATACCTTCGAGGCCGCTATGTACACTTGCTGGCGTTGCCTGGTACGAAGGTCGTTAGTCGTGGACCGAGTCTATGTCGAGATCGAAGGTCAATCGTCGCATGCAGAATATATATTCTATTTGTGGTTGATTTGGGAATTGGGCATCAAAGCGAACTGCTGTACGAAGATATTTTTTTTCATCAGCGCTACTCTAAATTGCTATGATAAAGTGGGCATCAAAGATCACTTGATTAAAGTATTGTTTTGTTGGGCATCAGACGAACTATATATAATAGATAGATATACCACGCATCAATAATGTTGTTTTTTTCCCGAGCAATGCCTCGTACGTAGGATGGCGGAATCCGACGCAAGTCGACGAGGGAAGAAAGTGCTGAAACCTTCTCGCGATAAAAATGCAAGGCAAGAACCGTACGTGGTGGGGGAGGAGGGAGAAGAGCCTACTTTGTGACCCCGGATCTGAGTTACGACCAGGAAGGAGAGGGAAAGGAAGGGCGAAGATAATAAATGGGATAGACAACAACAACAACAACAACAACAACAACAACAAAAATGCCTTGCAGAGGTGGTGGCTTATTTTTCTGAGCTCCTGACAGCTAGAAGTGGTGTTGGATATCGAAAGAAGATCGAATTCGATATGATGTCGATAAAGTCAAACATACTATTAATTATAATCGATCCGATTTCGATTTTTTTTTACACATGGAAGTTAAAACTTCCCAAGTTTTCGTTCAGTGCTACCACGAATCGGCCGGTGGATGCGAGGGGATGGAGGGGGGTGTCGATCCGATTTCCATTTTTGACACATGGAATTGTTTGTTCAGATCAAAATATCTCCCGCCGAAACGTGAGTTCGAAGGCGTTTTTTTTTCGCGCAAACCCGAGCAACATTCGTATGCGCTGTATGCGCTACAACAGCTATGAATAGTAGTCTGTAAACAGGTGTACTATATACTGCAGGTAGTAGTAAAAGCGTCCTACTATATACTGTAGTACCGTATATGACACTGTATGCCACACCCCCTCGGACGAGATTCAACGCTGATTTTCTCGACGACCGGTCGAACGCTAACCCCGAGCGACCCGTCCATGGAAATATCTCGACGAGATAGATGCTCCGAAAGCCGCCTTTTTCGTTGTCTGTGCCCCCCTGGTTATGGAGAAAATTGGCTTTGAAATTCACCCCAGGGGGGTGTGATATACACTGTCATATACGGTAGCCACTCCCATGAGAAGCTCAACCGGTCCCAGTGACAAAAAAATGCCTCAGAAGGCCAAAACTAACTGCAATCCCTATAATGCCAGTATATGGTATACCGTACCGTGGGATGAGTCATTTATGGTATACCGTACCGTGGGATGAGTCGTTTATGGTATACCGTACCGTAGGATGATGGCCCGTGCTACGACAGGGGTGCAAGTAGCACATTTTCGATAAAGCAGTTTCTGAATGCCGGAGATCCTTGACCCAAAAATCGTCCTTGTATGCCATTTTTGTTTTTTTCTGCAGCATTATTTTTTCGAGGATACCTTGGGGCCAATGGGATTTTCCATCGGGTGACGCTTTTCTTTCGTCTCGAAAATATGTTTCGAGGTGACTTATGTACTGTTAATAGAGAGCTCCTCAGGTGACGAATCATTCAACGTGGACCCTCCCGACCGGGGGGGAACTCATATCGTGCACAGCCGTAGTCGTATGACCATAGAGGGGGGGGGGGCGTACTGATTTGTTGCTTGCCTCGAGTCATTTGACCATTGACCACGCATCCCTTTCGAGACGGAGCACATGAGGGGGGGGGGTGCACTCATATCGTGCACGGCCGTAGTCGTATGACCATAGACCCTTTTCATCCGTACAATGCCGGGACGGAGCACGTTGGGTTTTCACCAACCAGGCAGACGTGCCCCTGTCGCATGAATAGTACGCATCACCGACCTTTTGCCAATACACCAGTTACGGTCTCATTCGTGCTTGCCTTGTCGTGGACCTTCCTTGACCGGAACCCCTTGCGCCCCCCCTGCTCCTCCTCCCCCGCGTAGCCGACCGCCTCGTCGAACCCGAAGGAGCCGAGCCCACCAACCATGGAAGCGGTCAGCAACAGCGATTCGTACCCGAGCTTTGACCTTTGCCAAGGGGGGGGGGGGGGGGGGGGGGGACCATAGACCCTCGCATCCCTACAATGCCGGGACGGAGCGCGTTGGGTTTTCACCAACCAGGGGGGGGGGCAGTTAACAACAGCGCCACGGGCAGGGGAGGGTATAGTTTTTTTTTTTACCACTTTTTGGTCGACATTTGACGCATGCTACGAGGATAGAGGTGCACCTGCATACAGGACATTTTTTCTGAGGCTCCTCGCTTGAGGCGCTCTATACTAATAGTAAGTAATATATACTAATGGTGAGTCAAAACAAAAAATGAAGGAATACAAAAGCGCTATATACGTACCCGACGAACATTCCCATGGCCCAAGTGTATATAGGATGAAAACTATTTCAACACAAGAATTTGAAAGACCCGGACGGGTTTTTAGGTCAACCCTTTGAGAACTGGTCCCACGTAAATGGGGAGTTTATTTAACTTTTTATTTTATTTCTTGTATATGGGGACAAACTACTTGGAATTTGTGGAATATGCTTTCAGTTCTGAAATGGGTCAAGGAGCCCGATGATTCAGAAACGAAATCAGCCAAAAAACGGTATATACCTCTACCTCTATCGCAGCACACGCCATTCTACAGCTATATGGTTGAGGGACCTTGGCGTATATGGGACAAAGCGGACTATAACCCTACACCTGAACCCTCTAACCCCATGAAACATCAACTACCTGTTGATAATTGAACCATGAAACGTCAACATGATGGGCATTTGGGTCTCCGAATAACTCGGTGAGCTCGGTAAAGTAAGTGTAGGCAAGCAAGCACACCAGAAGGCGAGCAAACAAGCCGGCAGACAAACCGGGCAGGCGAGCCAAGCAAGCAAGCAAGAAAGCAAAAAAAGCAAGCAAGAAAAACGATGAACGCAAGGAAACGAGAGGCAGGGAAACAAGCAGGGCGAGCGACCAAAAAAAACGGGCAAGCAAAGTAAACAAAGCAGCACCTGAGCAACCCCGGGAGACACACCGCCTCCAACACGTCCAGGTTTTCAAACTCCACCCACGAGGTCTCCAGGGAGGGCGTCATTCCGCACAATATCTATATGGCGGGAAGAGAGGCGGGGCGAGTTCCGGGTTTCAGCTACTAATACGCATGATATATCTGGTATTAGCTTGCGCGGCAGCTCGATCGCAAAAGCTGGCTCGGGCCAAAAAGAGAAAAAAAAACGTACCCTTTCCAAAAACAAAATCGAGCTTCGTAGATAATGGGTAAAATATGCCACGAACCAAGCCGAAACTCTCGAGTGTGAGTCGCTTCTCGGGCAAAACGCGATGGGGATAGTGCTATGTTCCCGGCGCCTTTGCATACGATCAACCTTCTACCTTTCTCAATTTTTAAGCGATCCGACGCAATGACGTGGGGGTGGGGGGGGGGGGCAAAGCTCAACACGTTGAGTCACATCGCGCACCATCAGGTAATGCAATGTCACACATCACGTCACGCGTCATGCCATACCACCCCGAAACAGGCCATTCCACGTCAGGTAGCGTCAAGTCACGCCCCATCAAAAACATTTCACAACACGTCAAGTCACGTCGCGTCACGTTAAGTTACGACCGCATCAGTCAACGCTACGCCACGTCGTGTAACGTCACACAACCACGGCACACTACATGGCGGTAATGCTACGCCATGTCCATGTCACGCCACACCCATGCCACATCACAGCGCAACATGTCACGCCAAAGGCACGTCAAAGGCACGTCAAAGTCACGTCAAGGTCACGTGGCACGTCAAGTCACGTCAGCTCCATTATCCCCCCGACATCAGGTCACACATCAGGTCGTGTCACCTAACGTCAAGTCACGTCACGTGACACGTCAAGTCCCCCCCCGATAGGAAACTTCACGTCAATTCGCGTCAAGTCACGTCACGTAAAGTCAAAGGCACGTCAAAGTCACGTCACTCCCCGTCATCTATATTTTCACCCCAACATCAAGTCGCACGCCACGCACCATCAGATAATGTCACCTAACGTCAAGTAACGTCACGCGACTAGTCAAGTCCCTCCCCGATAGGAAACTTCACGTCAAGTCACGTCACGTCAAACGTCACGTCACGTCACGTCACATCGAGCCACGTCCCACCTGCAGGAGCAATTTTAACGATTCGCAAAAACGGCGACGGGAGCCACTGCATAAAACGACCCGCCCGATATTAGGTCAATGCACCCACTTTTGTACGAACCCACCTCATACATCGCTTTGTTGGTGTTGGGCATGGACGAGTAAAACGAGGACGACGACATCCCGCTGCAGTGAAGCAACCGGTCGGCAGGCCGGGCGGGCGGGCGACGAGCGAGCGAGCGCGTAGGGAGGGGGGAAAAAAAGCGGCGCAATTAGTTCCCGTTGGAGAACGTCCACCTACAACACAATACCGGTACATGCATAAATATACGGTAGCGGTCCCTCTATAGTGCCGGTTTGAGTACGTAATGCCGGTTGCCCGGTATAGTGCCTGTGGAATGAATCGCTTGGCACAGCAGCTGATGGGATTCACCAGTGAGTGGGAGTGTGCGGAGTATATAGTGCCGGTTGCCGCTACATCTAGTGCCGGTTGAATATACATCTAGTGCCGGTTGCCGTTACATCTAGTGCCGGTTGCCACTACATCTATTTCGGGGGACCATAGTAAACACTAGTAAATAGGACCTACGGTTAACACAAAAACCTATATATTTCACCATTTTACACACAAAAGGTGGTCCTATTTACTATGGCCCCCTGTAATAGTGCCGGTGGCCGCTACATTTAGTGCCGGTTGGTGCTACATCTAGTGCCGGTTGCGGCTACATCTATTACGGGGGACGATAGTAAATAGGACCTACGGTTCACACAAAAACCTATATAGTTCGCCATTTTTACTATTAATAACAAAATTTGGTCTTATTTACTATGGCCCCCCGTAATAGTGCCGTTTGCCGCTACATTTAGTGCCGGTATTGTTGGCCGGCGCATGCATACCGGCAATATGGAGGGACCACTACCGGCTGCAATCCAGTGTTCGTGTCGCCACTGCCAACGGGGGGGTAGACCCTGCTCTGTCGTATTTTCCTTTCCGGGGCACCGAGCACCCAGTGTTCAATCAAGCCGTCGAATGCACCGGCAGCTTTCGGGCCTTTTGATGGGACGGGAGGTCTACGCAGTGTAACCCCCGATATCCAAAATACCTCTGTCCCAAGATATAAGAACCGTTCAGATTAAATACAAATATACAAACGGTTCTTATGTTTAGGAACAGAGTGGTGCCTGTTGCCACCACCCCCGGTGGTACTTTACATGTATATCCTACGACAAACGTCTCTCTCTCTCTTTAGGTTTGGTACCCCGTCAAAGCTGCTGCACCCATTTTGTTTTGAGGGGGGGGGGGCTATTAGAGGGGGGCATGAGTAAATAGGATAAAATATATTGGTAGTAAAAATGTTAACCCTAACCCATAGTACATAAGACCAAACATTGTTAGCAGAAATGCGTATACATATAGGTTTTTGTTTCTACCGTTTTTTTTGTTTTTTTTTGTCCATCCCATTTATTATCTTCGCCCTTCTTTTCTCTATCCCTCTTTAGTCGTAGCTCAGATCCGGGGTCACTAAGTAGGGCTCTTCTCCCCCCCCCCTCCCTACTACGGTACGTGCCTTGCATTTTTATCGCGAGAAGATTTCAGCACTTTCTTCCCTCGTCGACTTGCGTCGGATTCCGCCTACCCACGGCACGAAGGTGCTCTCAGCAATTGGTTCCTTTTTATTTTTCAAATAACGCAAAAATCTCACCACGGTGGGATTCGAACTTGGGTACCAATGCTAGTAGCCTTTGAAGCTGACCACTAGTCTACCGGGGCGACCGGTTTTAGATCCTATTTACTTAGGGTTAGGGTTAGTAAATATATAGGTTTTTGTGTGTACCTTAGGTCACATTTTGCTATGGTCCCCCTTAATAGTTTGAATTCAGAGTAGGTTTATTTTCAAAGCCGTAAAAGGGTGTATACTCGTCATTTTTTCTTCACAGCTCAACTCGTACGTACTTGTAACACCAGGTAGGAGGTTTAGGTTTTTAATGACAAAACAAAAAGGTACCACACAACAGCAGGAGCGTGAGGAGGTGCGGAAGCTCCACAAGACATGGGAGCCACAACAGCAGTCATCAACACAACGAACTGGGGTGGCGGGGGGGAGGGGTGTACTCATATCGTGCATGGCCTTAGTCGTAGGAACATCTAACAGCCGGTTTTCCCAATTGAGAATTGCCTTTCCGATGAGAATGAAAATCGAAAATATTGGGTTTTGAATCGTAAGAAGTGTACTTCCCTCAGAATAAAACTTTACACTGTAAACTATTGTCAGTTGTGACAGCCGTCGATGACAAAAAAAAATCAAAATCAAAATCGGCAGTCTCAAGATATCGAAGATCCAAGAAAATCAGGATATATGGGCGAGCTACCTCGCCCCTAAATGCCAATTCCCTTATATCCTCTGTTTTACGAGCCTGTCAAGGGTGATTTCATTTTTTTTTCGTAGATCAATACCTACCATCGAGTAGTAACATATATTCTAGGTTGAATATTGATTGTGAGCGAAATTTAACTCATAAAAAACAACAAAGTACTAAAATCGATTTTCATTTTCATCGGAAAGGCAATTCTCAATTAGGACAACCGGCTGATATATCATAGATTCTCCCATCCCTACAATGCCGGGACGGGGCATGTTGGGGTTCCACCAACCAGGCAGACATTGCTCGCACAAAGCGCGGAGCGCCGTAAGGTGTTGGGCGAGTCGCATGAAGGGCTCGCTGGGGGGGGGGGGGGAGACTCACCGCGAAGCCAGCTCTTTAGCCCAGGGAGACACCCCCGCAGAATTGGTGGGCGTGACGAAAGTCCCACTCGTAGACTCCAGCACAACCACCACAACATTGGGTGTCGTCCGACCACCTCCCCCGCCCCCGCCCTCGCCCCCATCCCCACCCCCAACCCCACGGCCACCCCGACCCCGCCCCCGCCCCCCACCGACACCGCTTGTTCCCGCGTTCCTCACGCCCTTGGCCCTAGCTCGGGCCCTGGCAACGCTCTTATCGGTGTTGGAGTCGCCGCCGTCCATCTCGATCCCGCCGACTATCCTCGACGAAATGGCTTCCATCACTGGCAAAGGACAAGTGAAGCCAACGTGCGCGCGTGGGTGCGTGCCGAGGTCGTGGGGGGGGGCGTTAGGTGTACAACCCCCTTTTACGTCATTTGAACCCCTTAGCTCCCTGCACCCTGGGTTCAATTATTACCGGGGACCACACTAAATAGCAGGGCCTTCCTCGGGAAAATTCCCGAACGTTTCGGGAATCGAGGTAAATCAACCATATCAAACTAACCAAGGAGGAATAAACAATGGAAAAAGCACCACAAGAAATACCAAACCACGGCGAATCGAATGACGGCATTTTCATTTCTTTTTGCGAAGAAGGAACCGCGGTATGGCCACGGGAATTTTACCACGGGAATTCAAAAGCAAATTCCCGTGGTAAAATTCCCGTGGCCATACCGCGGCTCCTACATCGTAACAAAAAAAAAACATCGTCATTCGATTCGCCGTGGTTTGGTCTTTCTTGTGGTGCTTTTAACATTGGTTATTCGGCATTGGTTAGTTTGATAAGGTCGATTTACTCGATTCCCGAAATCTTCGGGATTTTTCCCGTTCTAGGCCCTGGTAAATAGGACCAAATATTGTTTGTAAAAATAGGTAACTATATAGGTTTTTGTGTGTACCGAAGGTCCCCTATTTACTTCGTATGGTCCCCCGGAATAGACTGGATGATACGCCTGTACTTAGTGAATTCATAATTTAGAATTCTGGGCATTGCCGTGGTTTGGTTGGCTGGTTTGATTGGTCAATAGGTTGGTTGGTTGGTTGATTGGTTGGTCAGTAGGTTGGTTGGTTGGTCAGTAAGTTGGTTGATTTTTCAGTAGATTGATTGATTGATCAGTAGGTTGGTTGGTAGGCTGGTTGCTTGATCAGTAGGTTGGTTGATTGGTCAGTTGGCTGGTTGGTTAGCCAGTAGGTTGGTTGGTTGGTTGATTGATCAGTAGATCGGTTGGTTGGTCAGTAGGTTGGTTGATTGATCAGTAGGTTAATTGGTCAATAGGTGGGTTGATTGGTCAGTAGGTAGGTTGGTTGGTCAGTAGGTTGGTTGGTCGATCAGTCGATCGGTTGGCCGGTTGGTTGGTTGGCCTTGGCGCGTGCCCAAAATCGAGAGCGCACTCAAGGGACGACTCATGCACATGAAAAGCGCGCTCTTAAGGGCTCGACCACGAAAAACAAAATAAACCCCTACAGTAGTAGTGGGAAACGGGGGTACGCCTCGCGAGACAGCTTTTGGGTAGAGCTTTGAACGCCAACCCAAAAACTGTCGAAAGTAAACCCCCGCGATGCACGGCTATAGGCTTTCGACCCCAACTTGCCCGCAATTGTTTTCGCGCAGATAGATAAATAGAAGTATGTATATATATGTGCGCGTTACATCGCAGCTTTTAGATTCAGAATTCGTACATGCAGCAAACATTTAAAGAAAATTCGCTTAAACATTGGGGACGATTTTTGTTTTGTGTAACAGAATTGCAAACATTTCGCACAAACTCGAACCTAATTAGGGAGGGGTGGGCTTCTCAATGTTTGGTCAAGCAAAGCCTGTGCACGGCGCATGCACAATGGTTGTCACCTGACGAAGCCCAGCGCGGCCCCCCGCCGGCGGTGGGAGTGTTCCTCACGTCCAGAGCGACCCCGATGAAACAGTTTCTGCGGAGAAGCTTTTAATTTTGTTTTGCGCGCAAAAACGAAGAAACGAAGAGGAAAAAGCGTGTTTGTTGTTAGACGCGAGGTATACGATGGTGTATATATATCAGGGGTACTCGAGCACTTTTCAGTCACAACATTTCTGAGCGATAATGGTGATTTTTCAGCATCGTTTTGTATTGACAAAAAAAAAAAAAACGAGATAGACCTACAGTATGACTAGAGGTCATGGGATTGCTCGTGTCGGGTTTTAAGCGTTCGTACACTTTTCTAGTTTAAGTCCGTTTTTTGGGGTAATAAATTGCAGGTGCATCCCCTTCCGTGGCGTGCGTAGTCGTTGTTGTTGGTGGTGTTGTTGCTATTGTTGTTGTTGTTATTGTTATTGTTGTTGTTGTTGTTGTTGTTGTTATTGTTGTTGTTGTTGTTGTTGTTATTGTTGTTGATGTTGTTGTTGTTGGTGGTGGTGGTGGTGTTCGTGTTGTTGTTATTGTCATGGTTGTCGTTGTTGTTGTTATTGTCATTGTTGTCGTTGTTGTTGTTCCTCCAAGCGGCATCACAGGGGGATTCATACACCTTGGCCCGGCATTTTCCACGAGATGTTCGATATACACTTTTGTTTGACTTTCAACACAAAACAATCAATTATAACAACCTTACAACTGCAAACCCTCTACTATATACGAAGTATAACCCCGACCGCTCGGGAATGTAAGGACCGTTTATGTACTCATTATGAATCCAAATGGCTCTTATATTTCGGGACATGGTCATATATACCACTCTGATCGGTAATAGAGGGATCGTTTGTATATTAACACTTAATCGAATTGGTGCTTACATTTCGGGACAGAGCGGTATATAGGAGTTAGTGTGACCTACCAACAACCAGCCTAGTACCGGGAAACATTTATATATAATAGTCAAAACATGGGGGAATACGCAGTTTTTGGGCCCATCGTGAGGTTCTGATTTATCATCACATTAGCCCCCCCCCCTCCGGTATATAGTCGTAAACACTACCGACAAAAATATCACACCTGGTGCAAGGCAGGCGATATACACAAAAATATAACGCCATCTTAACTCCTCAAGAACTGGTCCAACGTGTTTGGGGACAAGCTACTTGGAATTAGTGTAGTTTTTTTGTGTTTGGTTCTGAAATTAAAGCACCTTAAGGCGGTAGTCCACGTGCCGCCCGAGGCCGAACACCAGCACCGCCACCACCACACACCCCAAGCAGGCCCCCAGAACGACCCGCACGCTGAAGACCACGCGTGCCGCGAGCCCTGCCCCGGCCGTCGCGACTCGCCAGCACCTGCAACGCACCCAGCCGCGGCCCAGAGAGGTGGGCGGGCGGGAGGGGGGAGGGGGGGGGGGGGGGGGGGGGGGGGGGGGGGGGGGGGGGGGGGGGGGGGAGAGGCGAGCCAAGAGGAAAACTTGAACACATTCGTGATTATAAATAGTAGGGGGTCGAGCGGTCGAGGGTACCAGAAAATTACGTGCCATAGAAACGAGTAGTATAATATTATCTTGTTGTTGTTGTTGTTGTTGTTGTTGTTGTTGTTGTTGTTCGTGTTGTTGTTGTTCTTGTTCTTGCTGTTGTTGTTGTCGATGTCGTTGTTGCTGTTTTCGTTGGTGGTGTTGGTGTTGGTGTTGGTGGTGGTGGTGGCAGTGGTGGTGTGGTTGATACCACGTTATTCTTTCCGATACCTAGGCACGGTATACTTATACTAAAATCGAGTAAATAATAAAAAGAAGAAGAAAAAAAAAAAACGTTCTTGATTCGTAATTTTCCGTACGAAAATCCCACCCTCCCTCTGTTTTGGTTTTTCTTCATTTTAGGACACGGGAGGGGGGAGTGTGGCTGCCATCTTCCTCTTATTTCTGGTAGTATCGTTGCTTCGTCGTGTACCCTCGGGTATACGAGTAAGTCTATAAATGCAGAATGACAACAACAACAACAACAACAAAAACAGCAAGCACAAGCACAGCAAAGCGTCCCCCAGCATATATAAAAAAAATGTTGGGGTGCAGCTTGAAATTAACTATTAATACTATTACGGGGGACCATAGTAAATACTAGTAAATAGGACCAAATGTTGTTAGTAATAGTAAAAATAGGTAAATATATAGGTTCAATACCATAGGTCCTATTTACTATGATCCCTCGTAATGCCGCTGTGTGTAGACCACACCTACCTGCGCAGCAACCCATTCTTCTCCTGGTTCCTCGGCGCGTGGGCAGCGGTGTCGGCGGCGGCGGCGGCAGCAGCAGCAGAAGCAGCGGCGGCGGCGGCGGCGGCACTCTTTAGCTTGCGCGCGGCCACGGCCACAGCGACCAAGGCGCATGCGATCAGAACGACCGTGTTGAAGGCTCGCCGCCCTTCGACATTGACCGCGATGAAGATAATGGGACCGAGGCTCTTCTTCGCCACGAGGATGGCGTCGCCGTCCAGCAGAGACCTGGCGGGTCGGAGTTCAAGGGCAACGGAGGCGTTTACGGGTTGGGACAGCATTGCGATGGCAGGATGGGATGAGTGGGTGGGTGGGTGGGTTGGTGGGTGGATGAGTGGGTGGATGGATGGATGGATGGGTGGATGGATGAATGTATGTATGGACGGATGGATGGATGGATGGATGGATGGATGGATGGATGGATGAATGAATGAATGAATGGATGGATGGATGGATGGATGGATGGATGGATGAATGGATGGATGGATAGATGGATGGGTGGATGGATGGATGGATGGATGGACGGATGGGTGGATCGTGGATGGATGGATAGATGGATGGAAGGGTGCATTGATGGATGCCTGCCAGGTCATGGATTCCGCTGCCCGCTAACCTACAGAGGCCAGTTACGCCCATCAGTAGCAGCAGGGATCTGCATAATTTTCGCCGTCACGTAGACACAGATCGGACTCCAAGTAGATACCATATATCATTTTTTTTTTATGTTTGTACTTTCCAGCTTCACCATGCTTTACCACAGGTGTCTACCAGGTACTAAACACGTGTCAAGAGTTTACCCTTCCCCGCCCCGGTACGTACGACGTGCCTGGCTTTTCATCGCACACATCAGTATAATCGGAAATATAGACCAGATAAGGTAATATTGCAAATTGTACGCATTGTGGCAGTCGAAACGTACCTAACACTTTCGATCAGACTGGTAGGGTTTAATTTACCATTCAACAGCACCAACAACACAGACAGCCGTGGCAAGCCGCCGCGCGTGCTGTCCGCCGTCTGGTGGCTGTTATTATTGATATTATTGGCGCTGAAGGCATCTTAAGACGATATCAACCAACGTGAGGCGCGATTCTCCCTGAGAAGCAGGGCTGGGCGGCACCACTTAGCGGGCCGAAGGATTCCCTTGACCGCAGCAGCATGTCGCAGTACAGCAGCATGTCGCAGTACAGCAGCATGTCGCAGTACAGCAGCATGTCGCAGTACAGCATGCGTATAGAGCGCAATATGCCGCTATATAGTACCAAATATACTGGTACTGCTGATGCTGCTATGATGTTGTGCTGGTACGCAGCAGAGCCCAGCAGTTACTGGTACTGATACACATTAATACACAACAAGCAGCCGTTTGGGTGTCGATAATGCTCGTGCAGCCTCTTGTACGGGGCACTCGTTGCTCTTATCGAGCTCTGTTCAATATCTCAACTTGTGCTGTTCAAAGTTTGATGCTGTACTATTAACGCACCAGGACACCGCAGTACCGGTACTGGTGTACACCGTTCACATGATTGGCCCCAGCCAGCAACAAAATGGCTTTCGATGTTTTCGAACAACAGTCTCGTGTACGGGCACCCTTTTGCCCCCAGTCGAGCAATTTACGTGCACTCAATATATCACCTCGTGCTGTAGAAGTACAGGTGCTCCACTCCGACAAACACCAGGATACCCAACGCCAGACCCGAGAGCGCCAACCAATGCACAGCCGTCGCCAACCGCAGCAGGGCGACACGATGCCACGCCGTCAATCGCACTGGTACTACAAGGGGGCTATTTCCGGCTCCTCCTCCTCCTCCTCCTCCTCCTCCTCCTCCTCCTCCTCCCTCTCCCTCCCCGAGCCGGGAGCAGGGAGAAGAGCGCTCGGCAGGAGAAGTGCCACAGCCCGAAGAGAGCGTCGAAGGTAACGAGGTCTTCGGCAATGACAGCCGCGGCGCCAGGGGATATCCGATCCCCGCCGAGAAGGGAGAGTTTGTGAAGCTTGAGCGCGACCGTCGTGGCTCCCAGCCCGCCAAAGACTGCCTGCGGTGACCGGCACATGGCACAATAACAGCATACGACGTACCAGGTATATTAAACAAAATAATTGTAAATACGTCAGGTGTGAGTTCAACCGATTGAATAGTTGATACTCAACTTTGCGAACTGCGTAGAACGTTTGGTCTATGTGTTATTTGTAGTGTTCGTGTGGGATTCGTGTTGTATTAGGTACCCTACTACTCTAGTAGTTACTACTCAGTTTTATAGTTGCATGCGTGGGTACCCTGCAGTAAGGAAGGTATGGAACAAGGCAGTTGGACCTGCCCTATTGCTACTCTCGCCTTATCCCGACGTAATCCTTTTGGGTAGGGCTGGGCACTGGCACAGCAGTATGTACTGGATGTAGTAGTCTACTGGCGGCAGTAATCTACTGTCAGTAGTAATCTACTGATTGACCCCGCCAGCATATTCACCAGTGGTTGTTTTCTTACGCACGTCCATGAAACATGCCACCGTTATAATACGGAAACCCACCAAAGGCGTTTCGGGAGGAGAAACAAGAGAGGAGAAAGACAGTACCGTTTTGCTGCTGCAATCCAGTATACCGATTCAATTTGACTACAGTACAATCGCTACTGATTGACTGAGTCAGCCGGTGCCCAGTCCCCTACTTTTGGGCCTTCATAGCGGGAAACTGGCGTTTTAAAAGTGACGGCTACAGCGTGATCGGGGGATGGTACATTATTTAAAAAAAAAAAAAAAAAAAACATCTGTGAGATCGAGGATTTCGTCGAAACTCAATTTTGCTAGCTAAGTGTGATACTTCGATCGCGCGATCGCTCGTACTTACGGGTTTTATATGCCCTCATGCAGGATGTACATCCCGCATGAGGGGGACACAATCTGAGGCTGTACAATTCAGGGAGCGTCTGTCTACAATGGTTGGTGTCGGAGGTACAATGGTTGCAATGCAAGGAGTCGAACGGCACGGGTACAACATGGTCACCCTACCCCTGTAACGGCTAGGCGCTCACGCTGCTTGCACTCGTAGACCGTCGATACCACCAAGCGTTATCACTGTTTTCGGTCGCTATCGCCGGGATCCCGAAAGGGGTTAAGGCCACATAAGCCGGGGATAAAGGCCGAAAACCGGCCTTAACCCATTTAGAACTGAAAAAAACAATCCTCACTAATTTCAAGTAGTTTGTCCCCCAATATGTGGGACCAGTTCTCAAGGGGTTAAAGTGGGGGAGAAATAGCTTGGGACAACATATATTGAGTTTAAAAATCGGGACAAGCCGGTTTTGGTTTGCTTTGTCTCTATTTTTGCTTTGTAAATGACTGCCTTATTTTCGGGGGTGTACCCACTGCATATACAAACGTTCATATGCGTATGCAAACTGGAGTTATGCTTTTACGAGTTCGGCGGCTGGTTTGTGTATGTATGAAAATATATACCAGGTATATATATACAAGGGCTCCGCATGGGTGTCGGCATTCGCCGGCACCCATGCTTCGGATAGGGCAATTTACCTGGCACATCAGTTATTTCGTACCATCCTTAATATTTACGACAATTTGATGGCGCTCGGTCGTGTTTCGATATCTGACGTGCAGAATCAAGGTAATGCCAAGTGTTGCAGGAAGAAGGGAATGCTGCGTGTTGAAATATTCAGTTCGCAACCTCATTTCTCAGTCTCAACAGTAGTCAGTCTCAGAAATGTGATCAGTCGCTTTTGGTGTTCCGTGGATAGTCTCAGTTTTCAGGATAGTTTGTGAGATTTGCGACAACAATGTGATGGCGATCGCTCGTGTTTTGATATTTGACACATACTACGTACAGAGTCAAGGCAATGCCAAGTGTCGCAGGAAGGAGGAAACGCTAACTTTGTTGATACTCAGTTCGCAACTTCATTTCTCAGTTTCTGTCAGAAATGTACCAGTCGCGGTCCCGGTGTCGGGCTCAGTTTTGGTCGTGCAGCGAAAACACTAGTGCCGAGCAAGCGGTTGCGCGTGGATATAGTCGAGATATTTCAAAGCTGGCGGCAACGGGGAGGGGGTCTCAATCCTTCTCTGACTCTCGTGTCGGAGCAGACTACTCGTATCTACAGCACTATACACAGGCAGCAAGCTTATTTCGTGGTTGTTTCTTGGAGATCCGAAATATAGCGAGGTTCTACGTACGTTCTTCTAAGTGCTACAGACCAGCTGCTCGTTACATCGTACGTACAAAACAGCAGTACTTTGTACCTGGTACTACGCTGTTGTTCTACGTACAAACTCATATTTCTACCCTGAAAAGAAGGGAGCTACAGCATCAGTACCAAGGCAGTATGAATCCACCCGAGAAAAAATCGGCCAAACTTTTTGTTGTCGTATTATTGTGCTACTACTGTTCTACGGTAGTACTGACTGTACAAAGACTGCCGTGCTTGCTGCTGTAGTATCGTACTCGTATCCCGACGAAGCAAGGTCGAAGGGGTGGAAGGGACTAAAGCTCGGAGGTAGTTGGGAGTAGGTAGTCGCATTTGCGAGACCGAGCTATCGAAGCTCGCGACCGAAAAAAAAGCCCAAGATCCTGGAACAAATACAGGTAAAAAGTACGTACGTAGAACCTCGCTATGAGTACGAGTATCTCCAAGAAACAACCACAAAATGATCTTACTGCCTCGAAGAAACAACCTCGACGCCCCGCAAATAGCCTTCCTGCCTCGAAGAAAAAGTGTCGATGTCCCGCCGTCTCGAAAGAGCCGACGGATTGAAGGCCGCCGCGCTCGGCGGCGACGCGCGACCTCGAGAGAGCGCGAGCGGGAACAGGCCCGTCGGAGGCCAGAGAAGGCGACCCGCGAGAGAACGGACGAGAAAGCGCGGGCGAGGCGCCGAGAGCTGACGCGTTTCCATTTCGGTCTGAAGCCCAGACGATAGGAGGGACTTCGGCCATTTCCAAAATCACGAGAGGCATCGATGCTCATTCTATGTATATCTATATTATAATATAGATATATAATATATGTATATATTTGAAGTGTGTTTTCTCTGTCTCACAGCTCGTGACACTATAATTAGTGTATCTCTAGGATAAGGAATCAGTACGTACATATATAGGAAGGATGGTTTAATGTGAAGACAACACACACGTATGCCTGTATACCCGATCGGGGATGGTGTGCCGGGGCTTACACTGCTTCCACCTTTTCCCAGAGCCGACGGCTGGCTCGGGTATAGATCTCGAGTGCGGAGCCCCCCCCCAAAATGTATCTCGGTATATGTCACCCTCCCCCCTGTACTTCGTATGCCGTATATTACATATATGTCCCCCTCATACGGGATGTACATCCTACATGAGGACATATAAAATCCGTAAGTACGCGCGATCGAAGTATTACACTCAGTTAGCAAAGATGAGCTTCGACGAAATCCTCGAGCTCACAGCTGTTTTTTTTTCTTTCTTTCTTTAAATATATACCATGCATCAATAATGTTGCTTTTTTCCCGAGCAATGCCTTGTACGTAGGATGGCGGAATCCGACGCAAGTCGACGAGGGAAGAAAGTGCTGAAACCTTCTCGCGATAAAAATGCAAGGCAAGAACCGTACGTGGTGGGGGAGGAGGGAGAAGAGCCTACTTTGTGACCCCGGATCTGAGTTACGACCAGGAAGGAGAGAGAAAGGAAGGGCGAAGATAATAAATGGGATGGGGAAAAAAAAAAATGCCTTGCAGGGGCGGTAGCTTATTTTCTGAGCTCCTGACAGCTAGTAGTGGTGTTGGATATGGAAAGAAAATCGAATTCGATATGATGTCGGTAAAGTCAAACATACTATTAATTATAATCGATCCGATTTCGATTTTTTTTTACACATGGAAGCTTTCGTTCAGTGTCACCACGAATCGGCCGGTGGATGCGAGGGGATGGAGGGGGGTGTCGATCCGATTTCCATTTTTGATACATGGAATTGTTTGTTCAGATCAAAATATCTCCCGCCGAAATTTGAGATCGAAGGCGTTTTTTTTCGCGCAAACCCGAGCAACATTCGTATGCGCTGTATGCGCTACAACAGCTATGAATAGTAGTCTTAAAACAGGTGTACTATATACTGCAGGTCGTAGTAAAAGCGTCCTACTATATACTGTAGTACCGTATATGACACTGTATGCCACACCCCCTCGGACGAGATTCAACGCTGATTTTCTCGACGACCGGTCGAACGCTAACCCCGAGCGACCCGTCCATGGAAAGATCTCGACGAGATAGATGCTCCGAAAGCCGCCTTTTCTGTTGTCCGTGCCCCCCTGGTTTTGGAGAAAATTGGCTTTGAAATTCACCCCAGGGGGGGGTGATATACACTGTCATATACGGTAGCTACTCCCTTGAGAAGCTCAACCGGTCCCAGTGACAAAAAAAAAATGCCTCAGAAGGCAAAAACTAACTGCAACCACTTTACGGTATACCGTACCGTGGGATGAGTCGTTTATGGTATACCGTACCGTGGGATGATGACCCGTGCTACGACAGGGGTACAAGTAGCACATTTTCAATAAAGCAGTTTCTGAATGCCGGAGCTCCTTAACCCAAAAAATCGTCCTTTTATGCCATTTTTGTTTTTTCTGCAGTATGATTTTTTCAAATGGGATTGTCCATCGGGAGGCGTTTTTCTTTCGTCTTGAAAATCTGTTTCGAGGTGACTTAAGTACTGTTAATAGAGAGCTCCTCAAGTGACGAGTCATTCAACGTGGACCCTCCCGAACCGGGGGGGGGAGGGGTGTACTTTATTTTCATGCATGGCCGTAGTTGTATGACCATAGACCAAGGGGGGGGGGCGTACTCATTTGTTGCTTGCCTCAGTCATTTGACCATTGACCACGCATCCCTTTCGAGACGGAGAACCGTTCCTACTCCTGGGGGTGTACTCATGTCATGCATGGCCGTAGTCGTATGACCATAGGTAGACCCTACTCGCATCCCTACAATGCTGGGACGGAGCACGTCGGGTTTTCCCCGACCAGGCAGGGGGAGAGGGGGGGGGGCGTGCCCCTGTCGCATGAACAGTACGCATCACCAACCTCTTGCCAATACACCAGTTACGGTCTCATTCGTGCTTGCCTTGTCGTGGACCTTCCTTGACCGGAACCCCTTGCGCCCCCCCTGCTCCTCCTCCCCCGCGTAGCCGACCGCCTCGTCGAACCCGAAGGAGCCGAGCCCGCCAACCATGGAAGCGGTCAGCAACAGCGATTCGTACCCGAGCTTTGACCTTTGCCGAGGCGGGGGGGGCAGTTAACAACAGCGCCACGGGCAGGGGAGGGTATAGTTTTTTTTTTAACCACTTTTTGGTCGACATTTGACGCATGCTACGAGGATAGAGGTGCACCTGCATACAGGACATTTTTTCTGAGGCTCCTCGCTTGAGGCGCTCTATACTAATAGTAAGTAATATATACTAATGGTGAGTCAAAACAAAAAATCAAGGAAAACAAAAGCGCTATATACGTACCCGACGAAGATTCCCATGGCCCAAGTGTATATAGGATGAAAAAAAAATCAACACAATAATTTGAAAGACCCGGACGGTTTTCTAGGTCAACCCCTTGAAAACTGGTCCCACATAAATGGTTTTTTTTTTTTTTTTTTAATATATGGGGACAAACTACTCGGAACTACTGTAGTGGAATATGTTTTCAGTTCTGAAATGGGTCAAGGAGCCCGATCATTCAGAAAAAAAAAATCAGCCAAAAAACGGTATACCTCTATGCATACATCTATCGCAGCACACGCCATTCTACAGCTATGGTTGAGGGACCTTGGCGTATATGGGACAAAGCGGACTATAACCCTACACCTGAACCCTCCAACTCCATGAAACATCAACTACCTGTTGATAATTGAACCATGAAACGTCAACATGATGGGCATTTGGGTCTCCGAATAACTCGGTGAGCTCGGTAAAGTAAGTGTAGGCAAGCAAGCACACCAGAAGGCGAGCAAACAAGCCGGCAGACAAACCGGGCAGGCGAGCCAAGCAAGCAAGCAAGCAAGCAAGAAAGCAAAAAAAGCAAGCAAGAAAAACGATGAACGCAAGGAAACGAGAGGCAGGGAAACAAGCAGGGCGAGCAACCAAAAAAAACGGGCAAGCAGGGTAAACAAAGCAGTACCTGAGCAACCCCGGGAGACACACCGCCTCCAACACGTCCAGGTTTTCAAACTCCACCCACGAGGTCTCCAGGGAGGGCGTCATTCCGCACAGTATCTATATGGCGGGAAGAGAGGCGGGGCGAGTTCCGGGTTTCAGCTACTAATACGCATGATATATCTGGTATTAGCTTGCGCGGCAGCTCGATCGCAAAAGCTGGCTCGGGCCAAAAAGAGATTAAAAAACGTACACTTTCCAAAAACAAAATCGAGCTTCGTAGATAATGGGTAAAATATGCCACGAACCAAGCCGAAACTCTCGAGTGTGAGTCGCTTCTCGGGCAAAACGCGATGGGGATAGTGCTATGTTCCCGGCGCCTTTGCATACGATCAACCTTCTACCTTTCTCAATTTTTAAGCGATCCGACGCAATGACGTGGGGGGGGGGGGGGGGGCAATGCTCAACACGTTGAGTCACATCGCGCACCATCAGGTAATGCAATGTCACACATCACGTCACGCGTCATGCCATACCACCCCGAAACAGGCCATTCCACGTCAGGTAGCGTCAAGTCACGCCCCATCAAAAACATTTCACAACACGTCAAGTCACGTCGCGTCACGTTACGTTACGACCGCATCAGTCAACGCTACGCCACGTCGTGTAACGTCACACAACCACGGCACACTACATGGCGGTAATGCTACGCCATGTCCATGTCACGCCACACCCATGCCACATCACAGCGCAACATGTCACGCCAAAGGCACGTCAAAGGCACGTCAAAGGCACGTCAAGGTCACGTGGCACGTCAAGTCACGTCAGCTCCATTATCCCCCCGACATCAGGTCACACATCAGGTCATGTCACCTAACGTCAAGTCACGTCACGTGACACGTCAAGTCCCCCCCCGATAGGAAACTTCACGTCAATTCGCGTCAAGTCACGTCACGTAAAGTCAAAGGCACATCAAAGTCACGTCACTCCCCGTCATCTATATTTTCACCCCAACATCAAGTCGCACGCCACGCACCATCAGATAATGTCACCTAACGTCAAGTAACGTCACGCGACACGTCAAGTCCCTCCCCGATAGGAAACTTCACGTCAAGTCACGTCACGTCAAACGTCACGTCACGTCACGTCACATCAAGCCACGTCCCACCTGCAGGAGCAATTTTAACGATTCGTAAAAACGGCGACGGGAGCTACTGCATAAAACGACCCGCCCGATATTAGGTCAATGGCACCCACTTTTGTACGAACCCACCTCATACATCGCTTTGTTGGTGTTGGGCATGGATGAGTAAAACGAGGACGACGACATCCCGCTGCAGTGAAGCAACCGGTCGGCAGGCCGGGCGGGCGGGCGGGCGACGAGCGAGCGAGCGCGCAGGGAGGGAGGAAAAAAAGCGGCGCAATTAGTTTCCGTTGGAGAACGTCCACCTACAACACAATACCGGTGCATGCATAAATATACGGTAGCGGTCCCTCTATAGCTCTATAGTGCCGGTTTGAGTACGTAGTGCCGGTTGCCCGGTATAGTGCCTGTAGAATGAATCGCTTGACACAGCAGCTGATGGGATTCACCAGTGAGTGGGAGTTGTGCGGAGTATATAGTGCCGGTTGCCGCTACATATAGTGCCGGTTGAAGATGCATCTAGTGCCGGTTGCCGTTACATCTAGTGCCGGTTGCCACTACATCTATTTCGGGGGACCATAATAAACACTAGTAAATAGGACCTACGGTTAACACAAAAACCTATATATTTCACCATTTTTACTAACAAAAGGTGGTCCTATTTACTATGGCCCCCTGTAATAGTGCCAGTTTCCGCTACATTTAGTGCCGGTTGATGCTACATCTAGTGCCGGTTGCGGCTACATCTATTACGGGGGACGATAGTAAATAGGGCCTACGGTTCACACAAAAACCTATATAGTTCGCCATTTTTACTATTAATAACAAAATTTGGTCCTATTTACTATGGCCCCCCGTAATAGTGCCGTTTGCCGCTACATTTAGTGCCGGTATTGTTGGCCGGCGCATGCATACCGGCAATATGGAGGGACCACTACCGGCTGCAATCCAGTGTACGTGTCGCCACTGCCAACGGGGGGGTAGACCCTGCTCTGTCGTATTTTTCTTTCCGGGGCACCAAGCACCCAGTGTTCAATCAAAAGCCGTCGAATGCACCGGCAGCTTTCGGGCCTTTGATGGGACGGGAGATCTACGCAGTGTAACCCCCGATATCCAAAATACCTCCGTCCCAAGATATAAGAACCGTTTAGACTAAATACAAATATACAAACGGTTCTTATGTTTAGGAACAGAGTGGTGCCTGTTGCCACCACCCCCGGTGGTACTTTACATGTATATCCTACAACAAACGTCTCTCTCTCTTTTTAGGTTTGATACCCCGTCAAAGCTGCTGCACCCATATTTTTTTGAGGGGGGGGGGGCTATTACAGGGGGGCATGAGTAAATAGGACCACATATATTAGTAGTTAAAATGTTAACCCTAACCCACAGTACATAGGACCAAACATTGTTAGCAAAATATGCGTATACATATAGGTTTTTGTTTCTACCGGTTTTTTTTTTTTTGTTGTCCATCCCATTTATTATCTTCGCCCTTCTTTTCTCTCTCCCTCTTTAGTCGTAACTCATATCCGGGGTCACTAAGTAGGCTCTTCTCCCTCCTCCCGCACTACGGTACGTGCCTTGCATTTTTATCGCGAGAAGATTTCAGCACTTTCTTCCCTCGTCGACTTGCGTCGGATTCCGCCTATCCACGGCACGAAGGCGCTCTCAGCAATTGGTTCTTTTTTATTTTTCAAATAACGTAAAAGTCTCACCACGGTGGGATTCGAACTTGGGTACCAATGCTATTAATGGTAGCCTTTGAAGCTGACCACTAGTCTACCGGGGCGACCGGTTTTAGATCCTATTTACGTAGGGTTAGGCTTGGGTTAGGGTTAGTAAATATATAGGTTTTTGTGTGTACCTTAGGTCACATTTTGCTATGGTCCCCCTTAATAGTTTGAATTCAGAGTAGGATTATTTTCAAAGCCGTAAAAGGGTGAATAATCGTCACATTTTCTTCACAGCTCAACTCGTACGTACTTATAACACCAGGTAGGAGGTTTAGGTTTTTAATGACAAAACAAAAGGTACCACACAGCAGCAGGAGCGTGAGGAGGTGCGGAAGCTCCACAAGACATGGGAGCCACAACAGCAGTCATCAGTACAACGAACTGGGGTGGCGGGGGGGAGGGGTGTACTCATATCGTGCATGGCCTTAGTCGTAGGAACATCTAGCAGCCGGTTTTATCAATTGAGAATTGCCTTTCCGATGAGAATGAAAATCGAAAATATTGGGTTTTGAATCGTAAAAAATGTACTTCCCTCACAGGCAGAATTAACATTGTAAACTATTGTCAGTTGTGACAGCCGTCGATGACAAAAAAAAATCAAAATCGGCATCGGCAGTCTCAAGATATCAAAGATCAAAGAAAATCAGGGTATATGGGCGAGCTACCTCGCCCCTTAATGCCAATTCCCTTATATCCTCTTTTTTACGAGCCTGTCAAGGTTGATTTCATTTTTTTTTCGTAGATCAATACCTACCATCGAGTAACATATATTCTAGGTTGAATGTTGATTGTGAGCGAAATTTAACTCATAAAAAACAACAAAGTACTAAAATCGATCTTCATTTTCACCGGAAAGGCAATTCTCAATTAGGACAATCGGCTGATATATCATAGATCCTCCCATCCCTACAATGCCGGGACGGGGCATGTTGGGCTTCCACCAACCAGGCAGACATTGCTCGCACAAAGCGCGGAGCGCCGTAAGGTGTTGGGCGAGTCGCATGAAGGGCTAGCTGCATCCTACTCGTAAGAACGGCTTGTGAGGCGGACTTTCTTGCATCGTATATATGACAGCGTCGAATTAATTAATTCGCTTTCTGGTCTGGGGTGGAGGAGACATAATTTTAGGGGCCATTTGGGCCGAGAGATGAGAAGAGGGTGGGGGCCGAATCGGCGCATATATAATTACAGTACACGACACCTGATAAGAAACAAGCTAGTAAGAAAGCCAGGCTGATTTTTAAAGGAAAATAAGAAATTCGAGGGTCGTTATCTTGAAATTAGTGTAGAAAGCACCCTCTCTCGAATAAGAAATCCAGCCTGGGCCAGCTTTCCTGTTTCTTATTAGGTGTCCTATACTGTACACAGGGCGGAACATGAGGTGTACAAAAAAAAAAAAATGAATGCGGAGGGCCCCCGAGTCTCGTCCGAATACCTCAAGCCTGGGAACACAAGCAAATTGCTGGCAAAAACATNGGGGGGGGGGGGGGCGTTAGGTATATAACCTTACTTGCGTCCTTTAAACCCTTAGCTCCCTGTACCCTGAGTTCAACTGTTACGGGAGACCACAGTATTGTTAGTAAAAAAAGGTAAACATATAGGTTTTAGTGTGTCCGTAGGTCCTCGATTCACCATGGTCCCCCGTCATAGACTGGATGATACACCTGTACTTAGTGAATTCAGAATTTGTAATTATGGACATTGCCGCCGTTTGGTTGGCCGGTTGGTCAGTAGGTGGGTTGGTTGGTTGGTTGGTTGGTTGATCAGTAGGTTGGTTGCTTGATTGGTCAGTAGATCGGTTGATTAGTCGGTAGGTTGGTTGGTCAGTAGGTTGGTTGGTTGGTTGGTCAGTAGATCGGTTGGTCGATCAGTCGATCGGTTGGTTGGTTGGTTGGTTGGTTGATTGGCGCGCGCCCAAAATCGAGAGCGCACTCAAGGGACGACTACTCGTACCGTACATGGAAAACGCGCTTTTCAGGGCTCACCACGAAAAAAAAATAATTTCCAAGTACAGCAGTGGGAAACGGGGGTAAGCCTCACGAGACAGCGTGTGGGTAGAGCTTTGAACGCCAATCCGAAAGCTGTCCAAAGGTAACCCCCGCGATGCCCGGCTATAATTGTGTTTGCCTCAATTTGCCCGTAATTTTTTTCGCTTAGGTACACATATGCGTTATCTTTAAAGTTTGTACATGCAGCAAAAAGCGAAAAAGAAAAGAAAAATCGCTTAAACATCGGGGGCCATTTTCGTTTGTGTAAAACAAACATGCAAACATTTCGCACAAACTCGAACCAGATTAGGGCGGGAGCTTCTTCATGTTTGGTCAATTAAAGCCTGCGCACTACGCATGCACAATGGTTGTCACCTGACGAAGCCCAGCGCGGCCCCCCGCCGGCGGTGGGAGTGTTCCTCACGTCCAGAGCGACCCCGATGAAACAGTTTCTGCGGAGAAGCTTTTAATTTTGTTTTGCGCGCAAAAACGAAGAAAAAGAGGAAAAAACGTGTTTGTTGTTAGACGCGAGGTATACGATGGTATATATACATCAGGGGTACTCGAGCACTTTTCGGTCACAACATTTCTGAGCGATAATGGTGACTTTTCAGCATCGTTTTGTATTGACAACACAAACAAAACGAGATAGACATATGGGATTGCTCGTGTCGGGTTTTAAGCGTTCGTACACTTTTCTAGTTTAAGTCCGTTTTTTTGGGGTAATAAATTGCAGGTGCATCCCCTTCCGTGGCGTGCGTAGTCCTTGTTGTTGTTGTTGTTGTTGTTGGTGGTGGTGGTGTTCGTGTTGTTGTTATTGGCATTGTTGTTGTTGTTGTGCCTCCAAGCGGCATCATAGGGGGATTCATACACCTTGGCCCGGCTTTTTCCACAAGATGGTCGATATACACTTTTGTTTGGCTTTCAACACAAAACAATCAGTTATAACAACCTTACAACTGCAAACCCTTTACTATATACGAAGTATAACCCCGACCGCTCGGGAATGTAAGGACCGTTTATGTACCCATTATGGATCCAAATGGATCTTATATTTCGGGACATGGTGATATATACCACTCTGATCGGTAATATAGGGATCGTTTGTATATTAACACTTAATCGAATTGGTGCTTACATTTCGGGACAGAGCGGTATATAGGAGTTAGTGTGACCTACCAACAACCAGCCTAGTACCGGGAAACATTTATATATAATAGTCAAAACATGGGGGAATACGCAGTTTTTGGGCCCATCGTGAGGTTCTGATTTCTCATCACATTAGCCCCCCCCCCTCCGGTATATAGTCGTAAACACTACTGACAAAAATATCACACCTGGTGCAAGGCAGGCGATACACACAAAAAGATAACGCCATCTTACCTCCTCAAGAACTGGTCCAACGTGTTTGGGGACAAACTACTTGGAATTAGTGTAGTTTTTTTGGTGTTTGGTTCTGAAATTAAAGCACCTTAAGGCGGTAGTCCACTTGCCGCCCGAGGCCGAACACCAGCACCGCCACCACCACACACCCCAAGCAGGCCCCCAGAACGACCCGCACGCTGAAGACCACGCGTGCCGCGAGCCCTGCCCCGGCCGTCGCGACTCGCCAGCACCTGCAACGCACCCAGCCGCGGCCCAGAGAGGCGGGCGGGAGGGGGGAGGGGGGGGGGGGGGGGGGGGGGGGGGGGGGGGGGGGGGGGGGGGGGGGGAGAGGCGAGCCAAGAGGAAAACTTGAACACGTTCGTGATTATAAATAGTAGGGGGTCGAGCGGTCGAGGGTACCAAAAATTACGTGCCATAGAAACGAGTAGTATAATATTATGTTGTTGTTGTTGTTGTTGTTGTTGTTGTCGTTGTTGTGGTTGTCCTTGCTGTTGTTGTTGTCGATGTCGTTGTTGTTGTTTTCATTGGTGGTGTTGGTGTTGGTGTTGGTGGTGGTGGTGGCAGTGGTGGTGTGGTTGATACCACGTTATTCTTTCCGATACCTAGGCAGGGTATCCTTATACTAAAACCAAGTAAACAATAAAAAGAAGAAGAAAAAAAAACGTTCTTGATTTGTAAATTTCCGTACGAAAATCCCACCCTCCCTCTGTTTTGGTTTTTCTTCATTTTAGGACACGGGAGGGGGGAGTGTGGTTGCCATCTTCCTCTTATTTCTGGTATTATCGTTGCTTCGTCGTGTACCTTCGGGTATACGAGTAAGTCTATAAATGCAGAATGACAACAACAACAACAACAAAAACAGCAAGCAAAAGCACAGCAAAGCGTCCCCCAGCATATATAAAAAAAAATGTTGGGGTGCAGCTTGAAATTAACTAACTATTACTGGGGACCATAGTAAATATCATAGAATAGGACCAAATGTTGTTAGTAATAGTAAAAATAGGTAAATATATAGTTTTAATACCATAGGTCCTATATACTATGGTCCCCGTAATGCCGCTGTGTGTAGACCACACCTACCTGCGCAGCAACCCATTCTTCTCCTGGTTCCTCGGCGCGTGGGCAGCGGTGTCGGCGGCGGCGGCAGCAGCAGCAGAAGCAGCGGCGGCGGCGGCGGCGGCACTCTTTAGCTTGCGCGCGGCCACGGCCACAGCGACCAAGGCGCATGCGATCAGAACGACCGTGTTGAAGGCTCGCCGCCCTTCGACATTGACCGCGATGAAGATAATGGGACCGAGGCTCTTCTTCGCCACGAGGATGGCGTCGCCGTCCAGCAGAGACCTGGCGGGTCGGAGTTCGAGGGCAACGGAGGCGTTTACGGGTTGGGGCAGCATTGCGATGGCATGATGCGATGGGTTGGTGGGTGGGTTGGTGGGTGGGTTCGTACGTTCGTTCGTACATACTCTCGTCTCGTCGGGGATGTAACAGCTGTGTCCCGCGTGCCCGTGCGTGGTATTTGGTTGGAGTATAAAACGGAGATCGTACCGTCCGCCAGAGTGTGTACGTACTTGTAGTGTGTATATATTACACTCGGCTAGCAAATANGGGTGGGTGGATGGGTGGGTGGATGGATGGATGGATGGATGGATGGATGGATGGATGGATGAATGGATGGACGGATGGATGGACGGATGGGTGGATCGTGAATGGATGGATGGATGGATGGAAGGGTGCATTGATGGATGCCTGCCAGGTCATGGATTCCGCTGCCCGCTAACCTACAGAAGTCCGTTACGCCCATCAGTAGCAGCAGGGATCTGCATAATTTTCGCCGTCACGTAGACACAGATCGGACTCCACGTAGATACCATATATCATTTTGTTTCAATGTTTGTACTTTCCAGCTTCACCATGTTTTACCACAGGTGTCTACCAGGTACTAAACACGTGTCAAGAGTCTACCCTTCCCCGCCCCGGTACGTACGACGTGCCTGGCTTTTCATCGCACATATAATATCAGTATAATCAGAAATATATACCAGATAAGGTAATATTGCAAATTGTACGCATTGCGGCAGTCGAAACGTACCTAACACTTTCGATCAGACTGGCAGGGTTTCATTTACCATTCAACAACACCAACAACACAGACAGCCGTGGCAAGCCGCCGCGCGTGCTGTCCGCCGTCTGGTGGCTGTTATTATTGATATTATTGGCGCTGAAGGCATCTTAAGACGATATCAGCCAACGTGAGGCGCGATTCTCCCTGAGAAGCAGGGCTGGGCGGCACCACTTAGCGGGCCGAAGGATTCCCTTGACAGCAGCAGCATGTCGCAGTACAGCAGCATGTCGCAGTACAGCATGCGTATAGAGCGCAATATGCCGCTATATAGTACCAAGTATACTGGCACTGCTGCTGCTGCTATGATGGTGTGCTGGTACGCAGCAGAGCCCAGCAGTTACTGGTACTGATACACATGAATACACAACAAGCAGCCGTTTGGGTGTCGATAATGCTCGTGCAGCCTCTTGTACGGGGCACTCGTTGCTCTTATCGAGCTCTGTTCAATCTCTCAACTTGTGCTGTTTAAAGTTTGATGCTGTACTATTAACGCACCAGGACACCGCAGTACTGGTACTGGTGTACACCGTTCACATGATCGGCCCCGGCCAGCAACAAAATGGCTTTCGATGTCTTCGAACAACAGTCTCGTGTACGGGCACCCTTTTGCCCCCAGTCGAGCAATTTACGTGCACTCAATATCTCACCTCGTGCTGTAGAAGTACAGGTGCTCCACTCCGACAAACACCAGGATACCCAACGCCAGACCCGAGAGCGCCAACCAATGCACAGCCGTCGCCAACCGCAGCAGGGCGACACGATGCCACGCCGTCAATCGCACTGGTACTACAAGGGGGCTATTTCCGGCTCCTCCTCCTCCTCCTCCTCCTCCTCCCCGAGCCGGGAGCAGGGAGAAGAGCGCTCGGCAGGAGAAGTGCCACAGCCCGAAGAGAGCGACGAAGGTAACGAGGTCTTCGGCAATGACAGCCGCAGCACCAGGGGATATCCGATCCCCGCCGAGAAGGGAGAGTTTGTGAAGCTTGAGCGCGACCGTCATGGCTCCCAGCCCGCCAAAGACTGCCTGCGGTGACCGGCACATGGCACAATAACAGCATACGACGTACCAGGTATATTGAACAAAATAATTGTAAATACGTCAGGTGTGAGTTCAACCGATTGAATAGTTGATACTCAACTTTGCGAGCTGCGTAGAACGTTTGGTCTATGTGTTATTTGTAGTGTTCGTGTGGGATTCGTGTTGTATTAGGTACCCTACTACTCTACCAGGGTAGTAGTTACTGCTCAGTTTTATAGTTGCATGCGTGGGTACCCTGCAGTAAGGAAGGTATGGAACAAGGCAGTTGGACCTGCCCTATTGCTACTCTCGCCTTATCCCGACGTAATCCTTTTGGGTAGGGCTGGGCACTGGCACAGCAGTATGTACTGGATGTAGTAGTCTACTGGCAGCAGTAATCTACTGATTGACCCCGCCAGCATATTCACCAGTGGTTGCTTTCTTACGCACGTCCATGAAACATGCCACCGTTATAATACGGAAACCCACCAAAGGCGTTTCGGGAGGAGAAACAAGAGAGGAGAAAGACAGTACCGTTTTGCTGCTGCAATCCAGTATACTGATTCAATTTGACTACAGTACAATCGCTACTGATTGACTGAGTCAGCCGGTGCCCAGTCCCCTACTTTTGGGCCTTCATAGCGGGAAACTGGCGTTTTAAAAGTGACGGCTACAGCGTGATCGGGGGATGGTACATTATTTAAAAAAAAACAAAAAAAAAAACAGCTGTGAGATCGAGGATTTCGTCGAAACTCAATTTTGCTAGCTAAGTGTGATACTTCGATCGCGCGATCGCTCGTACTTACGGGTTTTATATGCCCTCATGCAGGATGTATATCCCGCATGAGGGGGACACAATCTGAGGCTGTATAATTCAGGGAGCGTCTGTCTACAATGGTTGGTGTCGGAGGTACAATGGTTGCAATGCAAGGAGTCGAACGGCACGGGTACAACATGGTCACCCTACCCCTGTAACGGCTAGGCGCTCACGCTGCTTGTACTCGTAGACCGTCGATACCACCAAGCGTTATCGCTGTTTTCGGTCGCTATCGCCGGGATCCCGAAAGGGGTTAAGGCCACATAAGCCGGGGATAAAGGCCGAAAACCGGCCTTAACCCATTTAGAACTGAAAAAAACAATCCTCACTAATTTCAAGTAGTGTGTCCCCCAATATGTGGGGGCCGTTTCTTAAGGGGTTAAAGTGGGGGAGAAATAGCTTGGGACAACATATATTGAGTTTAAAAATCGGGACAAGCCGGTTTTGGTTTGCTTTATCTCTATTTTTGCTTTGTCGATGACTGCCTTATTTTCGGGGGTGTACCCACTGCATATACAAACGTTCATATGCGTATGCAAACTGGAGTTATGCTTTTACGAGTTCGGCGGCTGGTTTGTGTATGTATGTACAAGGGCTCCGCATGGGTGCCGGCATTCGCCGGCACCCATGCTTCGGAT
>MEHQ01003808.1:397744-471000 GCA_008828725.1 Saccharina japonica | reverse complement strand
CTCGTATCCACAGCAGCACTACGTATACACTACTGTTGTTGTTGTTGTTGTTGTCTTCACATTAAACCCGTTCTTTCTACTCAACCACATCAGTACACCCAGTGCCTGTCCTGATTCCCAATCCTAGAGAGATACAAATTCTGTGGTCACAGACTGTGAAACAGAGAAAAACCAAAACAAAATAAACGCAAATTAATGGGTAAAGCAAGTGAGATGCGTAACGTATCGGGTACGAGAACACAGCGACACGAGCCGAACCAAAAAATAAGAACAAAAAAGACAAAATAAAACAAGTTCTGAAATGAAACAGAATACAAATGACGCAGGGAGACAGAAGCGCCAGAAGCGCCAGAAGCGCCCCTAGACGAAAAGCACACGTGCCCAAGAGGAACAGATAACTGCTGCACGAGCGAGGCAACACGAAAAAAGAGAGAGACACCGGCATAGGGTGGAAACAAAGGGAGAAACAAGGCAAAAAAAGCAAGAAAGAAGACACGAGAGAGGAAAAGAGAAAAATAGTTATCAAGGCAAGCTCAAGGCGATGGTAACAACAAGTTCCCGTCTCTGCTATAAAAACTGATACGGGGACCATGTCACACCTTCTACTACTACAACAGTATTACTGCTGTACAGCAGTACGTACCACAGCAGCAGCAGTTTCTACATACAGTACGTACTCGTACCGGATAATGGTATTGCTGTTTGTTGTAGTAGTACAGCAGTATAATATTTCCACCTTTAGAAGCTACAGCAGTAAAGTACAGCCCAGTACGAAGCTACGAATCCTCCAGTTTAGGTCTACGCCCGTATCTTGATTCCCAGCGCCAGAATCGTAATAATCAGCCCGACCCCTGGAAGATCTATCCTACGAAGTCGTTGTCAATGCGTAGGACTCACGAATCAAACCGAGAAAAAAAAAATAATTCGTACTCGGTATATTATTGAACCGAGTATTTATTGTCGTACTGCAGAAGCAGCAGCTGTACATTTTTGAGCCGAGTTTTGTGTTGGCGTACTGCTGTGCTTGCTGCTGTTGTTGTATCGTACTCGTATCCGGACGAAGCAAGGCCGAGGGGGTGGAAGGGACTAAAGACGACCGCTCAGGTAGTCGGGAGAAAGCGATCGCATTTGCGAGACCGAGCTATCAAGGAAAAGAAGCCGATATAAATAGATGTAGTACGAAATAAGCTTGCTTCCTTGTGAGGAAAAACCTGGATGTCCCGCAAAGAACCTTACTGTCTCAAGGAAACTATCTCGATGTCCCGCCGTCTCGAAAGAGCCTACGGATTGAAGGCCGCCGCGCTCGGCGGCGACGCGCGACCTCGACAGAGCGCGAGCGGGAACAGGCCCGTCGGAGGCCGGAGAAGGCGATCCGCGAGAGAACGGACGAGAAAGCGCGGGCGAGGCGCCGAGAGCTGACGCGTTTCCATTTCGGTCTGAAGCCCAGACGATAGGAGGGACTTCGGTGATTTCAAAAATGACGAGAGGCATCGATGTTCATCATATTTATATGTATGTATGTCGTGTTTTTCGTACAAGAATGCATTATTCCGACATGTCTTTTCTGTCTCGTAGTGTGCAACCATGTACTACTACTGTAACTGGTAGCTCTTCTTATCAATAGGATCATGAAGAATCAGCCCGGACACTGCTGTGTAGACGTATATACCTCTGCCTACTACAGCCTCGCGGCTGGGGCCACAGAGCGTGTATCTCTCTGTATAGGATGAAGAATCAGCACGGGCAGTGGTTGGGCTGGATGTCGACAGGTGTGTCTGTAGAAAGGATGGCTTAAGGCGAAGACCACAATAAACTAGGTGTGTTAGGTGTCGATTAGTGGCCCTTGCTGTGCCTCTTTTCGTGTGAGAGACTACATAAATACTACCAGGCAGTGCAAACAGTAAACGTTTGGTGTAGATACAGGTAGATATGACTACTCGTACTTGCTGTTTTCTGATATTATTTTTATGATACTACGGCTGTAGCGACAAGACAAGACAAGACAAGACAGACAGACATCGTATTTCCTACCAGGTAGCCTTGTAGCGGATTCGTCACAGCATCGCCCATCTTCGACTCCTCAGCCCGAGCTCGCCCAAGGACCTTTTCCTCGTACATACGTAGCCCATACAGTCTGCCATAGATACAGAATCTCTAAAAAAAGATGTTGCATACGTACTCGTTCGAGTATTGTTGCGTACGTACTCGTTCGAGTATTGTTACGTACGTACTTGTTCGAGTATTGTTACGTACGTACTCGTTCGAGTATTTTTGGTAACAAAGAGCGCGCCACTCGAAAAACACACACACACACAGTTTTGTTTCCTCACCGCGATAGCTTTGGCGGGCGGGGTAGGCGAAGGTTCGTGGGTCGCAGCTTGCAGTTTCCCGGCTCCATGTAGCCCTCGACGCGCCAAGCCGTCTTCCTCTTGTTCTTGCTGCTGTTGGGGTTTCTGGTCGCTTCGGAAACGGCGCGTCCTCATTTTAAGTCTTGAGAGGCGCCACGACAACAACCTGCCAAAGAGCCCAGAGAGTGATTGGTCTACGAACTTTTTTTTTTTTTTTTTTTTCATCCCATTTAGTATCTTCGCCCTTCCTTTCTCTCTCCTTCCTGGTCGTAACTCAGATCTGGGGTCACAAAGTAGGCTCCTCTCCTTCCTCCCCCACTACGGTTCGTGCCTTGCACTTTTATCGCGAGAAGACTCCAGCCCTTTGTTCCCTCGTCGACTCTCATCTGTACGTATATAAGCATCGTTTGTACAATAATATTAAATCGAAACGCTGCTTATATTTCGGGACAGAGACAGAGCAATATGACCGCCTTATAGAGGGAAGCCGCCTTATTCATTCCAGGTTATGAGTGCCATTCCTTAGTCGCGCAAAGCGATTTCGACCGCCTTATATCGGGATACCGCCTTACTCAGACCGCCTTATTGGGGGAACACACAATCAATACTATTAATAATAACTGTACGTACGTACATTTTACTCGTACTCGTACGTATGTACGAACGTATCATACTCGTACGTAGATTGGTGACCGACTTTGAAAAATCGCCTTGTTGACCCTCTGGCCTTCTGTATCACCCAGGGGGAGTCACCGACCGACCTATTGCATACATTTCACGAGGCCGTACACACTCCACCGGCCACCCACGATCGGTGCACAGAGAGCAGAGCAGCATCATGCACACGCAGCTTGCAAAGAGGAGTTTCGACGGCACCCTGCGGTTTCCTGCTTCCTGCTGTTGTGATATGTCTGTGATGATGAGAGGCGAAAAAAAACATGGAAAAAAAACGAAAAGTAGAGCAGTCTACGTAGAGTTCTCCGGCTGGTATTACATCCCTGCTCCGTTGGAAACGAGGACCCATTATTCATCCAGCTAATATACCGCAACAGTTGCGGAGCAGCCGGGAGCCTCACCTCCTGGGCTTCCTTGGCGGTCCACAGCGCTGAAAAAGCTGTCGTCGAAGGTGCGGCTGAAAAACAAAAACAAACAAGCTCAGACCTGCCAGGGTTTCAATTGGTTCTAGAGGCGTTGCGGTTTTACAGGCGGTTTTTCGGTTTTTCAATCGGCTACCATTCGTGTGCCATTTTTGTGCAAGGGATGAACTCTGGGCTCGGCACAAAGGACGAGCGATCGCCCACCAGAGTCTTGCGACGGCTGCGGTTGGGATATTGCTCTCTTGGTTAGGGTGCGACTTCCAACGCAGCTTGCTTGTAGTCGCTCGTATTCCAGCAAGACAAATTTCAACGAGAGAGGCACGACACGAGCAACACACCGTCTCGAAAATCTAAAAAAGCGCATGAATCGGCGGTTTCAGCACGAGAGGGATGCGTTCCCGAAGTCCGTGGACGAGTACAATCAGCAGGTTGAGCGGCTTCTACAGCACAGAAGGGCAGAACTGGACGCGGCGTGGAGAGACCTTGAGGAGGGATGGGAAGCACACAACAAGCGCATGGCCGCGCTCGGCGTCAGGCCTCGGACCAACGACGAAAACGTGGTGAAACTGAACGTCGGCGGCTCGAACGTTACAGTGTGCTGGCACCTTCTCGCAGAGGCCGAGGGGTTCAAGGATTCAGTCCTGGGAGCCTTGCTCGAGGGAGTCTGGGGCGAGGGGCGGATTCCCCGAGATGCCGACGGCCGCATCGTGCTCGATGAGTCCCCTGCGAGCATCAAACACATAATTCACAAGATGCTTACCGGCCGTGCATGTTCGGCAGCGGTGGGACTGCCAGAAAGTGCGGCGATCTTGAAGGTGGATATCGACGAGGCACCGTGCCTTACCTACACCGCGCACGCGATGGGACTACCGAGATATGTGCCGACGCATCCCACATACGCGAAGATGAACGGAGGCAGCACGACCTTGGAGCCGTTCGAAATCGCTCCGTTTAGTGAAATAATTCGGAAGTGGGTGAACGGCTCGACGGAGGAAATGACGCTCATCTACCGCGCGACGCGGGACGGTTTCGGCGGGGAAACGTTCAGAGCTAGGTGCAACGAGGACAGCCCCAAAACGATATCCCTTATTCGGGTGAGCTCGGGCAAAGACAACGAAGACGACGACAGCGTTGTTGGGGTCTACTCTGTTTTTCCTTGGAGCAAATGTCCGGGGACCCAGCTAGCCATTGTCGACGGGGCGTTTGTGTTCATGCTCAAGGACGGCGGTGCCACCCCGGAGGGTATGGGCACGCCTACCAGGTGGCTTCCGACCCCTCGCTATGTGAACGATGTCTTCGTGGTGCCTCGAAGGAGTGATGGTCCCTACTTCGGCGCGGACGACTTGGTTACCACCTTCGACCAGACATCGGGGAGCTGCACAATACGGACTATACAAGACAGTAATCATTTTTCGACCGGCTCAAGTCCCCTGTTCTCGGCATTGAACGGGAAAAAGGTTATCGAGATTGAGGTCTACCGCTGCTCGAAGCTAGGTCGCCACTGCTCCACCCCTTCGCCCACGACCAACCCTGCGCGCAGCACCACCGAGTCGGATGGTGACGTCTTGACCGTTGCTAAAGCCCACAACGTGCGGTCGTTCGGCGAAACAATCGCGAGCTCGCTCATGGAAGAGCGGGTGGTCCTCAATCGTGCCGTAAAGGAGATGGAAGCGGCAGGTGCAAGGGTGTCCGCTGCTGTCGGTGCCCTGCAAGCCGTGTATGGTCCAAGCGTGGCGGCGGGAGAGCGGGATGCCGTCGTGGAGCTCAACGTACGCGGGACGAAAATTACAACGCTGCGCTCTACACTGCAAGCTTGCCCGCGCTCCGCCCTCGCTGCGATGTTCAACGAGGACAGATGGCCGGCCACCGACAAAGACAAGGACGAACACGGACGGCGGTTGATCGACTGTGACCCAGCCTGCTTCTCCAAGATCCTCGACGTGCTGCGGATGAGGAAACGCGCTAGTTGGAGAAAAGGCGCGACCCCCGAAAAACAGGAGGGACGCAGCGGCAGGTGCCGGGGTGCAATTATTGTCAAGAAAGGAGATGTGAAGGCCTTCCGCACTGCCATCCAGATGTACTTCCCTGGGTGCGAGAGCTTCATCCTGGGCCTGTGCGGCTTGCTTACCATCCCAGCACCTTGGTGAGTTCTGCTAGCGAGATTTGTTTTGATCGGTGGGTCAGGGCTACGTTGTGCAGCAGACAGGCCGATATGCTCATTTTCTGATGCTACATGCCTGTCGAACTTTGACCCTAAACACCTCGATGCCCGAGACGAGTTTGGTCTCCATGTTTCACAGGCAGGTTTCAATGGTGCATACAATAAAGCAGCGTTCTACTACCTTATTCTATATCGTTGAAAATGGAGTCTAAATGAGCCTAGAATGTGCTAGAAAGCATGTCTTGGGCGTTTTCAGACCCTGTCTATGTGGGGATAGGAGCACCTGGAGCAACAGATAAGGCCTTCGCTTGCGCTGGGGTTTGACGCAGGGAGCAAAGCAACCCGCGCTTAAATCCATCCGCTCAGTACCTTACCAGAAACATGCCCTAAAAAAACGCCACCTTAGTCAGTCTTCGACGACCACGACATAGAAATTCATGTGAGTTCAAGCGTGGAACTACAGTAGGAACTATTCCAATGTTTCCCACTGTCGAGATTCGCCCGCTTAAATGCCATCATCATGGCGGCTGAAAACGCTGAATACCATTGATCCAATGTCCCTTTTGCCCTCGTCGCTGCCTGCCTGCCTGCCTGCCTGCCTGCCTGCCTGCCTGCCTGCCTGCCTGCCTGCCTGCCCGCCTGCCGCCTACCTGCCCCCGGTTTGTCACGAAAAGAGATAGCCAATACCGCTCCCAAGATCGCACAGGGGCACCTTCGGCCGCTGCGTTTTTGCGCTTTTGTTTTCGGGGGGGTGTAAGAAGCGCATGATCGAGGAGTCAGGTACAGACCTTGCCTCTTTGGCGATGTTCAACGCGTATTTACCTGGTACCTGGTAGCGTACACCTATTGTGAGTAAAAATAGAGTTTTAGATGTATAGCCTCACGCATAAATAGGACGAACGGGAGCTATAATATCGCCTTTTTGCAGCTCCGATACTTGTACGTACAGTAGTGTTTTGTAGAGTAGCGCTGGCTGAACTATGTTGAGGTGAGATATTTCGAAAACTTGAAACAGCTAGGACATGTGTCCGAGGTCGTTTTTTCCCGCCGCCTCCTCTGCAGGGGCGAAGCGGTGTAAATTCAGCTAGAAATAGCAAGCAGCTGTACAAAAGAAACAGGGTGTATCTACTGTACGTATGTACTGATAACATAAAAAAATAGTAGATAGCCGGCCAGACAAACATTGCCGATCCTTGCCGCTGATGCGAATAAATGCCCTGCAGCGACGCCGTCTCTTTGCGTAGACCAGAGGCAGAATGTGTCCACGGTTGACTTCTTCACGGAGCACAAATCACAACCGGTAACGTTCAATTTTGGTTTCGTAGCGGTGGAGCATACGTGTAGGATAAGGAGTAAGGATTGGTGGGAGGGGAGGGGGGGGGGCTCGTGTGTGGTTATTGTTTGTCGGGTCTGCTTTTTGCATCTATTCGTACCGGACCTGCAACATGTAGTAAAGGGGTAAGCCAATTGCGGCCACGACTCTAAAAATAGGGCAGGGGCACCAATCAAAGTCTCCCATGAGGTGGGAATGCAAGAACCGCCATTCTACGCAAAGGGGCACGAACAGTATCAACCATTGGTTGGCTGTTTCCGCCGAAGTTGGACCGTGGTTTGCAACCCGTCTGTTTTCTACTCTCTGATAGTGCTATCTATACGTAGAAACGTTTTTTTTTCTCCCTTCTCTGTTTGCTGGCGGTGTTTTTGCGATGAATTATGACCGTACCTTTGCGCGTCCGGCGATAGCGGGCGCCTGAGGTTTTCGTACGAGTAACCACGGGAAAATGCCTCCCGCCAACGGAAACCCAAGCGCTGATAGATGGATGGCCTCGTGTGCGGAATGGTTCGGGTATGTGTGCGCTTACAGAGAGACCGATGCGCGTGTGTATGCCATGTACACCATACCAGTGAACGCTACCACGGGTAGGTGTTTCCGCCGTAACAGCTCGGCTCTGTCTGCATGCCGAACTGAGCACGATTGGGTTGGGGATAAAGAGAGGCACCTTTCGATGCTTGCGATGCTGTCGTGTAGAAAAGGTGCGAGTGTGTGCTGCATTACGATGTTGGAGTTTACTGTCGGCGTTCCTTCATTTTTCCTGACGTGCTTATAATAGCACTCCTATTCGTTGCCTCCCCTACGTGGGAGCGCCCGGGACGCCCTCGTTTTTCGGCATCCAACACAGCTGTGCTATTCACGTGAATGGAGGGAGGGAGGCGAGTAGACGCGAACCCCGATAGGAAATTCCGTTTCACGAGCACGAACGAAAAACATGAAATGGTGTATTATTACCATCGACACACGTTGCAAGATGCCAAGCATTGCATAGCGAAGCGACTGCTCATCCGCAGCGTTCACTGTGGTATCCGCAGCATGGGCTACACCATAATCATGTTATTTTCCAGCCTTGGAATAGGCGATTTCCTAATCATGTATTAATAAGAAAGCAGTCCTTGGATTTCCGGACCGAATGATATGGCATCACTTTCATCGATACGTTGTCAGAGGATACAGCTCACATCAGCTCCCGCCGACAACTTATGATGCCCTCTTGACTCTCTACGTTTGGGTACCGCGCAAACTGTGAAACACGCGTCCCACGGAAACGCAACCCCCCTCGCCAGTACACAGCGCAAATCACACGCACACGGGGAAGCAAAGCCCCTCGCCAGCACAGACAGATCGTTCATTCACGAACCTCCTAAATAAAGTAACGTTTGTGATGAATATGCAAATAATGCGATACGCCTCCGTCCTTTAAAAGATCCTCTGCGCAGGACTGGTTCGGACAGTAACCACGCATCACCACATTGTATTCAGGCCCCGGGCCTACAAAGCACAAGCCTCAGCCCCAAATCCGGTCCCAGCATCAGCTCCACCCCCCGGTCCTCAACAAGAACTCAGGTCCAGCGCAAACCTCAGCCCCAGCTACAGTAACACACAGCACCAACCCTATTATCACCCCCGACCCCCAGCCCCGGCTCAAGCCTCAGCCTCAGCTACAGCGCCAACTCCACTACTACCCCCAGCCCTGATCCCGACTCAATCCCCAGCTCCAGCCCCGGCCCAAGCCCTAGCCCCAGCCCCGACCTCAGCTCCAGTCCTACCACCAGCTGGAAACACGCGGAGTGGTCAGAGACTCCGTCCGCTTCAGCATTAAAACAGCACGTGACTCGCCGAGGGACCAGCACCGAGGGACCAGCCCCCATTACTACATCTGGAAACTGACAAGTTACTCTAAAATTACGTACTCAATCTTAGCACTCCAGTCACCAAGCAGCGCAGCACTAAATGCCCTCATCAGTGACGTCCCGACGTGCGTGCTGAGGTCACATATCGTTCATGCCCCTGGGTTGCCTTCTGTCGGGCGTCTCGAGCTCGACGACTTCCTGCGTCAATTCACGCTGCGCAGGAGAATACCGAAACGCCGTACACACAAGGCGGGGCGGATGGACGGCGCAGGCTTTAGGCATCCGGTATTTTCACGGAAGAAGAAGCGCTCTGTTTTTCTACACAGCCTGGCTCAAGTTTAACGAAACGAATTTTCCCTCCCCGGCAAAAGTCGACGCCGTTGTTTCGAGCCACACGCTTAATCTGTGCACACGTCTTCTATATATGCGCCCTTGCAAAACAAAAATGATCGAAGGGTGATTTCTTCTTCTTCTTTTTTTTGTATTTTTCGCCTGAAGTTTTGGTCACTTGGGATTTTCTGGGAAGTAGAAGTTTGGGCATCTTTAGGCGCAACATTTTCGGCGAAATCAGAACTGTAGAAAACACCGTCCCTTCACAGTTCGGCAAGGGCACGTAGAACACGCCTGCAAAAAAAGAAAGGGCTCGCACATCTTCGAAACGGTGTGAATGTTCGGAGTTTTGTGCGAAAACGTGTTCTGTACCGGTATAATTTACGTCGTTGCCTTGTAATGTATTTACTTACCGTTGGTTCAGTGTAGGGTCGTGTTTATCATAGGCGTTACACTACTTAATATTGACCATAGGCAATCACTTCTATGGGTGGTTGCGCTAAACCTTGTACCGACATGACTCGGAGTTCCTGAAGCCGGCTCGAGTTCCGAAATTACAGCTGAAACAACAAATCTTCGGAGGGAAACACCTGGCTATTGTTGTCCTGTGGTCGGCCGGGACATAATATTCGTCGCCAGCGCCAGCCGTAGGCCCTCAACAACGCAACTCGCTATGGCACCCTCTTCCGCTGTTCATGGCGATTTGGTGCGAAGCTAAATAGGTGGCAGTCGATCAATTATTGCACGCGGTAAACTTGAGGGACACCTTTCGCGGCGATTTGCTTGAATCAACCTATACATATATACCCGAACAATAGTACCTCACTAGTAAAAGCAACGTTTATACTCGTACGAAGTACGAGTATAGCATTGCCGTGTATTGTACCAGGTACGCACCCCTCAGATATGCAGACGACAACGAGCGCCTGGCACCGGAAGCACATCAAGGTTGCTATTAGAGGGCACTGCCGTGGATTATATCAATCATAGGCAACTCGATCCTTGGACATAACAGCCGATTTTTCGAATGGAGAATTACCTTTCCGGATATCGATCCACGAAAAACAAATCGAAATCAACCTTGACAGGCTTGTAAAACAGAGCATATAAGTAAATTGGCATTTATGGGCAAGGTACCTCGCCCGTAAATCCATATTTTCTTGGATCTTCGATATCTTGAGACTGCCGATGCCGATTTCGATTTTTTTGTGTCATCGACGGCTGTCACAACTGACAATAGTTGACAGTGCAAAATTTGACTGTGAGGGAAGCACATCTCTCAAAGTTTTTAAAAAAACTATATTTTCGATTTTCATTTTCATCGGAAAGGCAACTTTCAATTAGGAAAATCGGCTGTTTCATGATGATCCATGTGAGCAAAAGTAGCGCTCACGGTGATATCAAAACACCGGAATGGCGCAGAGGTTGGCACAGGGGTTCATTGACTGTCTACAAGGTGAACGAGCTGGCGCAGCACGAATTCAGCGCAAGCGGCGGCAAGCGAAAACGGGATTCGGCGAGGTGATCGGCCATCTTTGTAGCCGTCCACAGCATTGGCTGCACCGACTCTGTCGTTGGCAAAGTTGTCATGACCGAAAGCCTTCGACGGTATTTTGTAACAAGTGGGCCAGACAAGCTTGTGGGATTTAGCTCGCCTGTTGGTACAGTAAACGTCCTGAATGAACACGGTCGGTGGTAAAAAATATTAGGAATATATCTTCATGCAGCTTTCAGCTAATGCTGCTTATTCCTTTCGCTTGCCATATCCGGGGTTCAGACTTCACACCTGCAGCAGTATGCCAACATCGGGTGTTTACGATTCGTTGAGACGTTGGGATTCCAAACCATGAAACTCTGCGCACCTGTCTGTGTCCACCACCACCACCACCACCACCATCACCTCCTCCTCGCCTTAACTGCTCATCGTTGACCATGAGCCAAGCATGCTTCACATCGACCGTTTCAAGTCGCCAAAGAAGCTATCTTCTCCCCGCGTTTTGTGATATTCCACATTCCAAGCACGACCGCCGGTGACCGGCGGCAGAAAGCTCCCTTTGAATCGTTGCTGGGGGAGGTGAAAGGTCGTGCAGGGGGGGTGGGAGCAGGGGAGAGGGCGGGGGTGGCAGCAGCAGCAGCAGCAGAAGGGCCGGGTTATGTTTTCTTCGCTGTAAGAGGTCGTTGACGGTGGGGGGGGGTCTTCTCCTTGCCATTGTGGCCTTTTGGTCCCACGACGAATTTCGACGTTATCGTTAGAGAAATCACTACCCACTAGAATTGGTGTCCCTCGGATATTCTGTACCCCCTTCGTGTCGATAGTTCGGTATAAAAAGTGCATTCGCTTCTTCCTCGACCTTGAAGGTTATTCTGAGCTTATGTCATGCTTATCTTCGTTTTCGAGATTTTACTATTTTGGTACGTGTGTTTGCTGTTGAGGGCCAGGATGGAGTATTTTCGTCAAGACACGGGAACTGCTCTGACGTAAATCAAATACAAGATCAGCTCTAGAGAGGATTGGATGTTGTCCGTTGCAGGATACGTCAAGTGCGCACGTGCGGTGGCATCCCAAGCAAAATGCGACAAACGCATCCCAGCTGCGCTTGTCTCAAGTCTAAAAAAATGTTTGGTTTGGCCTGCGCAGGGCAGTGCCTGCCTTCCAGCTCGTGCCTAAGCGGTGGGCGACGATCACACAACCAATTCCGCGTGCACATTGCCAACTATTGCTTATTTCGTCGCGAGGGGGTTAATTATTCGGTGTGTGGTATGTTGAACGTTAATCCTGTTAGTACATTACGTAGCGGTGGGGAAACGCATTATCGTTATACTGGCCTTGGGATCTACTACGAGTATAGTATCAAAAAGTGTTTTCTCGAGCTTTGGCAGAGCGTCCGGACCCTATCTCCTGCGACCTTACGGTCCGAGGTCGGCCTGCTTTTTCTGTCCCCGTCTTCGCCTGTCCAATTGCGCAACGACGGAAAAAGGCCGGAAGTATATGTCAGACCCAGGACAACCGGGAGGGCTGTCAGCGAGATGAAAAATTCGCGGCAGCTTTTAGGGATGGGATTAAAGGCCAGTTTTGCGGAAATAGTGGGGAAGGCGGTAATTCTAAAGAACCAGCCAAAAACAGAGAATCACAGGGAATACACATAAATTTGCGGTACCCCAAACAAACCCTAACTTCTTGGTTTTATACTACCATAATACAGTACATACACAACATGAAAGACCACACTTGAAAGATACACGTATGCACCAGGTATGGCCTTTCTCGGGGAACTGAACGTGAATCGCATCTCGACATTTTGACAAGCCCCTCGCACTGGCGCATACCGCCGCTGGTCGGATGGCTTGCCGCTTTTAACAACACAGCAGTAACTGCAAACGTGGTACTTTTACCCTCTTTGTCGTACTGCACTCTTAAACTGACTCTAATTTAAAGTGTGTTACCGCCACAACGGGGGGGAGTGTGCAGTCCTTAGGGCCTTAACGGGTTAAGGGCGAAAACATAAATGGGGGGGGAAACCTGCTTTTTTAAGTGTTTTTTCTGTTGTTTGTTCTCTCTGTGTCGTTGTTGGTTTGGGTGGGGGGTGGTACAGTTAGGGGCGACAGTAACGTTTATTCCGCCGCAATATCACGAGCAGAGAGTACCTGGCAGGCAGCTCGAACGAGGCTCCCCAACATCATCACGCACGTATGAGTAGCGTGGAGCTGATTTTTTTTTTGGTTTTTGGGCCGTTCATCATGACGACGACATTTGACTGGCTCTGATTGGTTTATTTTCTAAAGGTCAAAAGTTTCATTTTTTATTCCAACTGGACCTCGTGACATAAAAAGAGCCAGTTTTGGCGTAAATACGTGTCTAATGACAGTCCTAACAGTACGTAGTCATAACTTATCTTGGGGGGTACGGCGCTCCCATAAAAAAAACGAAACGTGAGCCGGCTCATTATCCGGAGAGAACAGTCTACTGTAGCAAATAAAATCGCCCAATCAGAGTCCCGTTTGGTGGACCATACAAACCAACTTATGTCGTGCTAGCACTTGCTAACACGGCAGAGGGCACTTCGACCGAACAAGGGAACGGAACAAAAGGGTGGTCGGCACCAAGTGAGAAGGTAAGCTTGTGACGTACCGCCGAGAGCGTGGGTCGAGCGTTTGCGGCGGCGTGCCGAGTGATTGTCGTGGGGCGCTGTGGCATCACGGCTGCGAAAGGCACAGCCCTGACGGGTCCAATAGACTTTCAATCGGTGCGAGACTGCAGCTCATTTACGGGAGGGGGGCACATACTACAGCAGTAACACTTGATAAAAAGAGTTCGAGTACCTTTTGGTTAGGTCTGCGGTGGTTTGCTTGGATTCGAAATTCGAGCACAAATGTAAAAAATACTTGAAGCAAAAGCTTCCGGTCTGAGTCGCGCGCAGCTTAGGAGAAGAACCAAGCTGGGCTGTGCACACAGATGCAACTAGGGCGTCAGTTCGAGGCGGTGCGAGATGCCGCGCAGGCGCAGCTGCCACAGGACTTCGAGCCTTTTCGTGCACAAGCGAGGCTGTTTCGGAACAGCTCGTACTCGCACGTAACGTCAACACTCGAGCGCTGGGACAACTAAAACCAGCAGCTGCGGCTTATTTTCAGCAACAGCAGTTATGAGCGTGCCCAGCAGGGGTCCGCCAGTATGGTCTGGTCTGGCCTTGTCCACCACCCACGCAAGCGTGTGAACGCTGCTGCTTTGCACTCTGCTCTTGGCGTGGGGCAAAGCTCATGGTGCAGCAGCAAGCAAGCCTACATTTACTGGGCGTGAGAGAAAGCAAGCAGCCAGCCGGTACCTCTCATTTTTGTTTTTTCGTGTGACATCGAAACTTTCACTGCTGTCGTGTGTTTTTTGTACAGCAGTATTTGTACGAGCATTTGTACACAGCATTGTGAACCGAAAACCGAAAGTAAGTTTTGCGTTCAGGTTTTTGTAGGTTTTTCCCGACCGAAAAAAAGACTTTGTTTAGTCGGTTTTTCAATTGCCAATAAAAACGAAACCGAAAACCAACTCAGTAGTTCTTCAGGGATGCGTATTTCCTGGTAGCGGTAATTAGCCGAAACTAATGAGGGCTGTTCGCGGGTCAAGTCAAACCTCACGGGTCAGGTCGGGTCGGGTCGGGTCGGGTCATTGACCCGACCCGACCCGACCCGTGAGAGTTTGGAAGCCTCCTGATCCGACCCGACTCGACCCGACCCGTGAGATTTGATAAGCTCTTGACCCGATCCGACCCGACCCGTGAGAATATGAAAACCTCTTGACCCGACTCGACCTGACCCGTGGGATTTGGAACATCTCCTGGCCCGACCCGACCCGCTAGATTCCGACGACCCCTGAGATACAGGTCATGTCACGGATCGGGCCACCTCAACCTGCGAGACCATATATCTCGATCCACGGGTTTGACCCGCGGATCCGGTCCGTGGGTCGACACTTCCAAAAACAATCTGTAGTTTTCATTTTATACCCCACAGCAGTTGGTATGTGGCCTGGCTGTGGTGGGTATGGATGAATGCAGACATGCGGATATATATATATATATATATCGTATATATTTGGCGGTGCGTTACTGTTTGAATATAATACTAAAGGGATACTATTCAGTGTCCGCACGACAGAAGCCTTTGGGCAAAAAGCGATATATTTTTCCAAGTGTCGGATCCGTGGACTGGATGCGCGGGTTCGACCCGTGGGTCAGCAGAAAACAACTTTTGGATTGTGCTGGCCCGACCCGCGAGTTTCTCGCGGGTCATGACCCAGCCTGACCCGTGAGTCTTTCGTCACCTCTAGACCCGACTCGAGCCGACCCTTGTTATTAAAAAAACAACTCTCAACCCGACCCGAGACATCCGAAACAATCTTGACCCGAGCTGACCCGACTCGCGAGATTTGAAAGCCTCTTGACCCAAACCGACCCGACCCGAGAGATTCTAAACACTTCTTGACCCGACCCGCCGGTCGGGTCATGACCCGTGTACTGCTGTATTCGTACGTATCGCCACCAGCATTGCTACAGCGTAGTGTTTCTCCAATAGTCGATGGCCGGTTGTAGCACGAAACCCACGAGAGCATGAACAAGTAAAATATCCACTGAAACCGATTAACAATACTCAAGGTACTCGCATTCTGCCCCACTCCTACTACGAGTACTGCTGAGTAGAGTGGAAATGCTGAAAATTACTGCCCGCAGGCCTGAACGAATCGTATGCTTGCTCTTCATGCACTAGTAGTACATGCACCATCCGGGGATTATATTGTTTGTGCCCCCCCCCCCCCCGAAAATACGTGTTTTTTCCTGGAATGAGAGGGAACAGGGGAAATATTTTGGGAAAGCTGAAAAATGCTGTTTCACGGAAATTATTGGGTTCCAGGTGGAGAAATACGCATCCGTGCTTTTTTTCGGGCGGCTTCCCTCCCGCCACCTATCCCCTACGCCAATAACGCCAACAACTACGTATGGAAACCCCTAGAAATCGACCGCAAGCGACCAGCACTTTCGGCAAAAAAAAACAAAAAACCGACCGAGCTATTTTCCGAGTCGGTTCACAACCCTGGCCACGTGACACCATGACACCATACTCGCAGTACGATCATGTTGTCACACGATAGCAACATATTCACACCGAACCCTTCGAACTATTGACCATTTGACTGGTTTCGACGAAAAACCGACGGAGAAACCGACCGAGAAGTGCTCTCTCAGGTTTCGGTTCGGTGTCGGTGTCGGTTTCGGTTGCTCTATAAAAACCGACCGAAACCGACCGAATTTTCGACAAAAAATGAAAAACCGACCGAGCCACTTTCCATTTTCGCTTCACAACCCTGCTCGTACATACCGGTACGAAGTACTTTCCTTACTTTCTTTCTCTTTCTCTCCTGCAATGTGTAATGGCTTTCTGGCTTGCCTATGCTCTGTGTTTCGTACCCAGAACGTAGGAATTGCATTGTCTATGATAGCCTTAGTCAATTTTGCGATGAGTTATCTCTGTCACGTAGTGTGTAACCAAAGAGCGTGTATCTCGCTTGGGGACAAACTACTCGGAACTAGTATGTTTTTTTTTATCAGTTTTGAACAAACGAGTACGAGTGATACGTACTTAGTGCAGCAGTCAAGTAAGTCAGGAGATGGCACATACACCCCTTGACTGACGGCAATTTCCTATTTTTGTTCATTGACTGACGCTAAACTTCATGCTTGATCGACAGGATAAATCGCACTCCTGTTTGTTAGTGCTTGCTGCTTGCTGCTGCCACGCGGCCTCTTGATCATCTCACTATCTATTCCGTCCCCACCCAGGTTCCCTCCCTCTCTGTTTATGGCAGCCCGGGCGGCCGCCGTTCGTGAAATGTGCAGCGCCTCGTGGAGTGGGCCCACAGGATGAAGTGTGCGCTCTCTAGCTTCGAACCCATGCATGTAATGCCGAGTCCCACACTAAACCCTAGACGCTTGGTGTCAGTCAAGGCATATCAAGGAAAATTTGCTGTCTGTCAAGGGGTGAAAGTGCTGTCTCCTGACATATTTGACTCTATACTGCTGTCTACAGTCTACAGCTGCTGACCAAAACGAAAAGAAAAAACCCGTCCACATCTATCCGATGATCAGCGCTTGACCAATTTATGGCGTTCGCGCCACACGCAACGCTGGAAGGCAAGGTTTGGCATAGAAGGCTTGCCTTTGTCTCAGCCTCCCCTGCTCGCAACCCCACAGCCAAACAAAACGCCCCGCCGATCCCATCATATTTGATGCTGTTAGTGTCGCCTAGCGCGTGTAACTCACGCTATGAATATTTTTATAGTGTACAATATACATGCACCCTATTCATAGGGATTTACCCAACTTGTCATACAGTACCGGCCCTCTCCCAACAAACCTGAACTCGGGCTCAGGCCGACGCTCTTATTCTGGGCGCGCGCGAAAGCACACTTTATTACGTTGCGCTTTCTTGTTTTGGTCCCCGAGCAGACGCTTTTCCTACTATTAGTAGCGGTGGCTTGGGCCCAGACCAGCAACAGGAAGGGTCACTTTCCTAAAGCTTATGCACTGACTAGGCTGATAGATTTCTTGTTTTTTTCAATTGTTCAGGCTGACTTTCTTGTGAGTTCCTTTCTTATGAGCTGTGAGCGGACCGGTACTGCTGTAGAAGGTACTTTTACTGTGTAGGCCGATGGGGGTCACGATCTGATTTACCCGGTATGAATTTAGAAGCTCCAGTCGAGACTGGAGAATACGACGGCATTCTCGTACGTAAATATCATACGATACATCATGCTCTCGAAATTTGAGTTTTTCAATTTTTCACACCTCCCGGACAGATCATGATCTATTTGTAGTATATAAATACATGTACAAAATTGCAGCTGCTGCTCGGAGAGAGCTCGACAGCTTTTCTTAGACGTAGATTTTTGCCCTTTTCACGATAACTGGCGATGACGTCCACCCGGCGACACGCAACTCCCTCATCGTGCTCGCCGACCCCTGCTCTGCCTACTCTGCCAAGGGCGGTCTCGGCCGTGCCCAACTCATGTCTCACGGGGCTGCGATTTTTCCAGGATTACATGTCCTTTTTGTCACGTGCACATACCATACCAACCAGTACATGCTTTTTTGTTCTACACGCAAACCGCATTATTCAAGATTCCTTTTTTTATGTAGACGACCAACCCGGAATTTTATCGTACCGGCTCCTTTTACTGCGGATATACACGTACCTATTGTATGTACGAGTACCAGTACCGCTTCAAGCAGTAACAGAGTATCATATACAAGGTAATTTTTAATATGCGATGATATCTGTACAGTATTCATACGTGCGTGGTATTCAGCAGTATGACAGTGGTCGGTGTGTGCCTGGATATAGTACCGGGCAGGGCCTCGCGTGCGCTCGCGGGCGTGGACATGCGGGCGGTGGGCGCTGCAGCAACGTTTACGAAGAATATGAAAAGCGCACATACAAAACACACACACGCTCTTTTTTTTTTACACGCAGCTACTGCTCTACATGCATAATCAAAGATTCCGTTTTTTTTATGTTGACGACGAACCCGGATTTTTATGGACCACGTACTATCTGTATGATCTGTAGTATGTACGTATATATGTACGTACGTCGTATAGTTTGATGCTGCTCGATCCTATCATAGCATACGAGTTATATACTCGTCGTACCCAAGTACTGCTTACTTAAAGTGAGTACGAAGTGTTACACGTTCAAGTATGCCCACCTCGGTACTGTTAAACTCCTTACTATTTAATGCGCTTCGGTAGTGATGATGTCGTTTCGAATCTTCACGACTATGCCGGTTTCGTAATAAAATCGACCGAAAAATAAAAAAGGGCCACTGCTGTACGTACAAGGGCTGCGCATCCATGCCGGCGTTTTGTTTTTGTCCGCTTTACGTACGTACGTACTTGCTGCTATACTTTCTGGACTGCTGCTGTTGCTGCTGCTGCTGTTGCTGTTGCTGCTGTACATGGGTTATATACTACTACTACTACTACTACTACTACTACCACCACCACCACACCCCACACTACGACCACTACCACACTACACCACTACCACTACACTACACCACTACACCACTACCACTACCACTACGACCACTACCACTACACACTACTACTACTACTACTACTACTACTACTACTACTACTACTACTACTACTACTCTACTACTACTATTGCTACTACTACTACTATTATTGCTGTACGTACTGGTGCTGCTGTATACTGATTCCACACTGCTGTTGTTGTTGTGGCTGGTGGGTGGATCGGTTGGTACGTGTGTCGATCGGTTGGTGCGTACGCGTACGTACGTACGTACGTGGTTCGGTGGGTGGGTCGGTGGTCGGGTGGGTGGGTGTGGGTGAGTGGGTGTGGGTGAGTACGTGAGTGGGTGGGTAGGTGTGGGTGGGCGGGTGTCGGTGGGTCGGTTGGTACGTGGTTAACTGCGTGTGTCAACTTGCGTGATCAGCGCATTTTGCGTTATATCATAGGGTGTGGATCGTGGCCCAGTTATTATTCGGTATTTTTGTTTTTGTCCCCGATTATACCGGCCCCGCCCTGGCATGGTTCGGGGTACCACTGTTAATAGTACGTATATAATACCAGGTATGTGCATGTGGCTCTCTCTGTATATGCGTGTATGTATGTGTAAATTAAAATGGCCTTCTGTTGTTTGTTGTTTGCTGCTGCTGCTGTTCGTCATTGTACACACCTGCCACTCCAGGTGTTCTTCGATACAGTATCACTTACCATCAATATGTTTTTATTATATATGAATAATACATACTCGTACGGTACGAATGAAAATTTGTTGTTGAAATTCATCAGTACAGGACAATGATAAGAACCCAGCCTAATATTTCCAAGGAAATAAGAAGTTCGGGAACCGTTCTATGAAGTTAGTGTAGGACGCACCCTCTGGAAAAAAAAACAGAAACCCAGCCTGGTTATATTTATTGTTTCTCATTATAGATGTCCTGTATTACTGTACACCCCTTGGCAGTAAATTCGCTTTTGTTCGCCCTAATTAAGCTTATTTTTTAGTATTCCTACCTCTATCTTCGCCGTTACGGGAATTGCGCGAAGCCGTAGGCGGGCGTCAGCCCGCCGCGGCGAGCCCCCCTTGTACTATCATAAACCATCTACGACATACCCGTTCAGTTCCTCGCCCTACCTGCCGTTGTGAGGGGTTGGTTGGTTGCATACCGTAGTAGCACATAGCACATATCCAACCAATATACGGAGCACGCGCTAGATCATGCAGGGTACCCGGGTCCCAACCGGCAAAATGTTACACGAAGTACAGTACGAGTAGATCGTACCAGTGCCAGTATGCTGTGTACCTGGTACCTGGTATCATACGCGTAGATCAATCGTCTGGCGTGAAATATGAAATATCTACGACAGAAGCAGTAGATCACGAAGTGGGAATCGGTGATCTGTCCGGTATGTATATACCTACACCTTGGGCAGTCAACACACCTGCGCTGTTGGAGATCAGGACCCATCGCGCTACGGAGAAGCCTGCAGGCTCACCTCCCTAGCTCAGCTCACACACTGCTGGGAGCTGTGAGTAGTAATCTCGATGACAGGGTTTCGATTGGTTCTTGAGGCGTTACGTCTTTTCCAAAATTAACTATGGAAGATACCCTCGCCGCTCGGGGAACCAGGCGATCGGCTACGACCACGAGTATATACCAGCTACCAGAGGCTTCGGGTCGGTGTTGAGATATTGCCCTCTGCCGTGAGGGTGCGAGATCCAATACAGCTTGCGAGTGTTTACTTCGTATTTGAGCAAAACACACACATACGATTCCAGGGAAAAAAGACACATCATCTTGAAAGACACACATGAAAAGGAGATTCCTCAAGGAGAGGGATGCGTTCCCGAAGTCTTTGGACGAGTACAATCAGCAGGTTGAACGGCGGCTACGGCACCGAAGGGCAGAGCTGGACGGCGCGTGGGAAGGGCTCGAGGAAGGATGGACACAAACCAACGAGCGCATGGTCACGCTCGAGGTCAGGCCTCGAACCGACGAGGAGAGCGTGGTGAGCCTGAACGTCGGCGGCTCGAACGTTGCCGTGTCCTGGCACCTCCTCGCGGAGACCGAGGGGTTCAAGGATTCAATCCTGGGCGCCTTGCTCGAGGGAGTTTGGGGCAAGGGGCGGATTCCTAGAGATGCCGACGGCCGCATCGTGCTCGACGAGTCCCCTGCGTGCATCAAACACATCATTCACACGATGCTTGCTGGTCGAGCGAGCGCAGGAGCGGAGAGAGTGCCTGAGAGTGCGGCGCGCTCGACAGTGGCTGACGACGAGGTACCGTGCCTTATTTACACCGCACACGTGGTGGGACTGCCGGAGTCTGTGCCGGCGCATCCGAAATACCCCAAAATACACGGAGGCAGCACCATATTGGAGGCTTTTGAAATTGCCCCGCTGAGCTGCCAGATTTCTCAGTGGTTTCAGGACCCGGCAGAACCGATGACGCTCATCTACCGCGCGACGCGGGACGGTTTTGGCAGCAAAGCGTTCACAGCCAAATGCAGCAAGGAAAGTCCCAAGACGGTCTTCCTTATTCGGGTGAGCTCGGGACAGGAAAACGACGACGATAGCGTTGTTGGGGGCTATGCTGTTTACCCTTGGGGCAGAGAGGTTGGGAGCCGCGAGATCATGGCCGAAGAATCGTTTGCGTTCCAGCTCAAGGACGGCAGAGCCACCCGAGAGTATGAGTCCAGGCCCACCAAGTGGCACCCGAACATGGTCTGGTCGGAGAGTGGGTTCTTGGTGCCTCAAAGCCATGGTCCCTACTTCTGCGCAGGTCCCTTGACGTTGACCTTCGACGAAAAATCGGGGAGTTGCGCTATTCAGACCACAGTTAACCATTATTATACTCCTGACGGTTACAACGATATTTTCCTGGCATTGAACGGAAAAAAGGTCGTTGATATTGAGGTGTATCGCTGCTCAGCGCCAGCTGCACCCACGGCATCTGCGCCCACCACGACCAAACCGAGTGGTGATGCTCTGACCAATGCGGAAGTCCACGACATCCGGTCGTTCGGCCAGTCGATCGCAATCTCGCTGATGGAGGAGCGGGCTGTCCTCGACCGTGCCGTGAAGGACATGGAAGCGGCAGGTGCCAGGGTATCCGCTGCTGTTGGCGCCCTCGAAACCGTCTACGGTCCAAGCGTGGCGGCGGGCGAACAGGATGCCGTCGTGGAGCTCAATGTGCGTGGGACGAGGATGACAACACTGCGCTCCACACTACAGGCGTGCCCGCGCTCCGCCCTCGCCGCCATGTTGAACGAAGAAAGATGGCCGGCCACCGACAAAGACAAGGACGGGCACGGGGGGCGGTTGATGGACTGTGAACCGACCTGTTTCTCCAAGATCCTCGATGTGTTGCGGATGAGGAAACGCGCTTCGTGGGGCCGAGGCGTGGCAGGGGGGGCGGGGGACAAGGAGAGCAGCACCGTCCTGCCAGGCGCAGTGCTTATCGAGGAAGGCGATGCGGAGGATTTCGGCGCAGCCGTCAACATGTACTTTCCGGGGTGCGAGAGCTTCATCATGGGCTTGGTGCAGAGAAAGTCTAACCCGGCATGATCACTCATACATCCCGGAAGCTTGGTGAGTTCCGTGTGTATATACCAGGTTGTTGCTTGGGGCATGTCCAATTCATAAATCGTGATCGTAAATTGCAAAATCGAAATACAGTCGTTTTCGCGAGTATTTTTGAGACGAAGTGTCCCAACAGAATCAGACTGTGAAAAAGAGAAATCCCGGCATACAACAACGGAGAGCAGAACCTACGGGCCGTTCGTCACTACTGTAGGTATGTACGCACGCCGATAGTCTAGCGCTGGGCAGCGCTTGTCCACCAGAGAAGCAGGCAGATGCGACGACAAGGTGGTGGTGGCGCGTTCGATGTTGACGCCCCGGGATCTAACTTAACCCTTATAGGACTGGAGTCCCGTTTTGGGGACATCTTACTTAGAATTTGAGTGGTTTGTCCACAAAATGGGACTGCAGTCCTAAGAGGGTTAAAACTATACCAAGAACGAACTTTCAAGTTAATTCTCGGGGGTATCATGCTGATTGTTTTTTTTTTAAATCCTCAGGCGGATGTGTAAAAATATAGCTGAAGCTGAATTCTCCTCAAATTATCTTCGCTTTGCACCGGGAAACAAAGGCTCTACTAGGACGTCGTGGCTGGTGTTGTGGTTCGCCTGCGGGCTGTTTAAGGGGGACCTGTGCGGCCGCGTTGCCGTGCTAGCTGTGGGTTGCGTGTTGTGTACGGCAGTCCTGATGTGATGTGTTGACGTGGTTACGCTGATCGGTAGGGCCACGCTGAATTCGTTGCTGTTCGTGTTTTCGATTTCCTTTTCGATTTTCAGCGCTCAACTACTATATACCTGGTATCATTTTGGCAATAGGTTGGAAAGCGTTTTTTTGTTTTTCTTCTCGGAAGATAAGGAACGAAGGGTAACCTTGTTTGAACAAGGGACCAAACAGTGCCCTGTCTACTTTCATTTCGATTTATGATTTACGAGATCGATTACGTTTGGACATGTCCTCAGCGGGTGTTTATCCCAATAAAGAGCCGCTTTGATGGATTTCAGGGGAGTATACTGGTATGCTTTTGTTAAGACCACGCACCTCTTGTTATGTATTCGCGGAATGAGCTTCGTGCTTTTAGCTCTGATCGTTTTTGTGGGCCACCTTGAATGTCGTTGCCGAGGAACCCCTTGGAGATATGTGCCATATAGAGGCGTGCGTTTTTTTTTGTTGAGACATTGACTTTGGTCGCGCGAAGTGTCAAGATTTAGCGTACGTGCTATTACGGAGGACCATAGTAAATAGGACCAATGTTTGTTAGTAAAAATACTTGAATATATAGGTTTTTATGTGTACCGTAGGTCCTATTTACTAGTATTTACTATGGTCCCCCGTCATACTACAGTTCCTATTAATAGAAGGAAAACATTCAGCTGTCGACGCAAAGTCAACAGCGTAAATCGAGCGTGTTTTTCAGCGTTTTGCCTACATTAAAACGCGTTACCAGCTCCCGGTATTATTTTCCCAACGCGTTTCATTGTCGCCCGCTTCCTATTGTGAAGGGAGGCTGAAACTTGCTCCTACATTTTTCGCGTGATCCCCCCTGTTTTGTTTATTTTCATATTGGCGACAAATAAAACGACGCCACCCTTTATCGACAAGTTGAACAAAAGCCCCTGACGTCGCACGCGCGACAGGTGTTTTTGACCTTTTGGGGCACGCAGGGTCGCAATACACGTGGTACCTGTTATGCGAGATACGGCAACCGTGATGCACCGTTACCGCTGGTGCATGTACCGTAGGGCTCCGTCGCCGTTTATCGCCCGAACTTGGGTACCTGTATTTTCCGTTACCGTCAGCGCATGCACCGCGCAGTCTCGTTACCAATTTTTACCGTTCACAGTTGTTGGTCTACCGCAACCCTCCAACATCATCCAGATTTGGTGGGATATCTATTGATACCATGCAACGAGGAACGCTTCGATCTCTTCCCACCGTCGAGACGCCCACTTTTAAGCACCGTGTGGTGTATCACAACAAGGTGGAAACAGCACTACCAGGTACTGACTATTTTCCCCTCTTCGTTGCCTCGTCGCGTCTTGCTTGCCTGCCCGCCTGCGCCTTGTTTGCCTGCTACGAACAGAGATCGCCAACGCCGCTACCAAGACCGCACACAAGTGTACCCTCAGCCGCTGCTATTTTCTTGTTTTGTGAGGGTTGCCAGTGCACGGGTGAGGTCCCACAGTAGGTGCAGACCTTACGCCCTTTCACTATGTATACATGATATGTGAATTAAGTATATGTGTGGCTTGTGGTGAACGTAAATTGTGAGTTTTTAATAGAACACACGTACGCAAGTCTCACCTTGGGAGATGGACGAGAGCTTCCACATTCGTTCACAGCTTCGATACTGGTAAAAACTTTGTAGAGTAGCGCTGAGCGAATAATCTTGGGGCGAGAGGTTTCGTTTTTGTTTTTTTTGGCGTCTTTTTACTCGTCGCCTCCTCTGTGCTGTCGAAACTGTACAAATATAGATGTTAACCCCTTGAGAACCGGTCTCACGTTATTGGGGACAAACTACTTGGAAATAGTGTGGGATAAGTTTTGCACTTCTGAAAGGGTTAAGGTGTCCTTCGTAAATTTTAATTTGCATATTCGTAGCGGCATTGGATGCATACAGCCCGCCAGACACCCGCGCAGGTGATGCTCGTTGGTTGTTTGAGAGCTGTGATAGCCGCCGCCGTGAAGCATGCACGGCAGCGCGACGCAAACAAACGGTTTGTCGTAGGCCCGAGCAGGCCGTCCACCGCTTTGTTCGGTAAGAAGGATGGGTAACACCTTTACCTACTACTATGGTTTATGTACGGTAAGGAGTTGAGATAAATGGGGGGGCGAGTGCCGGATCCTTTGTCGGGCCTGCGTTTCGTTTGCACCCGTCTGTACCGAAGTTGCGACACGTACGAGCAAGGGGTAAGCCGACTGTGGCTACGGCTAGGGGGAAGCTCATATCTATCTAAACAAGTGGGTGCAAAGCAAGCGAGGGTTGCCATTTTATGCGTGCGTTTTTTTTTTAATTTGGAAGAAACTATTTGCTCTGTACGTACGCCATCCGCTGAACGTCGGAATCTACTTCTGGCAGTGTCTTCACACGCAAAGAGGAATCCCGGATGACGTCCTCTTGGCGCAATACTTGTCGCTGAGGTTCGTATTCCGTTTTCCATCGTTTTCTTCGTCTTGTTTTTCAAGCCTCGGCGTTGGCTCATATGCCTGTCGATGACGTACTAATAGGATAATGTTTTCAACACCCCTGTTACTTCCCAGCTCAACTCGCGTGCAGCGTTGCACTGAACGGCATACTGGACAAGCCGCGGTCACGGGTGTCTCCCTCCCCCCAGGGTCTATGTTCATACGACTACGGCCATGCACAACATGAGTACCCCCCCCCCGGTACCTGCCTGGGTTTTCATCGCGCATTGGTAGGGTTCGATATTCCCACCGCTCGTCGCGGTTTGTTTTATCGATTTTTGCGAAGTCCCGCTTTTTTGAGCGGCGTAAGCAAAGGCAAAGAAAATGGCAGGTAGACTTTCGGTTTTTGAACTCGCGGAGGTGTCGAGCCCCAGAGCCCCTCATGTCGGGCGGTACTGAGGAATGAAGGTACTGGCAGGGAACACTCTATTAATTGCATGCTATTATCGCCTGGGGTAGCCCCAGGCCGGTCTGAATACCCCCCTCCTTTTTCCCCCCTGGGCAGTAGTAGCGTTTATATAGTCAAAACCAATGAAAAAACATACATGCTTGAAGATGATACAACCATATTCTTGACCACAAAGGCAAGAGGGATCGATGCTAAGCGCCAAAAGGAAAACAAAATAATTAGCGCACGGTAAATTCAAGCAGTTACGCCGCCGTGTAAATGGGTTAATTCAAACATTTTTTGTCAAGGGACTATGGAAGGTGTTCAAAACCAACTCACACCTGTGTTGCAGTGCCCACAAAACCAAAAAAAAACTCTTGACACAGAGACCTTGGAACCACACCTGCCTCGTTTTATTTTCCTGTAGGACATTCCGTAGTTCTGCTCTAGCTCCGAACTTTCCCATTAATCCAATATTTGGCAAGGCAGATATGAGCTCCTTGGTGCACTCCCGTGTGTGTGCCAAAGCGACAGCAGTTTCCGCGCCCTCCTTCGATGCGGACCTCGTCGCTGAAAAATGAAAATGTGGTTCCACGCGCTTGAATTTGTGGATTCCAGTACTGTAGCCAAGTATTTTTTTCCCTGCCGTAGAACGAGCTCGTGCTCGTTCTACAGCAGATTTTTTCCCCCGAAAAGTACCTCGTGCTCGTTTTACAGCAGGAAAAAAAACTTGAATACAGTACGAGAAACCGCATATTCAAGCGGCTGGAACCACATTTTCAAACTTCAACGACGAGGTCCGCATCGAAGGAGGCCACGGAATCGGCTGCCGCTTTGGCACACTGACGGGAGTGTACCAAGGAGCTTATATATGCCTTGCCAAGTTTTGTATTAATGGGAAAGTTCAGAGCTAGGGCAGAATTACGAAAAGTCCTACAGGAAAAACAACTGGGGTAGACGTGGTTCCAGTATCTCTTTGTCAAGAGATTTGATAAAATCGTGTTTTTTTGGTGGGCACTGCAACACAGGTGCTCAATTCGTTGGAGCATGTGTGATATATTTTCCCAAAGCGCCCCCAAGATCAGCCATTCACGCCGCTGAAAGATACGTGAACTCCTACGGGCCTAAATGTAATGATCGTGTAATCGTCGCATGTATACACCAACAATCCTTACAATCCCGCGCACAGCAGTGAGTGGTACGTTGTTATGTGCCGATAATGAAATTATGAAATTCCAATTCTTCCTTCTTTCTACATCGTTCGCTCCGTCCGGCTTCGCGCGACGCCTCTCCCTTCCGATAGCCCCTGCCCCGTACAACACGCTAGCCGCTGTACTGGTACAGGTTCGACCATTGCATGAACGCTTTTTACTTCCATGAAACTCTCATGGAAGTAAAATTTTACTTCCATGGAAGAAAGAACACCACGTATCATGGAAGCAACTTGACTTAAGTGGAAACTTGCATGGACTTTACTTCTATGATTTGTTTTTTTACTTCCATGGAAATTACATTTTACTTCCATATAATAGGAAAGACACCGGAAAAATAAGTTGTAATCAAGCACCCATGCTCATTTGAGGCGATGCATAATTTTGGTTGACACATAAAAAAAAAAAAAAATGCCTTCGAGAGGGACGAAATGAGGCGACTCCTCCGCCCAGGATGACTCGGTTCTGAGGGTCAACAGGGGAAAAAAACAAAAAATACGCTTGACTGGGACTTTAGTTTTTTTTTTAACTGCTGTTGCTCCATTCGCCGAGCACGATCACCGTCAAGAAGGGCAGAGGCAGCTTCATGGCCTCGCCGCAGGAAAGTAAGAATGCATGTTACTATGGCGGGGGGACAATACTCGTACATACCAGGTATTAATAGTAAATAGGACCAAATATGGTTAGCAAAAATTGGTAAATAAATAGGTTCCTGTAATACTAGGAAGGTGAAAATAAGCGAGAGACGGAACCACCACCGCCGTGGCCCGTGGAAAACACAAAACGCCCGAAAAAGGGTGCAGAACAAAAACAAAATGCACGAAAAAGGCTACAGGAGTGGCCATGGACCTATCAGCTTGACCGGTCCATGCAAAGTGCACAGCCTCGCAGGCGCTTCCGCAGAGGGTACACCTCCAGCGCCCCCCGTCTCCCGTATGGCAAGACCAAGACCCCCCCCCCCAATACAATGTATTTCAACTCTTTTTTTTTTTGTTTCGTGGGGTCTGTTTCACGAATCGACACATAATAATATTAATAGTGAACATGCGTCCCGTTTCCCCTTCAGGGCTTCCTCTTTTGCACCTCGCATGCCCTCCTCCCACGCCCGCCACCATTCTAGCCTTGAGAGTGAGTCTCCAGTATCCTCCCTGCTCCTGGCCTCTTTCTCCGGTTCCTCTTTTACAGACTACAACCAGAGAAATCGTCTCATCGCGGGCAGTAGCCAAATAAAACTGGAACTAACAGCAGTTAGATCATTCACAAGTTCGGGCTTCGACTTTCTTGAGTGCGTGGGTGGCTGGGTGGAATGGGAATAATAGACACCAGGTCGAGTTTAATTATTCGGACAGTTTTGAACGTGTGGAGGAGGGGGGGGGATTTCCATCCTGGGACTTTTCTTCCCAAACCTTTCACGGTACGGCGGAGAACTTCGGATAGGCCAACCGCCTCCGCTCGTACACAATAGAGACCCTCCACGCAGAAGTGGTTCGGACAGTCAGTCCCCACGCATTGATGTGATCTCTTACCCCTTACGACACTACTAAAATGCTGAAAAACGACCCACACTAATTCCAAGTAGTATGTCACAAAAACAAAAATGGCTGCAGTTCTTCAGTTCTTAGGGGGGTGAAGTCCCCACTCCACCCCCAGAAGAAGCTTCAGCCCCGCCTCCAGTCCCAGGCCGACTCGGCTCCAGTGCAAGCCACAGCTCCAGTGCAAGCCACAGCTCCAGCTACAGCATCAGCCTCAGCCCCTGCCCCGACCCAACCCAACCCCCAGCCCTGGCCCACGCCATAACCCCGACACCAACCCCCAGTACTACCGGCAGGTAGAGACAAGGGCAAGTGGCTAACAGTCTCCGCCCCTAAGCATACAACAAGAGTCGCAAAGGTACCGGCCCCTGACACCTGCCTACAGGACGAGCCCAGACGTCTTGAAACGAGCAGAGTTTTTTTTTTTTTTTTGTCGTAACGACGGGCCCGATGTCAGCACTTTTGAGAGCCAAGCACTGCACCAAAAATGCCCTCGCTCGGCGACGTCGCCCTGGCGTGCCTATAGTAGACGGCTTTTTCATGCCCGGCACATTCTCCCGGGCGTGGAAGCTGGACGACTAATAAAATGTACCGATGCGAGGCGCGCGAGAGACAACACCGAACCGGCCGCACACAAAAAAAAACGCGGGACAGACGGAAGGTGGAGGGTTGAGACTGTAAGCATTTGTTATTGTTGTGTCATGTACGGACGAGGCGCTCTGATACGGGAGCTTCTTAGTACCGCGTAATGTTCGAGGGGGTGCATAATGTTTTTTTTTTTCAGGATCGCCGTGCAAGTCTCCGGTCAGCATCGGTATGCCGACGGTGTACGAGGGGCATTTGGAACCACAAGCACATTAGAGCTCAAGGCGTAAAATAGGCGGTGAAAAGTTGCGCTGGCGCACCTTTTTGTCGTAAATCCTGTTTTTTTTTCACTACGTACCGAAGGCATGGTGCGGCTTGCCGCACCACGCCTTTTCTGTGCCGCACGTAAAAGTTGTGCGGGTCCTTTTTCGCCGCAGGCAACTGCGCCGCAGGTGTTTGTTTTTTACGTGCTTTTCGCCTCAGGCGATTTTTTTTTTTTTTTTTTTTGTGTTGATTTCGTCTTAGATGCTCATTCGGGGCTGCTTTCCTCTGCCTTAGGACGAAGAAGGCCTCAAGCAGCTAAACCGAGCGGGTTAGACGCACATTTTGAGTATATTGACGCATATAAGGTAAAACAAAACAACCTCCCGCGGCCCTCCGGGAGCCCTCCGGGAGCCCTCCGGGGGGCTGCACCACGGCCTCCGGCTCGTGGTGCGCTGCTCGCACCACAAGCTGGACGCCTATTTTCCGGAGCTGATACCACAGGATTATGTGGCAGTATATTTATCGTAGACTTACCGCACCTCAATCCTTGCAGTGCCCGTCTACGCGAGGCGAGAGGTGGCGCTCTCGATAAACTATCGATTGATACAGCAGCATAAAAAACATATCGATAAAAGTATACTGTTTTTAGTGTAGATGGGTTCCTTGGCGCAACCTGCGCTTTGTTCTTAGTGTACTAGTTTTAGTGTAGGGGGCCGTCAGGGCGGTCAGTCACGGGGTCAAACCGCGCGGTCTCCAAAAAATAACTTGCCAGTACGGATTCGGGAGGCGGCATTCCCACGTCAACCCTGTACGCACGATAGCGGTGGGGAAATGACCTGCATCTCGCTAACCTTGGGGTCTCTAGTAGCATCTTCCCCAGTAAAATTTCCCAGCAACGGCGCCCTCTCTCCTGCTCTCTCGTTCTTCGGTCCACGGTCCAAGCTCGTGCTTCTTCGGTCCACGGTCCAAGCTCGGGCATGCTTCTTCGCCCCTCGCCTTCGCCTGTCGAAACGCGCAATGTCCAAGGGGGGGAAAGGGTGAAAGGTGCGGGGAGTGATTCCTTAGTCCAGGGCAACCGGCAGGCTCTTGCCGTTTTTGTTTACCTCGTCACAGCTGTATGATAGCCATCGAATGCATACCCTGGCACCTCTGGTAGTAACCTATGACTCTGTTTTCTCACCCGTTTCGCTCTGCTGCCACAACGCGCTCCCCCGTTCAGCCGCCCGATCCTGCACCGCTGTGTTTTCTTGCCGCCTACCCCCTCGCGTGACCTCTATAGCAGAGCTTCCTCCTGAAGCGACCATGAGGTTCGGGCGGGTCGTAGTCGGCAATACACGGTAAATCGCCGTAACGTCGAAAAAAAGGATACATAAATACAAGCCGCGGTCTAGTCGTACTCCACGCGAGGTTTTGCAGTATACAGCGCAGTAACGTACATATGTAGTAGCATCTATTTTGTTAGGAATAATCGGTCGGTAATTATCGATACCGCTTTTCACACAACAGCCGGTGTTATGCGGACGTATGTTTTATTTTTATTTTTCATTTCCATCCCATTTATTATCTTCGCCCGTCCTTTCTCTCTCCTTCCTACTGTAGTCGTAACTCAGATCCTAACATGGTCACAAAATTGGCCCCACTACGGTTCGTGCCTTGCATTTTTATCGCGAGGAGGCTTCAATCCTTTCTTCTCTCGTCGACTCGCATCGACTTGTAGGTATTGGAAAAATACAGTGATTTTGGGAACTTTTCGGGTGCTTCGAATGTGAGGACTCCCAGTGAATCAAAAACAACAAATCGGTGAGAGTTCCTCAAAACCAGAGGGGATGGGTACTCTGGCGCATGTATGTATTGCTAGCACAAACTACCGGGTAGTTATATTTGTGCTGGAGCTGAGGGCAGCAATAGTAGTACAACGTGCAATCTGATTTCTATTTGAAACTCACGTACGTTCCACAAAAAACGCCATCCCATACAACGGAAAATCTGACAAACGATAAGTGCAAGTTGCATTCTAAAACTTATTGTCACATCATACTCTTAGGGCGCGATAACGCAAAAAAAAAAGACGGCACTTGTTTTAGCGTACGGCGCCGCCTCCGGCGAGGCCCCAGGGCTGACGCGTGCTACGATAGAGGTGCTGTAGCACTTTTTTTTTGGCTGAAATGGTTTTCTGAATGGTCGGGCGGGCTCCTTAGGGCCCGTTTTAACGAAGAAGAAAAAAAAACAATTTGGAAAAAAATATATATTCAAATCCGCTTTTCATTGGTCAACACACGCACCAGCACCAAAGATTAGGATCTTGGGGCATAACATTTGGTGCTGGTGCGTGTGTTGACCAATGAAAAGCGAATTTGAATTTTATTTTTTCCAAATTGAATTTATTTTATACTCGTTAATTCGGGCCCTTAACCCCAAATTGTCGGGAATTTCAATTATTTGTGATGCAATATGTTTCGTAGTATACTTGGGGCCGTGGGATTTTTCATCGTGTACGTAGAAGCACTTTTTAGTTTCTTCCAAAATCTTCTTTTGACTTAGAATTAGTATAGACCTCCTTAAGCGACCACCCTCAGAAGGCAACAAAAAAAAAACATGGTGTGCACCTCTACCGTAGCATGGGTCCCCCTTTCACCAACTTTTTTCCGCGAGTAGCAACTTCGCCGCGAGCAGCGGAATCGTGGACAAGGTTGTAGCCTCGACGCAACCGTACATCTGTATATTGAGATAACCCAGTTTGCTGGTTTCCGACGCAGGCACTACCACTGTAGATACCGTACAGACTGCCCAAAATATAGCCAGTACCCAGCCCTGCAAACCAGAGTTAATCGTACAAAATTTCAATGTTCGGCATCAGGACACAGGTATCAACCATCTCCGATGTGTTATTTTTTGTACGGCATTGCGCGTTGCAGGTTGTTTTTTTTGTTCGTGATCTCCGCGCGTCAGCAAAGAAAAGGGGGATGAATTTTTTTTTTTAAACTTTAACCTTCCCTCGAGCATTCGCCGTGCAGACACTACCCTGCCGCAAAAAAAGAGAGCGATTGTACCGCGATTCTACCCGGCATCCGGCCACCGATCTCAGAGCCCCCAGCGCTCTTTTTTTCACTCGGTAGTATAAGTGACTGCTGTTGCTCGACTTCGCAGCCGTGGGGGCCCTATTCCGACTCTTCACAGGCAAAAGCCCTATTCGTACATTCGTACTGCTGTTTGGTGGTCTAGGATCGTGCCCGGGTCGTTACCCAACAACTTTATAACTTTTACAACTTATGACTGTGTCAGGGTGACCCGGCACGCGTGACCAGGACAGCCGGGCTCTGCTGTCCTGTGATGTCTTGAGCTCTCTCTCGAGCGATGCTGCCTCTCTTCTTCCTGTATCTAGTGGCGAAGATTCGAGTTACTTTCGGAACGATCCTTCGGGGCAATACGAGTCGCACCCGATAATGCCTGCTAGGTGAGAGAACCAGGGGCTGCGTTACTCTGGGATGGGATCTCGTTTATTCGCCCGGTTTCGGACAGCCCTTCTCAAATAGTGTGGATCGAAACAGTGGCATCACCTCCCGGCGGGGAACGGTGGTGCCATCCCGTCGCCCGTCGCGAATAGAAAAGTATTGAGTGTCGCCCGGTGCGACGGCGGTGCCACTCAGAACTTTCCCGATTACATCCTGTACAAGGCTGGTCGAAGCAGCAAAAAAAAAAGAAAAAACTATTGCTACGCCAGCCACGAATGCCGCATGTACGACGTAGCTTGAATGTCGCATATTTTGGGGATCATACTGACCGTAAATATCAGCGGAAAAGGGCGACATGAGCCGTTTCTTTTCGGCGAGAGCATAGAGTTGAAGCTAGCGGCGGAACTCTGTCCAGACCAAGCACAGGCCTTCACAAAAGGTCAACACGTATAATAGTAGCCAGGCGCTTCCGTAGGAAGAACACAATTTATAAAGCATGTGTTTTTTGTTCTGGCCGAACCGGTTCCAGGGACTCCAAGGCATGTCTGTAAGATGCTTCGCGGCAAAATTTCGAAGAACGGACTGACTGCGTAGGACCAATATCAAATGATAGTTAACGCCAAAAAATGACCTTGTGCTGAAAGTACGGTAAGTATGTAGGTACGAGGCAACGCCGTGTTTGTTTTGCGCTGTAACCGCACAAAAGTCAAAATATCATCGCCGTGTTTCGGAGATTGATCCTGATTGTTTGCACGCGTGTTCTATGAGCCGCTGCCAAGCTGTTGACGGCCTTTTTGATTTTCTTTTCGCCAGAACTTTCGGTTCTCTCAAAGCTAATTATTTATGCAGTCGGATACGTGGATAGAAAAAGACGGTTTCCGATCGAGGCAAAAATCGGGCTTTCATATATTGTTGAAACAAAAAAAGAGCCTTTGCGATCCTATTTTTTTCAATCGAGCAATCCGATCCACGCATCCCGTTGAAAGAAAACTCGAGTTTGTTTCACGGGATGCTTGGATCGAATTTATCGATTGAAAACGTTCTTGACACCCACCACGTTACTCTCCACGCGTCTACACTCACGTTCACACCACAAAGCAGCAACCTAAATATCTCTCCGATGCTGGGTTGACTGCTGCTGCTGCTGCTGCTGCTGCTGCTCGCAGCGCGGCACCTCCTAGAACCCGCGAGCAAGATACGAGGCAGTTTCAAAACTCGCATCAAACGCTCCCGGAAAGAGCACAACATACTTCAAGCTTGATCCGACTGACGATAGAGGGAAACCATCCAGGCACACCCCATCGATTTACAGTGGGACGGACCCATTCATTCCTTCCAATCCGATGGCATAAAAATTAGCCCAAGACCCAAGTATCCCCAAAACTACAAAACACACAAAGGCGTTCATAGAGCACGTGTGCCAGATTTCGGGACCCATGTACGTAAAACCAACGGCGTGAGCATTGGATGCTTCATAAATTTGGGGAGGTAATCTTGAACCAGCTCGTAGGCGACACCGAGAGCTCCTCCCACGCACGTCCGATTTCACATCCGGACCGCGCTACCCCCCTTTAACAACACAACCTTCTACAAGGCTGCATACAAACCTAGGCATGTGCCTCTGGTTTGTCGAACGCACCGCTTTTTTTCCTGCTGAGAAAAAAAATGAGAGCCAGTAGAATCTACGCTGGTTGGTTGAAACGTAGATAACATAGGGGTGGATAGGGGGGGGAAACTCAATGAACGCACCGCGCCCTTAGAACGAATTTGTCACTTCACACAAAAACAAATCGCGCCCATAAACAGATTTGTCAACTGGGCTCAAGAAAATACGCGCAACATTGCCGTGTTGAAAGTGCCGAAATAGTAATAATAAAAAACGGCCAGTGGACGGACGCAGACAAAACGGTCATTTATATGATACGGTACGTCACGTTCTGATTCGGACACAGCTCGGGCTTGGCGGCTATCATAAGGTACTCATGTACTCATATAAAACCATACCTGGTATGAATCACAGCGGCTTTCCAACGTGGCGTTTTTTTGGGGGTTGGTCTCCAGCATGCCAACGGAACGTATCATCCGTTCCAGCGTCATCCCGCCAATCCTTCAGCTATTGTGGTTATCTCTGCCGTCGCCCGTTTTCCTCTGCTTTCTATTTGGATGATGCCCATATTCCTGAGCAGCCGTACGAATATCTCCTGTAGCTTTGGCCTGTTTCGAAAACAAATCAGCGTAAACATGATAATGTGACTCTCGATAATGTGCGTACTTTTGAGCGACGAGCTTCCAAACGAGCTGCATGCCGACAAATGAGCGCGCGAACACGGGACACAGCCCGTAATTATCTACCATCGCCATATGGAAGAAATCTAAATCTGGTCTGCACGAAGGTTAGTCTCGTGCAATCATATGTTTTTGGAAGCCCGCTAATAATGTACTCAAAGCCCTTCGCTCCTAACCTTCAACTCGTAGCCTCTCACCGTCTGCTGTTGTCGGAGTGCTGTCACGGGGGGGGGGCATAGTAGTGGGGGAGGAGGGAGAGGAGCCTACTTTGTGACCCCGGATCTGAGTTACGACTAGGGAGAGAGAAAGACGGAAGTGCGAAGATAATGAATGGGATGGACAAAAAAAAATAGTAATCAGGACCAAATATGCTTAGTAAACACTACTGGAATACCTAGGTTTTTGTGAACGTGATAGGTCCTGGTTACTGCGGTCCCCCGTGATAGTATTAGTGCTGCACACTGGGGTACGTATTACTTATAGTTTGGATATAGTTCGTGTGGTGCCCACGAAAATAATATAAAAAAACAAAAAGAGCTAAGGTTTGACGACCAAAGTGCTACGGTAACGATGGGAATGGAAAACGAACGCAAAGTTTGAAAGCAGCTTTCTTTAAAAAAAATATTGCTTCACTAAGAAACGGCCGTGTAAGGTTTTCTCGTACCGCCGCTGTGGGATTAAAAAAAAGGGGAAAACATGTTTTTGTTTTTCTTCTTTTTGTTTTCAAGCGGCTGCACGCCCGGCGCAATTTGTGTTTTTCTCGTTGTAAAATTGTCGCAAACACGCTATATAACACATCAGCTCATGCGACGAAAGACCTTACATCTCGACACAGGCTCAATCCACGGATCACAACATCAAAGAGCCGTTAACAGTTTTTTTTTTTCATACCAAAAACTGATCGTTGATCGATCGCATCATCAGCACACGGCCACAGAGTCACAGGTCCCCCCCCTCCCCCCCCCCACGCCTCCCATCGCAGGCATGACTATCCCACCCCCCCCCCCCCCCCCCCCCCCCGCATGGCACCAGGCGGGAGGACAAGCCGCCGCCCAGCAGGACGTTCGCACACAATAGTGTCGCGGATGCGAACGGCTACCTGCTGTGCGCTGCTGGTCTCCCGTGTGTTTTCCTGTTCTGCAACCTCTTCTGCATCAACCTTTCCAAACTTCACTGCCGCGTTTCATGCTCACGAGCAACGCCACTGCTGCTGTATCGGAGGTTTTCGGAGGTGTACATAGCCAAGTGTTGAATTGTCTAAAACGGCACAGCTACACGCCGGAGCGCGTGGCAGCTGTAAGAGGGGCGACCGCTCACACAGTTCAAGGTGGGCAGCAGTGGGGTGGGGTGTGATCGGTGGCGGGCAGGTTAGCGATGGATGTGGTGGGGTGGGGCGTATTCGACGGACTCGGGACTTGGGGTACTCGGTAGTCGGACAAGAAACCGCAGACAGCAATAGTTTACTCGTCCGTGTACAGCAGTAGTACTGCTGCACTCGCGCACGTCGTACATAGTTGCTGCATGACATGTACTATATGTGCTTAATAGTAACAAATAGTGGTATCCACTGGCGTTTGCGGATTTTTTTTTTCGTTTTTCACCAATATTCTGGTGCGCGAGTTCCGAGGGACAGCTTTATATGTACGTAAATCTATATAATGTTAGTTCGCTTATCACATATGCATATCCTTAGGTCTGCGGATATCTCCCGCCTCCGACCGCCTCTCCGCGCGGTTTCTTCACTGAGGCGTGCCCCCGCCTCGCCTGCAACCACCGGCGTCGTCGATCCGCCCGCTCGGCGCCGTAGCGTCCGCACGAAGCCTTGACGTCGAGATCTACGAGGAGATCTACGAAAAATCGTGCCCTGTGAGAGGTTTGGTGCGTAGTCTGCACACAGGGCTCATGTCTTCGCGCGTTTTCTTCGGTACGTGTTCTCTGACCTCCGACACACGGGGGGGGTCGACTACCTGGCCGACGTCGCCATTGTGAAGTCCACTAAGCGAGGTTTGTGCTAGGATCTGGGGAAGAGTTGGTCAGCCCCGAGAACACATGCCACCCAGGCGTCGTGGAGAACTGCGAACTCTCAATATTTTTGAACCCCCGGTAGTCTACGCCAGCACGTATATGTACAGTAGCTGAAGCTGCTATGATGAGCCTGCAGCACCACGAAGCCACGAATGGTATATGCACAGCAGCAGCTGTGGCCGCGCCTTTCTGCGTAGCAACGCTGAGCGTCACCCAGCTGGGATGAACGCATCACCGCATACATACGCTCATGCTCTCCCAGAATTTCCAGACCGCCTTCTCGCATTATTCCGCCGCACGACGGGAAATCGGGAAGTCATTTGTCGGCATTGTTTTCCCATTCCAGTATCTCCCATATCTGCGGCATGCAGCATGATCGGGCAAACGCCCACACCTTCACATATCACAAAACGCTCCCCAGCACCTTCTCGCATCACCATTCTTGCCTGATGGACCCGCTCAAGCGTTCTCCCGCGAAGAAGGTTAAGCCCAGCGACACACCGGACACGAGATCGTTTCAAGTCGTGGGCGACCTGACATGCATGCCTTAGATTTTTCAGTTCCGTAGATTCCGACGCCGGCGCCTCAGCGAATTATTTTTAATGATTCGCATCAGATATGAAAATAACAAACTTTATCTAAACTCTTGGCATTACTTCTTACCCTCGTAATAGTAACTATCCTGCGCTGCGACCGGCGGCCGTCCAGGCCGCCGGCGGAGCCCCTTGTACCGGTATACAATGCTGCTTACAGCCAGTACAGGACACCTAATAAGAAAGCCAGAACCTCTGAGATTCGGAGGAACATAAGAAATTCGGTAGTCGTTATCTTGAAATTAGTGGTGGAAGCACCCACTCTCAAATAAGAAACCCAGCCTCGACCATAATTTCTGTTTCTTATTAGGTGTCCTGTACTACTGCCTTGTACAGTATGAACAATCTGCTCACAGGACGGCGTGTGCTTGGTACCAAGGTATAAGACAAGGGTACCATACGTACAACAGCAGTACAGCAGTGCCAGCAATTCGTTCATAGAACGAGCGTGCGCTTGGTATACTACAAGAGTACCGTCGTATCATATACCATAGCAGTACACCACCAGCAACCTTACTTGTGCTGTACGAGTAGAGCTTAGGCCGGCTGGCCAGCTGTTTGCAGTATTCGTCGAGTCTCGCCTTTCAAACCCTGTGGACCTTCGCCAACCGACCGGGCTCCGTACTGCTGTTTTGAAGGTGTAGGTATTGTTGCAGACACATGGCAATACAGGCGTAGCAGGCCACGCCAACACTGTCGCTGTGCTGCCTCGCGGCACTGATGCTGTGCTGCTATATGTCCCACAAGAGCACGCGTACCAGGTGGTTTATGCCTGCGATGCAAGGAGTGACAAATCCTATACGAGTACTCGCACGAGTACTTCTCTCCAGACACAAGCGTGGCCAAAAGTTGCTGTGTTTTCAGGAAATTTCGCAACATCAGAAACTCCAATAATCAGAAAGTCAGTACGAGAGGTTGGTACTGAGTATAGTATGATAAGGCCTTCGGATGCGGCGAGATGGGAGTTTGTTTCACCGCCCCACTCACACCTGGCATCCAGCACAGCAGCTATCATCGAGCACAGGACACGCGTATCGGGAGTACGCAGCATGCCAACAGCTCGTAGAGGTAAAGGAGTAGGCCAGGCGTCGCTATCACGTGGCGGTAGCAGGACGTCGGGCGCTAGTGCCTCTAGGACTCGAAGATCGAACAGGCTCCACGGCGGTGATGATGTCCTCGAATCTGAAAAAAACGTCGCCGAGGATACCATGGAGGAGGAGGTGTCGGCGGGCAACGCCCTCCTCGCTCTCTCTCGACGTAGCAGGCCGAAGGAGACAGGGCCAGCTGCACAGTCCCCGCCTGAGCCCTCGGTCGGAGCAGCTCCGCCCAGGCCCAGGAGGCGCAGCGCTCCACCTCCCGGACGATGGAGTCCAGCTTCTAAAAAAAGCGCCACCCGCAGCCACGAGACAAAAGACAAACCGAGCTCCGCCCAGGCCCAGGAGGCGCAGCGCTCCACTCCCGGACGATGGAGTCCAGCTTCTAAAAAAAGCGCACCTCGCAGCCACGAGACAAAGACAACGAAAAAAAAAAAGCGTTTCGTTGTCTTTGTCTCGTGGCTGCGGGTGGCGCTTTTTTTAGAAGCTGGACTCCATCGTCCGGGAGGTGGAGCGCTGCGCCTCCTGGGCCTGGGCGGAGCTTCGTTGTCTTTGTCTCGTGGCTGCGGGTGGCGCCTTTTTTAGAAGCTGGACTCCATCGTCCGGGAGGTGGAGCGCTGCGCCTCCTGGGCCTGGGCGGAGCTGCTCCGACCGAGGGCTCAGGCGGGGACTGTGCAGCTGGCCCTGTCTCCTTCGGCCTGCTACGTAGCTCAAAAATCTCCTCCAGCTACCGCAAGCTTACGAAGCAGCCTACAGGCTTACATCCTGCGCTTCCCTGGTAAGTCCACAATGCTGAAACCCGGCTGGCTCTCCCCGCCGGAGTACTATCCAGCAGCTGTAGTACAACAACCTTTTGGGCAGCCGCTGGCGATTGCAGGGTTTCGACTGGTTCCAAAGGCGTTACGGTTTCAAATGACAGCGAGATTCAAATTAATCCGAGAGTCTCGCGGCGCGGTGTAGCTGTCCGAGCTTGAACGAGCTTTGCACAGGCCACAAACCACCGACCAAAGAGCCATGCAGCGGCGGTTCCTGAACGAGAGGGATGCGTTCCCGAGGTCGACGGACGAGTACGCCCAGCAGGTGGAGCGGTTTCTACAGCTGAGAAGGGCAGACATGGACGAGGGCTGGGGAAAGCTCGAAGAAGGGTGGAAAAAAAACAACGAGCGCCTGGAGGAGGTTGGACTCGCTGCTCGAACCAACAAGGAGGACGTGGTGAAGCTGAATGTCGGTGGCCTAAACATTCGCGTGTTCTGGCACCTCCTCGCACAGACTAAAGCGTTCGTAGGTTCAACGCTGGGCGCCTTGCTCGAGGGGGTTTGGGGTGAGGGGCGGATCCCCCGCGATGCCGACGGCTGCATCGTGCTCGATGAGTCCCCTGCGTGCATCAAACACATAATCGCCCATACGACGCTCAGAGCTAACGGCTGTGCGGGCTCAGTAGCGGCGGGGCTGCCAGAAAGCTCAGCGCCCTCGGTGGTGGCTGCTGACGAGGTACCGGGCCTGATTTACACCGCACACTTGGTGGGACTGCCAGGATATGTGCCCGCCTACCCTAAATACTTGAAATTTTATGGAGGCAGTACCATATTGGAGCCGTTCGAAATCGCCCCTCTTGGTGCGAAGATTCGGGAGTGGGTTGGGGGCTCTGCAGAACAGACAATGGAGCTAATCTACCGCGCGACGCGGGACGGTTTCGACCCTAGGGCATTCAAGCCTAAATGTAAGGAGCAATATCCCAACGTGCTCTCCCTTATTCGGGTGAGGCCGGACCAAGAAAGCGACACCGACAGCGTTGTTGGGAGCTACTCTGCTCTCCCTTGGGGTACGGGTGTTGGGACTTATCAAGTCTTTACCGACGATACGTTTATGTTCATGCTCAAGGACGGCAGCGCCACCGACAAGGATCCCAGCAAGCCCATCAAGTGGAACCCCTTCCCCGAAGATGTGGGCCTCGAATTCGAGAGGGACCAAGAGTTTGCCAGCTTCGCCGGAAACGACTTGAATACGAAGCCCGACGCCACATCGGGGGGTTGCACCTTGCTGACTGGGCGGAGCTCATTTGTTATCAAGGAGAATTCTCCGTACTTGGCACTGAACGGAAGCAAGATCGTTGACATCGAGGTCTATCACTTCACGACGCGAGCTTCACCGACGACCACCGCGTCCACCACCAACAGACCGGGGGGGGGTGCCTTGACCGATGCGGAAGCCCACGACATCGATTCGTTCGGCCGGTCCATCGCGAGCTCGCTCATGGAGGAGCGGATGGTCCTCAATCGGGCCCAAAGGGAGATGAGAGTGGCAGGTGTAACGGTATCCGCTGCTGTTCGCGCCCTCAAAACCATGTACGGCCCAAGCGTGGCGGCGGGCGAACAGGATGCCGTCGTGGAGCTCAACGTGCGTGGGACGAGGATGACAACGCTGCGCTCCACACTACAGGCTTGCCCGCGCTCCGCCCTTGCCACCATGTTCGACGCAGAAAGGTGGCCGGCTACCGACAAAGACAAGGACGAGCACGGGAGGCGGTTGATCGACTGTAACCCGATCTGTTTTTCCAAGATCCTCGACGTGCTGCGCATGAGGAAACGCGCTTCGTGGAGGGCAGGCGCAACACCCGAGGAACAGGAGGGGAGCAGCGGCAAGTGTTCGGGTGCAATCGCTGTCAAGAAAGCCGATATGAGGGCCTTCCGCGCTGCCGTCCATATGTACTTTCCGGGGTGCGAGAGCTTCATCCTGGGCCTGTGCAGCGTGCATCACACCCAGTCAGCTTGGTGAGTCCTGTTTGCGAGAAGCTGTTGTCCAGTTTTTGTCTGTAGGAGGGGGGGGGGGGGGGGGGACGTTTGTACCGTTCACCGTTTTGTTTTGTTGGTTCTCGCGGAGAAGGGCAGTAGTCCTTTTTTTCTCTCTCGTGTGTTCGTTTGGACATACTGACTGCCCTCTACTGATGATGACTCAAATTGAATGCTCATGAGCCTCTCTGTGTTATATATCCACACTAGAATGGAGGGAGTTCTATTTAATAGAAGCCTGCTTCTAGCCAAGGCAGGGGACTATTAATAGTACGGGCTCGAACGCCCCTGAGAAGGCATAAAAAACTCGACATCCACTATTTTTCTAACTTGACACCACCACCGATTTTTCTTCAATCTACCACTAACAGTAAGCCTGACCCACTAGTTCACAACAGGATTCTGCGAGTATCCGATACAAGCCCTAGATCCTCGTTGCTCCTATGTAGACATATGGAGGATACACCCGTCGGCACCGGGGAGATCTCCATTTTGTATATCATATAGGATTTTACGAGCTCGGAAAAACCTGCTCCCCACTACTGTCGTATACTTCGACAAGTAATTATTTACCAGGTGTGTGTTTCGCTAGCTACTATATTTGCACCGCTACTTTCTCTTGGCTGTACGTTTGAAGGTTCCGGTACAGCCTCGATTTCCCTACAGCGTTGGCCATTACGGGCATGCGAACGGAGCCGACAGGCGGGCGTCAGCCCGCCGCGGAAATATTGCATGTTACATACAACAGCACCCGTCGACACAAAGTCATAAATCGAGCGTATTTAGTGTCATGTGTCTGAAGGTTCTTAGCAGCCTCCCACCCGCAACAAAAGCGCCACACAATACGTGAAAAAATAGACGTACCAGAAACAAATCCATGGAAATAGTCCAGGGTCAGCGAGAGGGCAAGTTGCTGTCTTTGTCTCAAGGCCTACAGTATGGTATACACAACCCACAACGAAGCGGTGGCTCAAAAATCATTGGACGGCACGAACGAAAGGTGGCGGCAAAATGTTGTGGTGCACCTATCGACGGAACGCCCTGCGAAGGTCTGACTGGAATTCGTCGAAAGCATTTTCACATCACCACCACCACCACCACCGCTAGCGCGCGATCCCGCGACCGTGATGAAGAGAGGGAGAGATAATAAACACTCGCTTTTTTTGTTTCGAAATTCCTCTGCTAGGCTGTGTTGGGGGCGAGACTCTCCTGAGCTTTTCAAGCATGTATGGCTTTACTTTCGGATGAAGTTGTGCCCCGGAAAACGAAACGGGGAAGTCGGCCCGGCTTTTCTCAGAATGAGTCCGCCTTCGCTCGGGGAACAGGGTGCTTCCCCGCTTCTCGGGAATCGCAGCTGAAAATATGTTCCGACCTTTGATAGCCAGAAAAAAAGAACTGACAGAGTAATAAGGAAAATGAGCTCGTAGTCGGATAACACTGCAACCGCGACTCTGGAGAAACCGAAAACTGCTTTGGGTACCTCGTCTTCTTCGAGGGTGGTCGGATGAAATTCCGCGAAAAGCCTGCCCGATGTTATCACTTTTTCAACACTATGCTCGGAGCGTAAATCATTTTGTGTGTGTGAGAGGTCGTTCATTTTGCGGATCGTATGTTTACTCGGTTCTATTTTGGCCTTTTCCCGAGTTTTATGTCTGCTTTTGGCCGATAAACCGGAGAAACCAGCCATTTACAGGAGGTAAGATTTCAGAGCCTCTCCGAGGGGTGACCAGCTCGAAAATTCGCTTCTCCAGTGATGTAATTCGAGTGTTTCCCCGGGTGTACACATTCTGACAAAAACAAATTGACGGTGTCCCTCGTTAGGAAATAGGCTTATTTTTTCCTTGTTTGGAGCTACGTACTTCAGTTTGCTTTTTGGTTCGTAGCGTTTTACTTCCAGGAACACGTTTGTGAATTAAAAAATAAAAGCAGAAGTATGAGTACGATATTTTGTTTTTTTCAGAGTCGGGGTTGTAGGCCTAAGGAACCCACTTTGTTTTTTTTTCCTATCCCTGTTATTTTCTTCGCCCTTCTTTTCTCTATCCTCCCTATTAAGTAGTCGTAACTCAGACCCGGGGCCACAAAATAGTCTCCTCTCCCTCCTCCCCCACTACGGCACGTGCTTTGCATTTTTATCGCGAGAAGACTTCGCCCCCTTCTTCCCTCGTCGACTCACATCGAATTGCCACTCAACCACTGTTTTTATTTGTTGCACGTTTGTCATGCCGCTCAAAATTGAGACCCAGTCCCGTGAAAAGGTCGAGCAGGGTTAATGCGTTGTGGGCTCGTTTCGCGTACTCGTGTCAAGATGCCAGCCATCATAGAAATACAGCAAAGTGGTCGCGCCTCGCCACGATGATAATTGAGGATGTGTGTGTATCCTGCTGCTTTTAGAGGACGGCATGCCGTGAGGCGTCCGCGATGGGCGCGGTTTGCGCATACATAATGACGAATAGATGATGGACAGGGCTGTTCGATATAAATCGCGGCCTCGTCAGCCCGAGAGGGGCGCGGACATTGTTTTTCTCCTTTTTTTTTTATTTGTCGTTACGATAGAGGTAGCACATCATGGTTGATGGTGTTTCGAAATGACGGGGGGGCTCCTCAACTCAAAAATCGTCGGAATACCAACCATTGCTTGTGTTGCACTTTTTTTCCGTTTTGTACTTGAGGCCATGGGATTGCTCATCGGGTATATCAAGGGTGCACAAAAAAAAAAGAAAACGACACCACACACCTAGGAAGGTCATAATGAAAAACAAACCGGATCGCTGTGATCACAGGACGAAATGAGCAAAAAACATTTTTTTTTCGTTTTTTGTTCCCTTTTTTTTACTTGGTTTTAGAGACCCCCCATATTTTTTTTTCGCTGGTCGGGGGGGGGTGATAAAAAAAAACTTGACTTATTGTTTTCTGGGATCACAACGGTCCGGTTTCTTCCCTTCAATATAGGGGGGGGGGGGTGTGTGGTGTCGATAACTTTTTTTTTTGTGCACCCTTGGGTATATAGCACTTTTGTTTTAATGTAAAACAGTTTTTGACTTACCATTAGTATAGAGCTCCTCAAGTGACCATACCACCCTCAGAAGGCAAAAGCTTATTCACATGGTGCACCTCTACCGTAGCATGCGTCAACCAACAACAAAATGCTGTGTAAAAAATCAGTGGAACGGCGCGAACGAAAGGCGGCGGGAACATGTTGCGGTGCACCAATCGACGGAAGGTCTGACTGGAATTCGTCGAAAGTATTTTCACATCACCACCACCACCACCGCTAGCGCGCAGTCCCGCAAGTGTGATGAAGAGAGGGAGAGACAAATAAACACTCGCTTTTTTTGTTTCGAAATCCCTCTGCTAGGCCGTGTTGGGGCGAGACTTTCCTTCTGAGCCTCTCAAGCATATATGGCTTTACTCTCGGAGAACGTTGTGCCCCGGAAAAAGAAACGGGGAGGTTGGTCCGGCTTTTCTCAGAATGAGTCCGGCTTCTCTAGGAGAAGGGTGCTTCCCCGCTTCTCGGGGATCGCTGTTGTAAATATGTTCCGTCTTTGGGTAGGCTATCCCCCAAGAAGTGTTGCTAGAAAAAAAAACTGATAGTATAATAGCAAAATGGGCAGGTAGTCGGATAACAATGCAACTGCGACTTTCGAGAAACCGAAAGCTGCTTTGGGTACCTCGTCGTCTTCGAGGGTGTTCGGATGAAATTCCGCGAAAAAGCCTGCCCGCTGGTATCAAATTTTCCAAAATTATACTCGGAGCGTAAATAACTTTGTCTGTTCCAGGTTCGTTTATTTTGCGCAACCTGTTTTTACTCGGTTCGATTTTGGCCTTTTTCCGAGTTTTGTGTCCTCTTTTGGCGGATGAATGGCCACACAAGCCATTTGCAGGACGTACGATTCCAGAGCCTCCCCAAGGGCTGTCCAGCTCGAAAATTCGCTTCTCCAGAGATGTACTGTAGTTCGAGTGTTTTCACGGGTGACGCATGCTCGTACGATAGAGGTGCACCATGTTTTTTTCTGAGCTCCTCACTTAAGGAGCGTCATGCCTCATCGAAACAAAATATTTTGGGGGAAAATAAAAGTGCTGCCGGATGATAAATCTAATGACCGGAGTATACTCTGAAATATTATTCGTCACAAAAATGAAAGTCCGACGAATTTGGGTTAAGGAGCCCGATCGTTCAGAAAACGATCCAGCCAAAAAGTGCTACCTCTACCGTAGCACGCGTCGGGTGCGCATTCCGACCAAAAATAATGTGAAAATGTTGCTCGTTACCAAATAGGCTTCTTTTTTCGTACTTTGGAGCTATACGCGTACGACTTCGGTGTTGGTTTTTGGGGGTCGGGTTTTAAGGAGTCAGTCGGCAGTAATTCGAGCTATAAAGCTGAGTGCACCTCTCCGAGAGTAGGCGGACTCATTCCGAGAAGCGAACGGACTACTCCATCGCTTTGCGGGTGCAAAACATCTGCGAGTGCTTGAAACGTGTATATAAAGGTATTCATGAGAGATTCCCTATTTGTTTTGGAGTTGCTGGGAGTTGTTGTACTGGGAGAACCAAGCGACAACAATGTATTCGTACGCCGTTCTGTTCTAACGACGACCTGAGCAAAAATGAATATTCGCGTTCCCGCCTTCTTTTTTGTTTGTTTGTGGATTTTTACTCGCTCTACTCGTGCGAAGTGATATCGTTAATTTTTTGTTCTCTCGGTAAGGATTCCCAATGAGCAACTATCAAGATATCCGAAATCTCAGAAAACCGCAGCGCAGACACCATATTAAAAGCCGTGTCGCGGCGATTATTTGTTGATAGGCTATCGATCAGCATGCTACTTGTTTTGGTGTAAAAATATTTTTTTCTAACGGAGTTGAAACGTTTGCGTTTTTTTTTTTTTTTTTCTCAGCCTGGTCGAGGCCTGGTTGCTCAGGATTAACAATTAACTTCTCGCAATACGAAACGACCTTCGGGCCAGAGCTTGCTTGTAAAATGGTACCCCCTGGTAGCGATTTACTTCCAGGAACACGTTTGTAGATTTACATATCAAAGGTAGAAGTCTGAGTACGAGATTTTGTTTTGCTTTTTCAGAGTCGGGGTTGTAGGCCTACGGAAGCCACTTTTGTTTTCCCCCCCCCCATCCCTTTTATATTTGTCGCTCTTCTTTTCTCTCTCCTCCCTAGTCGTAAATCAGATTCGGGACCATAAAGTACTCTCCTCTCCCTCCCCCCCCAATACGGTTCTTGCCTTGCATTTTTGATCGCGAGAAGACTTCGGCCCTTTCTTCCCTCGTCGACCCAACATCGAATTGCCACTCAACCGCTGTTTTTGTTTTTGGCACGTTTGTCATGCCGCTCAAAATTGAGACCCAGATATCGTGAAATGGCCGAGCAGGGTTGAGGCGTTGTGAGTTCGTTTCGCGTACTCGTGTCGAGATGCCAGCCATCGTAGAAACACAGCAAGGTAGTCGCGCCTCGCCACGATGATGGAGGATGTGCGTGTCCTGGTATTTTTTTTAAGTCGGCATGCCGTGAGGTGTCTGCGATGGGTGCGAGTTGCGCATGTATATACTGACGAATAGATGATGGACCGGGCTGCTCGCTTTAAATCGCGGCCTCGTCAGGCCCCGAGAGGGGCGCGGACATTTTTTTTTAATTTACTTATTTTTTATTTGCCGTTACGTTATTTGCAATTTTGTCGACACACGTGCCGTCAGCAAAAAGCTTCACCCCTACCGCAGGTGGTAGATCTGCGACTGAAATGCACCATGGTGTCAGGTATCCATCGTTGTAACGATCACTTTTATGACTTGACTCTACTGTAGTGGTAGACGGGAGATCTGTGTCAAGCTGCATGGTTAGGTACGATGCATGGCTTGATTGAGAATGCGCACTATCTACTGCTGTGTCAACTTGACGCTGCGTGGTGCAAAAAAAAAAAAGGGGGGTACGCACCCTCAAGTCTATCTGTTTCTGTCCAGGCCGCCCGTTGAGCGGGCAAGAGCGGGCAAGGTACACAGAAGGTGTGGCGATGAATTGTAGCATTAAAGCTGGGGAGAAAAAAACCAAATAATATACCAGGTACCCCGCAACTGGTACACGAGCTGGTTCCAAAAATGGCTAGAACGTGTCGCCTTCGTTAAGATTGCACGCTGTTTTTTTTTAGAATTGGGATATTAAATTCGGCAGGGTGGTTCTCCATGCCAAAATGCATAAAAACAAATAACAACATTGGCCTTTTCGTGTTTTTTTGTCTAAGGCCGACTATTATGGGATCGAAATCCTTCATCGTAGAGAACCCCGCGAGCGGTGCCGTCGGTAGCGATGGGCCATTTCTGGACTATGCCCACAGGAAACAAAAACGACTTTTTCGCACACAGCAACCACCGCTGCCGCGAGTTCTGGCCCCACAGAGCATTGGTCACGCTAAAACTTCCGAGGCTGTGTGCTCCTTTTTTTTTTTTCTCTGAGCGTCCTCGCTGCCAAGTTTGAGGGCCGTAGGTGGCCTGTGTCTTGAGGTCTCGCACGGAACGTGAGGCCTGGTCCACTTTGCCCTCAATTCTTCGCTAGGCAGAAATAGGCCCCTTTCCCATTTCTGTCTAGCAAAAAGTTGAGACATAAATGGACCAGGCTTCACGCCTCAAGCAAGACCTCCGGCCACAGACCACCTACGGTCCTCATACTTGGCGCCGACGACTCTCTGCTCAGAGGACCATCCACCCTCCAAGTTATGTGGCGGCCCGCGCTCTGTGAGGCGAGAGCTCGGCGGTGGAGGTTAGTGGTGTGTCGAAAAATGGGTAGTTTTTGCTGCGTTGGGCAGGTTTTGGGGCAGAAAGAAAAAGAAGCAGAGCTTTGTGTGGGTTTCACCACCCACAAATGAGGAAAAGCTGTTTCGTTTTCTGGGTTCCGATTCCATAATAGTTGGCCTGAGGGGGCATTTTGGTGCTTGTTACACATTTTTGAGCGCTTTGACCCATTCGTTTTCACAATATTTTGTTCTTATAAAAGCAAAGCCACCTTCGACTGTGTTCGCTTTGCATGAATAACAGTCCTGCTAGCTTTCACAGGTTCTAATCTGAGATACCAGCGTGCATATTTTATTTTGGTGTCAGTACCAGTTTTCCCTACGGTGTACAGCAAACGGATCAATTTTGGTCCGACCAAGGGACAAAATGGAAAAACGGTCCCAAAATGGATCTTAGACAGGTCAATGTGGAAAGCGTGAGAGCGTGAGTTAGCAAAATTCGATGAAGATCGACGAGCGTTGGGAAGGCTGAACCCTCTGCGCGATAAAAATCAAGGCCAGAACCGTAGTGGGGGAGGGGGGAGAGGAGCCTACTTTGTCACCCCGGGTCTGAGTTACGTCTATTACGGAGGACCATAGTAAATAGGACCTACGTCAAACACTAAAAACTATATATTTGCCGTTTTTTACTAACAATGTTTGGTTCTATTTACTATGATCCCCGGTAAAGGGAGGGAGAAAGGCAGAAGTGCGAAGATAATAAATGGGATGGGAAAAAAAGAAGAAAACAAACTGCTCGATGGAGGGCGTTGTTTTTTCGCGAACCTTCATCGAACGACGCCCATACTAACCATGTTGAGGTGTGCTTCCTTGGTTTCAAGAACAGTAGCTTCTACCGCACCACTGAATCATTATCTAGGATAAAGTATGGAAATCGGGGAATATTTTATTATATACCTTTTAGTGTGGTCGACCAATTTTCGAAAAAAAAAATAAACGCCTGATTTGTTCGAGACAATGCTCATAAGGGTCGGGGCGGGGTCGGGGTTGGGGTTAGGGTTAGGGTTAGGTTTAGTGTCTAAAGTAGTGTTTTCGGCGTTTTTCGAAATATTCGGTCTCATAACACTGGAACCACACGCGGGCCACAACCAAGTCCCCGATTTCTATACTTTATCCTATATAAGAATTCAGGATTGCGGTAAAGGCGGCTCTTCAAGAAACAAGCCCACATATTTTAACTGCGGATATGAAGGGTAAAACACACTTCAGGAATGCACTTTTTTTTCCCCCCATAAATCAATTCTTGTACAAGGTCCCCCTTCGGAGATTCGTGGTCAGCTTGAAATCCCGGGGGGGTGTCGCAAGCTGAAAAGGGAAAATGCAGCAGGCGTTTTCGTTCCACGCATGTATATAGCAGCTACTCGTATATACGCAGCCACGAGGCAATAACTGAAGAACATTAAAAGGGCTCTTGAAAGCTAAACATATCATTGAAGTAGCCGGCAGACAGGCGTGCAATTGGGCAAGTAATAACGACCAGCCCAAACGAGTATATAGTATATATTTATAACCGTAAATTGATTTTTCCTTGCGCTTTCGTTTCCCCCCGCGTACGAAGCGCCTGTTTAGTAAAACTTCAAATTTTTTCCATATCTCGAGATGCACTGCCGATATATTAAAAGTCTCTCTTTCACCAAATGGCTTTCTTCGTGTTGACGCGGCCATATACCTACAGTTACGTTCAGCGTGGGACGCGTGCTCACGATAGAGGTACGTAGCACTTTTTTGTCGTTTTTTTTTTTACTCTTTGGCTTTTTGGCTTTTTTTTTTTCTTGAATGACGAGGCGCTCCTTTAGCCCCCAAATCGTCCGAATTTCATTCTCGTGGTGTAATACTTTTCTTCATTGTGCACTTATACAAGGGCAAAATGCAAAATGGGATTGTTCATCGGGGTGTATACGAAGCCCTTTTGTTTTTGTTGAATCCTTTCCGAAATCAGTTTTTTTGGGGTGAGGTATATAGAGCTCCCATACTATAATCAAGTGATCACCCTCAGAATAAAAATGGCGCACCTCTGCCGTAGCATACCCCGTTGGGATAACTTAGCGTATTCACTCGCCGACTGGTAACTCGAAGGTAAATCGCTCGGTTTCTTGGTGGGGCGAGCTCGTACGAGGTTGTTGTGTTTTATTTTATTTTTATTTTTAACTCATCGCCACAGCGAAGTCCGTCATCACAGGACAGGCTCCGAAGAAATCTGGATGGAGTGGAATATTTCTTCAGCCGGAAAAATTCAAGCATTAGATATATGTATCATAAAAACAATACGCCTGATAACTGAAACTATGGAATCGCGTGAAGTCGACCAACAAGTATAGTAAGCGAATGGTCAAAGCCCCCCCCCCCCTTCGCGGCTAACATGGGGGGGGGGTAGGGAAAATAAGCCCGAAGCGAGTGCCCGCGCGTGCCCCAACCTGCCTCAAATTCATTTCTCACGCGCTGGCAAAACGTTCACAGCATATGCCGAGCATGACACACTTTTTGCGTTTTTTTCCGGGACGTTGTTGCGGCTAACGACGCTCCGTGGTGTAGGGAGGTTGGACAAGGATGCCCCCTTTTAACCGCATTTTGTTTTTGAGGCGGGGGGGGTGGTGTACTTGATTTTCATGCATGACCGTATTCGTATGACCATAGACCCTCGCTTCCCTGCAATGCCGGGACGGAGCACGTCGGGTTTTCACCGGGGGGAGGGGGGGGTATGCCCCCGTAGTTGCACTGTATTTATGTAGTACCCCTTTTTGACTAGGATCTCCCCCCCCCCATTTGACCGAAAACGTCCCCCTCTTTGACCACTCTCGACAGCTTCGAAGTTCCGTTGTGTGTGTGTGTTTTTTTTCTGAACAGACCCACAGCAAGCAGTAGAGCGGAAGATCGACCGATGTTCCGCTCTGTTCTCGGACCACCAAAAATTGGCATGAGCTGCCGACGCGAAAGGGGCCTGTATTAACGTGGATATATTCTTATATTGTAATTTGAACACATTTTTTTCGTTTGACTTGATCTGCATCTGATTGGTCGAAAAGTGAATCACCAAGCAGACATTTATCGAGTAAAAATAAGTCGAAGACACCCAATTCAACATTTTCGAACTTATTTTTTGCTCTTCTCGTTCAACTTTGCCCTTGTTCAAGTTGAAGAGTTTGTTTGAAGAGTTTGTCTGACTCGACGTGGCATATTCCGTGAAACCGAAGCAAGCAGCCACGCAAACTTGAGCCGTATCGTCGACTGCTTCAGCGGCGAGATCCATCACCTCCAGAGGCGGAGCCACCCGAGCAGCCGCAGCGCGAGGTCCGACAGCCCCTAGCACAGAGTAGACCTTTCATGGCGCCTAAAACTAATACAAAGACTGCCGTAAACGCAGCTTTTCGTCCGTTTTTGCCACTCAAAACCACAACGAGCTCCTACCAGGTCACGACTTCGCTCAGAAGTTCGATCGTTGCATCCCTGTCGCTGCTGCCCGCTTGGGGTTTCAGGGCTGCGCCAGCCACCCAAGGCATCCCGAGAGCGACAGCCTCCTAGCTGGTGCCGGCAAAAAAATTATGCCGCTGGCCGCCGCGCTCCAGGGGAGGGCGCGTGCCCTCGCTCTACTCGTTGATTTCCCACGGGTGTTCGTTGACCCCTTTGCGTTCTTCAAATTTTACAACTCAGCAGTACGTACGCCATTCCTCGATAAGACCCAAACACGGTTTTCCCCGGAATATTATTCAAATCACATAAAATCAAACCGAATTTAATTTGTATCACTCAGTTTCGACAACACAGGTTCCTCGTTAATGCGGTCACAAAAAAAAAAGGGGGGGGCGATCATACCCATGGTATCATACCAGTTCGTTTGATAGCCCACAAAACAACGTAAACTTACGTAGAGTTAAGCTTTGATGCCCCAACTTTTACTAAGCAACTTTTTAGAAATCCAGCCGTTCAATTTCCACTTTTCTTCTCCCGCACATTCCAAACATGTACCTCTTCTCCTCTTCTCCTCATGTCTGTGTTTCGACGTGAGCTACGATGGAGGTAACACTTTTTGCCTGAAATGTAGGATGAAAGTAACGTAACCCAAAATCATCCGTCTTTCACGATAGTTGATGCAACATTTTGTCGTTTTTTTTTTTTTCAAAAGTAGGTCATGGGACTGTTCAGCGGGTATTTTACTGGCTGTAGCACTTTCAGTTTTCTCCTAAATCAGTTTTTGGATGACGTATATGTATGGCTCCTCAAGTGACCGCCTCTTTCGTAGCATGATGCCTCTTTTCAGCTTTTTCTAGGGTTGGGGGATCGAACAAATAACGGCTTATTTTATCATTGCTTGTTTAGGGGCTTTGTTGGGTGATAGGAGTACGTCATATGATTTTTTTATTGGAATTAAGTGATTGTAATTGCATCACGATTGGTGTTTATTGGTTGGTATATCATATACCATAGGAGCAGTTTGAATAGTGTAAAGCAATGGAAGAGTGTTTTCATGCCTGGATGTTATTTTTAGAGAGCACGACACTACGATACCCCTCAGTACAGCAACACGCAAACTTGTGACCCAATCTGCGATTTCTTGTGGCAAGGGGCGAGGGTTGAAGGCGAGCTCGAAACAAACGACAGAAAATACATGTGAAACATTGAAAAAAAATGTACGAAAAACAAATAAAACACAATAAAAAAAAACTCGGAAGCAAACGTTTTTTTTTTCAATTTTGTTTTTCACATTTGAGTCCTGTGGAACCAGAATACAAAATAGTAATATATAACTTACAGTAGATCTTCCAGCGATGGCCTTTTTTTTTTTCCGTGATTTTTTCAGGGCTTGTCATGGGCCGTTTGTCCGGGCCGGTCCGGGCCGGTCCGGGCCGGGCCGGGCCGATCTATAGCTTGAGACGGGCCGGGCCGAGACTTTTAAAAATGTGACGGGCCGGGCCGGGACTTTTGACAAATTGATGGGCCGGGCCGGGTCGGGCCGTCAACATTAGAAAAGGTGGTGGGCTGGGCCGGGCCGGGGCCCATCCCTTCAAAAGTTGATGGACCGGACCGGGCCACGGCCCATCCTCTGAGAATTTGATGGGCCGGTCCGGGCCGGGCCGCAGCCCATCCTCTCGAAATTTGATGGGCCGGCCCGGGCCGCGGCCCATGAGATGTGGGCTCTACATGGGCCGCTCCGACCCATGTGTTTTGACCGGCCGGCCCGGACCGCTGCCCATGAGATATGGCGTGCCACTAATCCTGCTTGTACGACCTCCACTGTGCCCATGAGGCGGCCCACGTGTGTTGACGGGCCCGCCTGGGCCGCGGCCTATGATATGTGGTGCAATACTGCTACAGCTACGAGTTTTGGGTGTGCTTGGGTCGCCGTGCGCCAAAAACAGCTACGTTTGTACGATGCATCTCTGGCAAATCGCCTCGGGTACTACGATGCCTTGTGCAAATTTCAGATGAAAGCCAAGCAAGGGTGTTGCGGCAGCATGTACTATTGCAGGAGTACCGGGTGTTGCAGCAGCGGAATGTATTGCAGCAGTAATACCGGGTGTTGCAGCGGCATGTACTATTATTGCAACAGTACCGGGCGTTGCAGCAGCATGTTGTATCGCAGCAGTCGTACCGGGTGTTGCAGCAGCACGTGCTGCTGCTGTTGCTGTTGCTGCTGCTGCTGCGGGTATTCTGCAGCACCACGAGGAGGTGGTGGTCCACAGTCGGGGCGGAAGCCATCCGACAAAGTCGTTGATGGGGCAGAATTGTGTGAGTAGTGGGTACAGGTTAGGTGTGTCTCACGGGCCGAAAACAGCTGCCCCTCCAAATCCAACCTGGAAAATAAAACGAAAAATCAACAACTAAACGTAGGAAAATCACGTCGTCAGCGTACGTACGCTCATGCACCTTTTAGTACGAGACGAGACATGGGCCGGGGGCCATGGTGCGGCCCGTCAAATTAACGCGCCGGCCCATGAAAATTGTCAGCTCGGCCCATGTAGAGCCCGTCTCTCACGTGCCTCGCTGCCATGTGATGGGCCGGGCCGGGCCGGGCCGGGCCGGGCCGGGCCGGGCCGTGAATGTTTGAAAATGTGATGGGCTGGGTCGGGTCGCGGCCCACCCTCTGAAAATTGGTGGGCCGGGCCGGGCCGAGCCGCGGCCCACCCTCTGAAAATTTGGTGGGCCGGGCCGGGCCGCGGCCCATGCTCTGCAAATTTGACGGGCCGGGCCGGGCCGCGGCCCACCAAACTACAATGTGATGGGCCGGGCCGGCCCCTCAGCGTCGGCCCATGACAAGTCCTGGAAAGTTTAACTCATTCTTAGTGTCGGGAGGCACATCGTGGTCCGCAGGCTGCATATCGCGATCCACGGTTCGGAATAAATGCATGTATAAAGTTGCAGGCTGCTGCTCGCAGAGAGCTCGACAGCTTTTCTTCGACGTAGATTTGAGCCTTTTTCGCGATATCTCGCGATGAGGACCATCTAGCGGCACGCAACTCCCTCAACGTGCTCGCCGACCCCTGCTCTGCCTACTCTGTCAAGGGCGGCCTCGGCCTTGCCCTACACGAGGCTCACGGGGGTACGTTTGTTAGAAGATTTCTTGCCTCTTTGTCACAGGCTCACCATACGAACGCATGCCGTTTTTTTTCTGACAGTCGCGTGGGGGATGATTATCTGTTTTGGAACTTACGAGACCCACAGAAATATCTTCCGCATGCGCTCCTCAGGGGCGTGTCGGTAGACTTTTTTTCGCGAGGCGGTGAACGTCTTCGGGCGATTTATCGGTTAACGTGCCCGCCGGCCTGGTTTGTACCGGGCAGGGACTCGCGTGCACTCGCGGGCGTGAACATGCGGGCGGTGGACGCTGTAGCAACGTTCACCAAAAATATGGTGATGGAAAGTGCACATAAAACACATGGTCTTTTTTTTTTACACGCAACACGCATAATCAAAGATTCCGTTTTTTTTTATGTCGACGACGAACCCGGATTTGTATAAGACCACTCACTACTACTGCTGATATTCACGTACGTACGTACGTACGCACGTATGATATCATTACCAGCACCACAGCAGAAACAGACCTGTGTACCATGCGTTCATACGTGCGTGGTACACCAGTGTGATACTACTGGTGTTTGTTGTCTTTTGACCTTGCGATCCTCAAACGAATTATTACTGCATGCCTTCCTCAGGAGCATGTCGGGACATTTTCTCGTGAGGCGGTGAACGTTTTCGGTCGATTCGTACGCCGTCGTGCCCACCGACCTGCTTTGCACCGGGCAGAGCCTCGCGTGCGCTCGTATATCGTGAACATGCCAGCGATGGACACTCCAACTTTCCCAATAATATTACGGTGATGGTCGAGAACTCGCTTTTGTTAAAAAAAAAAGTGGTTCCGAATTCATTACCGGTATACGTATACTCGTACTCGTACGTATTGCATTTATAGTTGTCACGTGATCTACGCGCAAGATCCAAGATTCTGTTTTCATGCTTGATGCTGGATTTTACAAACTATGATACTTACCGCTGATACACGCACGGATTTTCATAGTTTACTGCTGATGTACATACGTACGTACCTACCAGTATACCACAGTACCACAGGGTGATATTTACAAGGAATAATAATTTCGGGAGCCGTTGTATTGAAGTTAGTATAAAACACATCCTCTCCTCTCAAATAAATAAGAAACCTAGCCTCCGTTCGTGAGTGTTTCTCATTAGGTGTCATGTACTGCTATACACCCCTTGGCAGTACAGATTCGTTTTTGTTCGCTCTAAGCTTGGCTATTAATCTACCTCAGTAGACTACTCCCCGCCGTTACGGGCGTCAGCCCGCCGCGGCGAAGCCCCCCTTGTATATATATATATATATAAAAAAAAATCTCGAAAGCGGCGCAGCCGCATTTCTGACATCCATTTCGGGTCGGTATTAGGTCCGCGTTGGGAACAGGGTAGGGTTAGGGTTAGGGGTTGAGTTAGGTCTACACCCGTGCCTTGATTCCACTTTCAGAAGTGCTTCCTAGCCCGCGCAATCGTGACCAATCAGCAGCCCGACCCGCTGGAAGATATACCCCCGCGAATCCGTTGTTAAGTAAAGCTCACTTCCATGCAGCAAGTAGATATAGAGATGGAAGGACGCGTGCTACGATAGAGGTATACCGTTTTTTGGCTGAAATGTTTTCTTGGATGACCGGGAGGGCTCCTTAACCCGAAATCGTCAATTTTTTCGTTTTTTTTACGTAACGACCACGGGATTGTTCATCGGCTAGCACATTTGGTTTCTTCCAAAAACACTTTTTTTTTTTCGGGTGAGGTGTAGAGCTCCTCATGTGACCACCCTTATAAGGCAGAAAAATCACGGTGCACCACCTCTACCATCGCATGCGTCGAAGCTTCCATGCGGTTTATTCAGTGGAATCTTCCATTAAAGTATCGGAAACTTTTATGGAAGAGGTGCACGCTTTCATGGAAGTAGTGGGAGCTTCCATGGACGCGGGTGGAAGCTTCCAGCTTCCATGGATTGCAGGAGGAAGTGGGAGCCTCCGTCGAGGTATCCAGGGGGGGGAGGGCTTTCGCGGAAGCTTCCAAAGATATGTATTTTCTCCCGCTGGCTTTCACCAACTTCCATCGGCTTCAACTTACTCCCACTTACCTCCTCTAATTTCCAATACTTTCCCACTGGCCTCTACCAACTTCCAATTTTGTTGTTTTCGCGGAAATTTGAGGGAATCTTCCACGGAAGAATATAACAAAAGTAGATGGAAGCTTCCATGGGACTAGTGGAATCTTCCATGACAACGGCAGTGGAATCTTCCAGGTTCCTATATATAGTATCTTCCCCTAAATGGCTTCCACAAACTTCCATCGACTTTCGGTTGCTTCCACAGACTCTCCATGCACTTCCATGAACTTCCACGGTTTAACCCAAACCGACCCTAAGCCTATCGCCTCTGCTTGGTTGGTGTGCTTTGGAAAGACTCTACGAGTAGGTCACAGACTCTCTGGGTCACTGTGTGCTTGGAAATTCTCGATGTGGCTGTAGCTTTGACGTTTAGAAAAGAGAGTGAGTTCTACTTCCATGAAAGTAGACGGAAGCTTCCATGGATATAGCGTATGGAAGCGAGCTTTCACACCGGCGATTAATTCTTCATCCATGAAATGTATATGGTATATTCCATGAAAGCAGTTTCCGCGGAGGTGGTGGAAGATTCCATGAAACGAGTGATGGAATCTTCCACAGACTCCCTCGGAATTTTCTACCAGGTACTGCTGTACTTCCATGTACTCTCATGTAAACTTCCATCTACTTCCACGAATAGCAGAGTTCACTTCCTCCGTAGAAGCTTCGACCTATATTTCCAAGAACAATAAGGATGCGCAAGAGTGGAATATTTGTGACGTCTTTCTTATCGTTTTGCAAACATGCCTTCCGTTTATATTGTTTTTGTATCGCCCATTTTATATATACCTCCTGCCCCTCCCTGCCCCCCCAAAAGGGGCCCTTTTAATTTCATTTTTGTACAAGCCTTCCATATCGTCTTCAGAAAGTGCTTGGTTCAATGTGGTCTTACCGCCGTGGAGACGGGGGGTCTCATTTCCTAGTACAGTACGCGACATATGTTAATAATTTGATAATAATGAATTTGAGACTGAGATTTTGGGGAAAACATTAGAATGCGTGCTCTTTGTACTGAAAATAGCGTGGAACACACCCAGTCTTACAACATAAGATTTCCAGTCTGACCAGAAATGAGAGATTATTAACATCTGTCGCGTACTGTAAGCTTGAATCAGCCTGCACAAGGCCAAGGGAAGAGGAGCTTTTACGATTTGGGAGAGCCTCTTCCTTCGACGATACCTGGTATTGGTTAAAGAGGACACTACCAACTCTTCTGCGGTACTTCATTGGAGATATAGGTCATGAATGCATGTGTCGTACCTACGGCTGTCTAGGCCACAAACCACGACACAGCAGGGCAATGCGTGTGTGGTGCCAGTCTGAGTCGAGATTGTGCCCGTATATAGCTCTCCCAAGGTTCTGCAGTAAGTATGTTGGAGTTATTTTATCCTTCGAACATATCTGTGGCTGCGCCAGGCTCTCGACCCTACCGTCGCGTGGATCCTGTCTCGCGTGTAGGTCCCACCATTAGCCGAGGTCAAAGATACAGCTGTGCACCTTAATTGTACGACTGTGGTCGTCGTTCGTACTCCAAGAACTTCTTGATCTTGTCGCCAAGTACTCATGTTGTCCCTCCCGTGCACAAGTGTTGAATCACGACACCACTGCGGCTACACTAGGGGGGCTACCTCGATTTTCACTTCGGCCTTGGCAAAGTGGCTCTGTACCTCACATCGTCATGCATAAACGCGAAACCACAAATAATGCATAAACGTCCAAGACTGCAAATAAATAGGGCAGTCACTCGGCGCAGTTGTGCTCTGAGCGGCTGAAACACAAATGCTTTTAGGTGACCCCTCTACCGTAGGAGGATTCACACCCCAAGGTCCTTGGGATCCCAAGGTCCTTGGGATACTATATAGGCAGCTAAGCTCTCACTCTACTCTCGCTCGTTGTCGTTCTTGTTGGAACTTATCGTATCTAACCCTATACCAGAAACGTGACGTGTCATCCACGCTTGCTTCCAAACCAGGAAAGGAAAGCACCATATGCGTCGAGTCGGACCGAGGGTTGTCCCCTCGTTGGCGTCGATGCAATTGTTACGGCAGACCTATCGTGCATTGCACCAAACCTGACAGTACGGGGCTCAGCAAAACAATAGATCTACGACAGCAGTACGTAGACATCAAGCTTCTACAGTCAATAATTCCCTCTCAGGGCTATTGCGTGGGTTTGTGGAAGATTCGACCCGTCCTTTCCTTGATTAAGCATGCCCCATTCTTCTTTGATTAGGCGGACAAGCTTGGCATGTGTCGATTCCGCTGATTTATATCCCTCCCGTCGCCCGTCGCTGCCGGCCGGCCTGTTTGTTCCTTGCTCCCTTTTGGTATTGACAGATATCGCCAACAACACCTGCCGTCAGGAGCGCACATGTGTTCCCTCGGCTGCCGTTTTCTTACTGTTGCAATGACTGGGGTCTGAGATACTAGACTACACACCGCTCAGCGAATAAGGTGGTGGTAGTGGTATGTACTATGAGTATATGTCAGCGCGTGGCCCAGAATGAACAAGGAGGGGCTGTCACCTTTACTAACTCCGACACTGGTATGAAATGCTTTGTAGAGTACGTAGCGCTGAGATAGTAGTGGAGGTTGGCGAGGTTTCGCCTTTATCTAACTGCTAGTTTCAGCGTTCCAGGTTTCTTTCACCCGCCACCTCCTTCATGGGGGCTCAACGGCGCGAATACTTAGCAAGCAACCATAGAAATGTCGCAGCCATAGCTTCTATAGGTGTAGGTGTTTCGGTCTACATGTTTTTCGAGTAGACTTAACACATATACAGGCGGCGAAGCGTGCGGGTTGCAGATCAGATCCTCGCGAGTGCTTTGTTTGTATGTTTGTTTGCTTGTTGGCCACGGATGTTGAGGGGTGCACTGCAGCGGCGCGGTACTTTTCTTTTGCTGATATCTTGGAGAGGAGTTTCCGCCACTTTCTTCACAAGAGAGGATGGGTCATTAACCTTCCACCTAAACGTTTGGTTGTTATAGCCGTGTGGGGTTTTGGAAAACATTTTTTAGGATAGTATTTCAGGGGACCTAGCCGGCGTCCCCGGCGGAATGACAGGCGAATCTGGTCCCTGTTATAGTCAAGGTCATGAGTTCGAGCCCCCCCGAGTGCATGCTAGTAGGGAATTCGCTCGCAAGAAATGTCTTGCCTAGCGGAAAGCACGAGAGCGTGAGTTAGCAAAATTCGATGAAAATCGACTAGCGTTGGGCATGCTGAACCCTCTGCGCGATAAACATCAAGGCACGAACCGTAGTGGGGAGGAGGGAAAAGAGTCTTCTTTGTGACCCCGGATCTGAGTTACGACTATGGAGGGAGAGGGACAGAAGTGCGAAGATAATAAATGGGATGGAGAAAAAAAAAAACTAAATAGTAAATAGGACCAAATATTGTTAGTAAAAATAGGTAAACATATAGGTTTTGTTGTGTACCGTACTCGTAGGTCCCTATTTAATATGCCCCCGCGTAAGTTTACTGCAGAAATAAATAGTAGAGGGGCTTGGAGACACGTGTGAGCTTTTATTTATTGGGGTACCTTGGTATGCTTCATCAGGGAAGGGTGGGTCAAACCTTCACCTAACACTTGGTATTGTAGCCGTGGAATTTTGGACTGCACATGTTAGGATAGTGTTACTGAAGGCAAATTGTAGACAATGTTGGAGACACGCGTGGGAGTTTTTGTTGTATTGGGTATCAAATGCTTAATAAGTGTTGAGCCGATGCTTTGTAGAGTAGCGCTGAGATACTACTAGTGGATGTTGGCGAGGTTTCGACTTTATCTAATTGCTAGTTTCAGCGTTGCTGGTTTCTGTCACTGGCCACCTCCGTCATGGGGGCTCGACGGCACGAATATTTATCAAGCAGCCATAGAAATTGTGCAGCCATAGCTTCTGAAGGTGTAGGCGTAGCGGTCTATGTATTTTTCGAGTAGACTTAACACGTATATATGCGGCGAAGTGTACGTTGCAGATCCTCGTGGGTGACTATTTAATAGTTTGTTTGTTCGTTTGTTTGTCGACTTTGGCTGAGGGTGTACTGCAGCGGCGCGGTACTATTTTTTTACTTATACCTTGGAGAGGAGTTTCCGCCACTTTGTTCACAAGGGAGGATGGGGTCATGAACCTTCCACCTAAACGTTTGGTTGTTATCGCCGTGTGGGGTTTTGGGGTGCATTTGTTTAGGATAGTATTACAGAGGACCATGGTAAATAGGACCGAATGTTGTTTGTGAAAATAGGTACACATATAGTTTTGGTGTATACCGTAGGTTCTATTTACTATGTATGGTCCCCCGCGTAATCGTACTGCAGATATAAATAGTAGAGAAGCTTGAAGACACGTGTGAGTTTTTTTCATTGGGGTACCTGGTATGCTTCATCAGGGAAGGATGGGTCAAACCTTCACCTACCACCTGTTATTGTAGTCATGGAACGTTGAACCGCATATTTCAGGATGGGGTTATTGTAGGCAGATTGTAGACAATGTTGGAGACACATGTGGGAGTTGTTTTTGTAATGGGTATCGCATTATATGCTTAATCATTCTTGAGCCGATCCGTGTCGACAATCGCGACATGTGCTAAGCGGTATAATAAGCCGACTGCGGCCATAGCTAGGAAATTCGAGCACGGGGGGGGGGGGGCGAATCGCGACCTAAATGAGATATAGGTAAGCGTGCGGTGGGTTCCTTGTTCAAAGAAAAGTGCAAACACGACGCATGCTACCGTAGAGCTGCACCATGTTTTTTGTAAGGGTGGTCACCTGTAGGAACTATATATGTACAGTACCTCACCTCAAAAAAAACTATTACTAATTTTTGGAGGAAGGTACAAGTGCAATTAATACGCGATGAACAATCCCATGGCCTGACTGTACAATGAAAATAATTGCGACGCAAGAATGAAAGACCGCCAATTTTGAGTTAAGGGTCCCGATCGTTTCAGAAAAAAAAGTTCTGCCCCGAAAGTGCTACGAACCTCGGTCGAAGGACGCCTCAAGCCACCGACGATTGGTTGACTGTTTGAGCCGAAGTTGGTTTGAATCCGTGTGTGATCTATCAGAGCCTGCCGTAGAACAACTTGGACGGTGAAGCGGGTTGTTAAATATATCGCCGTTAGCGGTCACCTTAAGGTTTCGTGCAGTAGCCGTGATAAAATATCTCCCACCAACTGGGATAGGGGCGTTGTTAGTAGATCGAAGGCTTGTTGTTTATAGGGCAGCGGCCAAAAACAGGTACACCTGGTCCGTTCGGGGCCAAAAACAGGTACATACTAAAATCAAGTTTAAAACGCACCCCACGAACCTGCCGTTCCTTGCAACGCAAAGTAGAGTTTTTTCATGTTCTTCGTGCTCGCCCGGTGGCTACGTATACGAGTAGCTGCTATTAATAGTACGAGGAACGAAGGCCTGCTGCTGGATATGGTTCTTCGCCACAAAACGGTATACCTCTCTCCCAGTCTACGGCAATCCGCCACTTAAAGTACCTTACATCACCTTATGTCGGCAGCTAAAGGCGCAAAAAACCTTGCAGTCTACCGATCCCAATCAACAGTACTCCGGTTGGTTTTCATCGGTGCCCTGGCCAGTGAGTGCTGGCGATATAAGGTGCATTTTGTGGCGAGTTTTCCCTATACCATCAACTGGCGTAAAAGGGTACCCGGTATATCGTTTTCGGGATAATTAATTTGTCTGTCCGCTCGTAGACAAGCATACCTTAGTTCATCGAGAAAGCGTAGGCGTGTGGTCACTTATTTATTACTGGAAGATACACTGCAGTCGTGCCAAAAAACGCCAAACATACAAAGAACATGGCTTGTAAATTAACAGAAGAACGAAACCACACAGAAGCAGCAGGCATCATATCATATAACCCACCATCCACTAGCTGCACGCAACGACGTTCGGAAGGATCAATCTGGTCATCGCAACGTTGCGGCAGTACGTAGGAGGCCTTCGAAAGGATCGTTCTTCTCGGCACAAGGAAGCGGGTCGGAGGGGTGAGTAGCACACTTGAGGGGAAGTTCATCGTTTCGCGCCGCGCAAAGCTGGCTGCGCAACCGCGGCGCCAACTAAAAACAATCCGCCAACAACACGGTTGGAGGCATCGTCTTGAACCTCAAAGCGCGCCAATAATACGGGGGTAGGCGTTGCCGTCGCGGGTTTTTGCGGGGACGGGGTGAAAATATTGACCAGGGCGCCTGGTCTCGCGCCTGGCTGGCACGCGGTGGCCGAGGATGGAGCCTCGCACGAATGGCAGTCGGATACAGATGTTTCGGTTGCTTCGGTAGCAAGCCTGCGCTTTTCCGCGTGTTTTCGGTTGCAGTTTTCACCGTAGGGTGATCAGATAAGTGTTGCAGTGCTCTGGAGCTTCTCCCTACACGATGCAAGGGGCTTTCGCGCGCGGGAGAGAGAGACGGCAGCGCGCTTGGTTAGGATTTAATCGAGAGAGGGGCTGGCAAAGGTCGAGCGTTTCAGTTACGCGGTTGTTATCGTGTGCTGTGAATGTGTCTAGTTTTTTTTTGTTTTTTTTTGCATTGCTTTCCGCTTACCTACGCCCTGAGTTAATTGGGACATCAATGATTTCATACCTTAGGGATGAAACGGTAGAAAGCTGCCCGTGTGATCGATGTTTCCAGAAAGTCAGCAGGGGGGGGAGGGAGATTATCGGGAGAGTGGTCGGGTCACACCCCATTCACCCAGCGCGATAATCTTCGAGTAGTACCTGTACGAATTCTTCACCTACGTAGCGCGGACAAGGCACCAGCTAGATAAGATAGCTGACCCCACATGAAGCCGCCCACCATTCTGAATACAAGATAAACGACTCTACGGAAGATACAATGCCTTGCGAGCTGGTTGGATGGTCCCAATACCTACCTTGGTACACCTCTGTAGTAGTGATCCCCCCCGGCCAGCCGTGTTTGGTCTGCGCTGGATATGGTTCTTCAGTCCAGACTAAGAGCAAACCGGTGCAACCATCATTGCACTTTCAATCAGCGAGACCACACAAAAATAGTATTACCGCATCACGGCAAATGCGAGTCCACAGCTACGTATTGGTTATGACAGGAACACATTGCCACAGCCCACAAGTCTACAAGGACAACCTTGTTCGTTGCAGCACCTAACGCGAAACAAGAGCAAACGCCACGACATGCCCGCCCCTAGCACCCTACCCCACATTCCTCGCAGGGTATCTATGAACCTGCAGAATACTTTCACATCGTGCTAGATCTCAGGACTCTAATGATACAGCAATGCAACGAATGCCTTCAGCGAAGTCCTGTCGTACATGCCATTGGCGCCGCTGTCCATCCTCTCGGGCGTCGAGCTCGACGACTTCTTTCTGTACCGACGTGCTGCGCAAGAGAACATCGAAACGCCGAACGAAAAAGCGGAGGTGGAGGCTGTAAACATCCCGCACGTTACTGTGTGGAACGAGTGGGTCAGGCCGGCCGCTCTTGGGTCTTGGCGTGCCGGCGCTTACGGCAAACGTGGGCTTCGTGAACAGAGTCTGTTGAAAAAAGAAACATTAGGGCCCGTATTAACGAAGACAGCAGAAAATTCAATTTGGAAAATAAAATCCTATTTGAATGTGATTTCGCAAAAAACACGTGGTTTGCGTCCTATGGGAAAATAGTGAATTGCTCGTTCAAATATTTCTGAAATAAAAAACCCAGCATGCGTCACAGCCTGGGGTGAAAAAAATCGACGAGAGGAGACAAGAGGGAAGGCATGCGTCGGCGCGTGCGCGCCGCCGCCAGCATACTTTTGCTTTCGGCGGCCCAGGCTAGGAGGCTATCGCTCTCAGGGTCTCCTGGGCGGGCGTAGGGATCCCTGGAACGCCACGGGCGAGACAGGGACGGCGATGGTACTATCAAAGTCTTGAACGTATCCTGCTGTTTTTGCGTCGATCGCTCGGTTTTAGGTCGGGTTGGCACATCGAGCTGGTTGAAAAGTTGGGATTGCGACCGCTATGATTTCTTTTGAGGCGCCACCGCCGGGGTACGATGTTCTATGGTCTGTAAGCGTGGGCGCGGCTGTTGTCCCGGTAGCCTTGCGTCGTGGACTCGCGTTGTCGCCTCGGTCGTGGTCATCGATGCGGCCAAGAAATTACCAGATTGTACCGGGGGCGTTTGCCCACCGTGGACATCCCGGTCCAAGTCGTGCCAACTCCTCAATTTGATTTGAATTCTACCGAGGGGTGGACAAAGGGTGATAGTGGATCTTTAAAATGGGGGTGTTTGTCTTGGTAGTAGTAATGTTGACCCTTAGATCGAACCCTAACCCTAACCCGAACCCGAACCCTATGCCAGTGGTCAGTGCTTGCTTGGCCAATCAGAGTGCCTAATTAGCTACCTTGGGAAGATCCACTAACAGTGTCTGTCCACTACTGATTCTACCCAAAAGAAGGTCCTGGGACCTTCTTGGTTTTTTCGGCCAATTCAAATTGAATAGACCCCAAGAGCCTAATATTTGATGCTGGTGCGTGTGTTGACCAATGAAAAGCGAATTCGAATTTTATTTTTTCCAAATTGAATTTATTTTATGCTCGTTAATATGGGCCCTTAGCCAATCAGCATATCGCCGCACCTAGGGTCCAAACACCACTACAACAACAGCAGCACGCAAACACGGGCTCATACGGGGCGTTTACGCTTTATTTGGACGATGGTTATTGCACTTTAGAAAATGCTGTGCACCTTTATTTCCACCACCCCCTCGTGCTCCTGCTCCACATCTCCGCCCTTCTCCTCGTCACGAGCACGCGCGGCTTCCTTGTCGAATGTCTGAGGGACAAAAGTCAAGGTTTCAATATTACGTCGGATAAACTACTGTATCTGCTCTCGACTCATCCCACGGAAGGTTGGGGTTGCTTGCACTTTTAAGCTTTTGCCTTCTCAAGCAATATGTTTTGGTCGGTTGAGCTCCCCTCAAGTAAGCAACGTGGCCGGCGGTCAGTACGACACTTCGTTATGAGTGTCTTTGTTGTCAGGACCAATAACAAGGCATATACATGTTGGGATCGGGTCGCGCGAACAGACTTCTTCGAGAAAGTCAGGTTTCGGGGGTGATATATAAGATCCTTCATGCAAGGAGCTCCGAATATTTGCCACCACACCCCTACTGTATTGCGGCATCGCTCTCTCTCTGCCTCTGAGGCCTCTCTCTCTCTTTCTCTCTCTCTCTCTCTCTCTCTCTCTCTCTCTCTCTCTCTCTCTCTCTCCGCCTGCTGGCAGCAGAAGCCCCGATTTTGCATTGTAGCTGCTAAAGGTGATAGGCCGTTCAAGGGAGGCGTTCCTACACATGATATTGTTTCACACCACACGAGGCGTTTCGATCCTATTCGGAGAACGCACAGCGGGCAGAGTGGACTCCTCGCCAAATTTGCGTCACCAAGCTGTTCATGCTGCGGTTGCTCATGCTAACCACTCGCTGATATTCGTGTCTTGTGATCTTTACGGTAAGCCATGCTGTGCTTCGGCGTTATTAAACTGCTACTACAGTAGTACCAGGTATTTTACGTTGGGGCGCTTCCTGGACCCCGTGAACCAGGATTGCATCTTTTTTATAGAAAAAGTGCTGGGATGTTACTCCTATGCAAAAGTAGCAGTCATGCGACTGTCAACTGTTTACCCCAGTATAACAAGAGAAGAGCGCACGTGCAATGGCATCCCAATCACACGCATATAACCCGACTAGGTACTCACTCCCTAGTTGAGCTCATTTTGTTTTGTCGAGAAATACCCGGTTTGGTCCAGTGTCGGGCGTTTACGCGGTCGACAACCATCACCAAATACTCACCGCAATATGTACAGTAGTACCGTTTTGATCAACAAGAGCGGGTTAGTTTGAGGCGTGCGCACGGTATGTGTTCTGCCGTAGGGTAGCGCTGTCAAGCTGTGGCTGGTACAGCAGTGTGTTCATATGTATTCAGTACGTACGGCATCGCATCGGTGGGGACACGTCCTCCATCTCACTAACCTCGCAAGGTTTCGTAGCGACCACGCCCCTTATCGTGCACTCTTCGATTCGAGATCGGCCTGCTGCCTCGGCGACCGCATTCACCTGTCGAAATGCACAATGGTCAAGACAAGCAAGGGAAAATGTGGTTTAGGTCAAGCCAAACAACAGGGTAATGAGCAAGACCAATGATTTTCCGCAGTATTTACTATACGTACAAGGATGACCCCCTTTATTGGGAATCAGGACGTGCTTATCAACGACTTATTACTGCGCGCTTACCGAGCTCTCCAGACACTCACATGTCGGGACGTCCCCCATGGGTCCACACAGCTGCAACCCCTGAAACCTGAGGGGGGAAGCCGTAACTGCTCCTACTGAAGCCGTGGTTATGGCGGCGCCACGCTGGAAAATTCTACAACCTAATATATCCAACTCTTGGACCATTTTCTCCAGTCTGCCCGCCGAGGTACCACTCTGTACCGAAATACAAAAAACGTCTGTTATTGGATATTATTGTATACAAGGTGCTTATATTTCGGGACACAGCGGTACGTGAATTCTACACCTCCGAGGGCAGAAACTGCTATTATCCCTGGTTCCTACTGGAAGGACCGCCCGAGAGCCTGCACGTAAAGGCAGTACTGCTGCTGCTGCTGCTGCTGCTGCTGCTGTAGTGCTGTCGACCGCTAACCGGGCTGGCTTCGTTTTGTTGCGTTGTTCGAAAAAACAGGGCAAATGAAGGGGAGAGCTCGGGAGAGGCGATCCACGACCCCTCGGACAGCTGTACATGGTTGAAGATCCATCGCAAGATGAGCCTTAAATAAACGGGGTTCGAATGGCTTACTCCCAATATCGTCAAGATCTCAAGATCAAGGCCCAATAGTCCCCGTCGTGTATTCATGCCCATGTGTGTGGTCGGGCGGTTGGACGTTATACGACTGCTGTACGGCGTACGGTATACGGTCATACTATTACGGTGGACCGTTCGTAGTAAATAGGACCAAATATTGTTGGTAAAAATAGGTAAATATATGTAGGTTTTTGTCTGTACCGTAGATCCTGTTTACTATGGTCCCCCGTAATGGTACGGTCAAACCCTGCCTGCAAAATCGGGCAGCAGCCCCGTCGTTATATGCCCCGCCTCAGACCTCACGCCTCACACCTCACGCTTCGAACAACAATTCATTACATGTTTTCTACGGCGGGTTCGGTGCTTTTACTCGCCGTAGGTATGCTGTATTTACAAGGGTATATAGTCAGAAGGAGACACCTGCTCGTCACAACTTTGCGGTAGTACGTAGCAGGCCCTCGGAAGGGTCTTGTCCTTCTCGACACAAGCAACCGGGTCGGAGGGTTGATTGGCACACTTAAAGGGAAACTCATCGTTTAGCGTCGCGCACAGCTGGCCGCGCAAACGCCGCGCCAACTCCAACAATTCCGCCAAAAATGCGCTTTGAGGCGTCGCCTTGAGCCTCAACGCGCGTCATTAATACGGCGGTAGGCGTTGCCGCCGCGGGTGTTTGCGGGAACGGGGTGACAAGATTGGCCGGGGCGCTTGGTCTCGCGCCTGGCTGGCATGCGGTGGCTGAGGATTGAGACTCTCGCGAATGGCAGTCGGATAAAGTGTTTCGGTTGTTTCGGTAGCAAGCCTGCGCTTTTCCGCGTGTTTTCGGTTGCAGTTTTCACCGTAGGATGACCAAATAAGTGTTGCAGTGCTCTGGAGCTCCTGCCTACACGACGCAAGGGGCCTTCGCGCGTGCGAGAGAGAGACGGCAGCGCGCTTGATTTGATCTAATCGAGAGAGGGACTGCCAAAGGTCGGGCGTTTCCGTTACGCAGTTGTTATGGTGTGCTGTGCATGCGTCTAGTTTGTTTTTTGCATTGCTTTCCGCTCATCTACGCACTCAGTGAATTACGACACCAATGATTTTGTACCGTAGGGATACAACGGTAAAAAGCTGCTCATGTGATAAATATGTCCAGGAGGTTAACAGGGGGGGAAGGTAATTATCGGGAGGGTGGTTGGGTCACACCCCATCCACCCAGCGCGATACTCGTCGAGTGGTACCTGTACGAATGCTTCACCTATGTAGCGCGGACAAGGCACCAGGTATGATTGCTGACCCCACATCAAACCGTCCACCATTCTGAACACAAGATAAACGATTCTACGGAAGATGCAATGCCTTGCGAGCGGGTTGGATGGTCCCATTACCTACCTTGGTACACCTCTGTAGCTCTAGTGACCGTCGCTCGTTGCGACCCTCCCCCGGCCAGCCGTGTTCGGTCTGCGCTGAATACGGTTCCTCAGTCCAGACTAAGACCACACCGGTGCAATCATAATTGTACTTTCAATCAGCGAGACCACACAAAAATAATATTGCCGCATCACGGCAAATGCCAGTCCACAGCTACGTATTGTTTATGACAGTAAAAAAAAGGCCACAGCCCACCATTCTACAAGGGAAGCCGTGTTCGTAACAGCACCTAGCGCGAAACAAGAGCAAACGCCACGATATGCCCGCCCCTAGCACCCTACCCCACATTTCTCGCAGGGTATCTATGAACCTGCAGAATACTTTCACATCGTGCTCGATCTCAGGACTCGAGAAATCCAGCACTGCAACGAATGCCTTCAGCCAAGTCCTGGCGTACACGTTGTTCGTGGCCTTATCCATTCTCCCGGGCGTTGAGCTTGAAGACCTCTGTACCGTTGTGCTGCACAAGAGAACACCGAAACGCCGAACGCAAAAGCGGGGGTCGAGGCTGTAAAAACCCCGCAAGTTACTGTGTGTAACGAGTGGGTCAGGCCGGCCGCTCTTGGGTCTTGGCGGGCCTGTGCTTACGGCAAACGTGGGCTTTGTGAACGGAGTCTGTTAAAAAATGAAACATTAGCCAAGCAGAACCTCGCCGCACCTAGGGCTCAAACACCCCTACAACAACAGCAGCACGCAAACACGCAAACACGCAAACACGCAAACACGGGCTCATACGGGGCGTTTACGCTTCGTTGGGACGATGGTTATTGCACTTTAGAAAATGCCGTGCGCCTGTATTTCCTCCTCCTCCTCCTCCTCCTGCTTCTGCCCCACCCCTCCGTCCTTCTCCTTGTCACGCGCACGCGCGGCTTGCTTGTCAAATGTCTGAGGGACAAGAGTCATGGCTTCAATATGACGTCGAAGACCCTAGAGTATCTGCTCTCGACTCATCCCACGGTAGCATAGGGGTTGGTTGCACTGTTAAGCTTTTGCCTTCTGAGGCAACATTGGTTTCATAGGTTAAGCTCCCCTCAAGTGAGCAACGCGGTCGCCGGTCAGTACGATACTTTATTATGAGTGTATTTGTTGTCAGGGCTAACAACAACGCATACAAAGGTTGGAGTCGGGTTGTGTGAAAAACGACATTCGAAAAAGTCGGGTTTCGGATGTATTGAGCTCCTTCATGCAAGGAGCTCCGAAACTTTGCCACCACATCCCTACCGCGACATCGCGCGCTCTCTTTCTGCCTGCCCAAATATCCAAACACGACCGATCGCTGGTAGCCGGCAGCAGAAGGCCCGCTTGTGCATTGTTGCTGCCAAAGGTGACAGGCCGTTCATGGGGGCGTTCCTACACATGATGTTGTGTTACACCACACGAGGCGCGCCGACTCTATTCGGAGAAAACAGAGCGGCAAGGGTTGACTCCTCGCCAAATTAGTGCCACCCAGCCGTTCGTGCGTTTACACATGCTAATCACTCGCTGATTCCCCGTGCGTACATTTGTCTATTGTGATCTTTACTGTAAGCCGTGCTGTACTTCGGCGTAGTACCAGGTATTTTACGTTGGGGAGCTTCCTGGATCCCGTGAAGCAGGGTTGCATACTTCGCAGAAAAGTTGATGGGGTGTCAACTACTTGTACTGTAGTCTACCGCATGAAAATGTAGCAGTCATGGGACTGTCAACTGTCAGCCCCATCAGAACAAGCGAAGCGCGCACGCGCGATGACATCCCAATCCCACGCATAGAACGCAACGGGGTACTTACTCCCTAGCTGAGCTCATTTTGTTTTGTCGAGAAATACCCGGTTTGGTCCAGTGTCGGGCGTTTATGCGGTCGACAACCATCACCATATACTCGCCGCAATATATACAGTAGTACTGTTTTGATCAACAAGACCGGGGTACTAGTAGTTTGGGGCGTGCGTACGGTATGTGGTCTAGCGTAGGGTAACGCTGTAAAGCCCTGACTGGTACAGCAGTGTGTTCTTATGCAGTCAGTACGTACGGCATCGGTGGGGACACGTCCTCCATCTCACTGACCTTGCACGCTTTCGTAGCGACCACGCCCCTTCTCATGCACCCTTCGATTTGAGCTCGGCCTGCTGCCTCGGCGCCCGCACTCACCTGTCAAAACGCACAATGACCAAGACAAGGAAGGGAAGATGTTGTTCAGGTCAAGCCTAATAACGGGGTAATGAGCAAGACCATTGCTTCCCCGCAGTATTTACTATACCAGGTACACGTACAAGGATGACTCCCTCTATTGGACACCAGGACGTGCTTCCCAACGACTTACTACTGCGCGCTTTTTACCGAGCTCTCCAGACACTCACATGCCGAGACGTTTCCCATGAGTCCACACAGCTGCAACCCCTGAAACCTGAGGGGGGAAGCCGTAGCTGCTCCTTCTGAAGCTGTGCTTATGGCGGCGCCACGCTGGAAGATTCTACAACCTACAGTAATAAAACCAAATACAACTCTTGGACCATTATTTCCCGTCTGCCCTCCGAGATACCACTCTGTACCGCAATACAAGCGCCTTTATCATTTGATATTATTGGTATAAAATATGCTTATATTTTAGGACAGAGCGGTACAAGGGCGCACAAAAAAAAAAGTTTTCGACACCACACACCCAAAACTTTATTTCGGACCTCTCAAGGGGGGAGGGGGGGTACGACGGACCCATCCCCCCCCTCATAACGCCACACAATCTCCTATATAAAACATCCCTGTACTAAATCCTATATAATACCAAGGGGGGCACAGCCTAGGGGGGTACTACAGTCCACGCAGCCCCCTAAGAGCAGACAGGCGCCGACCGTAGAAGAGACAGGGAGAGAGGGAGAGAGTGATCACGATGAGCACTGTCTCCGTGGTGGAGGGAGCCCTATCCAAGGCCCCCTTCGCAAAGAAGTCTCGTTGCTTGAGGCCTATCAGCGGCGTCAAAGCTCACGTCATCGACCTCATGCACTAACGTACCCCTGAAGTGCAAGTTTTGCAGCCCTGCAGAGTGGGTGTGGAAATACTGCATGTCCCATCACGTAGAAGGGAAGCATTCCACTTCGTTGGCTCTGAACAAAGCAGACCCCAACACTGCGAGATTCGAAAGCAGCTTTGACGTAAACAAGACAGAGAAGGAGGCGGTGGCGAAAAGGATGCCAAAGGGCAAGGCTGCCAGAGCCCCCGTAGCACGCCGAACGGTCTCCCAGCAGAAGAGTAAGGGTTCCATAGCCCCCGCAGCACGCCGTAAGGTCTCACACGGTCTAGTCCACTATTGGTTTTTTCCATGGACTTCCGCGGAAGCTTCCATGGAAGCTTCCGTGGAAGCGAGGGAAGCTTCCATGGAAGCGTCGGAAGCTTTCATGGAAGCTTCCGCGGAAGTCCATGGAAACTTCCGTGGAAACCTCCATACTTCCACGGGGACGGTGTAAGCTTCCCGCAGGCCGTACGTGCTTCTGCGGAAGATGTCGACAATGCCAACATGGAAACTTCCGTGGAAGTATTCGTGGAAGCTTACCACCACTCGTCCACCAAAGAAAGGGTGATCCCATCACACCCCTGATCCCACACAAACAGGCCCCGCCAGGATGTGTTCCCATAAGAGCCTTCTTAATAAAAACCACGGAGTGAGGCGAAGCCGAATGGAGCCACCCTAGACCTGTCCAGGTGCGAAGCACAAGGTCGACTCCCAGCCTCGCTCTTTCCACCTCGCGGTCAAAAGGCGGAAGCTTAGAACTTCCACTGTCAGCTTCCACGGAATTTTCCACGGTGGAAGCTTCCAAGGAAGCTTCCATGCTTCCGTGGAAGCTTCCATGCTTCCACGGAAGCTTCCATCGCTTCCACGGAAGCTTCCATCGCTTCCGCGGAAGCTTCCGTCGCTTCCGCGGAAGCTTCCATCGCTTCCACGGAAGATTCCAA
>MEHQ01003808.1:366602-397458 GCA_008828725.1 Saccharina japonica | reverse complement strand
GGGGGGGAGGGGAGGAGTAAGAGGAAGACGACAAGGACGACCGCAAGGATGAGAACGAAGACGAACAGCCGGGGGGACGAAGGGAAGGGGGTGAAGGAGGGGAAGGGGGGAGCAAGAGGGGACGGGTGGGGAGTAGCAGCAACGGTAGCGAGACACCGGGCGAGAACGTGGGAGAACCCGTGCGCAAGAGTAGGCGGGGCAGAACGATCACGCAAAGCGTTCGCCAGGAAGATCTTGGCAGTCTTCGATGATTACATTTGTGCGATCATTACGTTCCTCGTCGTGGAGTGTTTTCCAGGCCATTTGACTCAATCAAGCACGATGGCTTGTTTTCGTGACTGAAATATTAAGATCTTTGTTGTTGTTGTCTAGGCACACCTTGGTGGGGGGTTGTATCCAAGCAATGTTCTATCTCTTAATCAAGTACCTTGAAAGACCTTTTTGTGTGAGAGTTGGTGAGAGGGGAAAAGTCAAGAAATTCACCAAAAAGGAAAAACAAAACTTTTTTTCGGCCCTCCGGGGGGGGAGGGGGGGGGTAGTGTGGTGTGCGGGATAATTTTTTTTGTGCACCCTTGAGCGGTACGCGAATTTTACACCTCCGAGGTTAGAAACTGCTATTATCCCTGGTTCCTACTGGAAGGACCGCCCGAGAGGCTGTACGGAAAGGCAGTACTGCTGCTGCTGCTGCTGCTGCTGTAGTGCTGTCGACCGCTAACCGGGCTGGTGGGGCTGGCTTCGTTTTGTTGCGTTGTTCGAAAAAACAGGGCAATTTAAGGGGAGAGCCCGGGAGAGCGATCCACGACCCCTCGGGCATTTATACATGGTTGAAGATCCATCGCAAGATGAGCCCTAAACAAACGGGGTTTGAATGGGTGGCTCCCAATATCAATATCGTCAAGATCTCAAGATCGAGACCCAATAGTTACCGTCGTTTATTCATGCCATGTGTGTGGTCAGGGGGGTTGGACTTTACACTACTGCTGTACGATGTACGGTATACGGTCATACGCGAGTACGGCCGAACTCTGCCTTCAACACCGAGCAGCAGCCCCCCCGCCTCAGACCTCACGCCTCACCCCTCACACCTCACGCCTCAAACAAGAATAATGTCTATATTTTCTACGGCAGGTTCGGTGCTTTTACACGCCGTAGGTATGCTGTACGAGCAGTCCATATATATAGACCATATACCCGCATGGGATCTAGGGGCACGTCTCAACTGTACCAGGTACAGACTACTGTATACCAACAACGATGCAGGAAAGCTTGATACGCGTACGTACTGTAGTGTTGTGGGCCCATTTTTGATTTTTGTCTAATAACACCGTTTTTATTGGTCGCTGACCGCCTTGGTTGCGAGGATGCTGGCAAATGCAGCATCCAAAAGCTCAAAAGTGAGTTATCCAACGACTATTAATAGTGAGACAGGTACAACTGAATATGGCTTACAGCTCTCAGGTTTCAACTTCTGTTTTAGCTGTTTGCTTTACCTAACCCACTTGCCTATCTATCTATACAGTAGCAGTGCGCTTTGCGTTTCGCTGCTGCTGCTGCTGCTGCTGCTGCTACTTCTGCTGCGGCCGGTCTTCGGTCCTTTCGTTTTTTCCAAGCCCTTCTCACCTTTTTATCATTATCACCACCATTTCGCTCTGTTCAACCATGATGCGCACCTGGGTACGTGCGCAGTCTACACACTCATACAGCAGTAGTAAGTAAGCCACGCACCTCTCTATCACATACCGGTATATAACACTGTCACTGTACACTACAACAGTACTGTACGAGTACAACAGTATTCTTTTAGGATGTCGTACACGCCGAGACCAAGTTAAACAATAACACCCGTTTTAGCCACGAGAACACTATTATTCTTGCTTCCAGGCACTCTGGCGCCCCACCCACAGACCCGATCCCACCCGGATCCGAGCCCTCAAAACTGAACCTGGATACGTCGAACTTAATTTCTAGCCGCCGGTAGGTGCACCTGTTTCTCAGAAATGGGCACGGTGTACGTGTTTTGGCCAATCAATCGCGTGACGACTGGCGGGTTTCGCTTTGACTCGATTCCAAGCCCTACGTTATTTTGGACCCCAGACGCAACAAAGTGTACTACAGTATTACTGTGAGTAGTTGTACGAGTACCCTTTTTTGTTTTTGTCCGAAATTCACTTCACCACCCTGGCCAGGAAATTATGACTTTTTCATAATTCTGGTGTAGAGTTAGCGCTAGGAAGACGGTACGACCCTCCCAGCACCGCAGTAGTTGAACCTCTCTGGTTCTTCGTGACTTCGTGTCATTTATTTACTGCTGTAGTTTTTACATTTTACCTGGCAACATTTTATTACTTCTGCAGTGCAGAGCTCAACCATTGTGCCACACGTGTCGACGTTCCATTTTTCGTTTCTCGTACTTTAAATCCAATAGTGATGGGGCGGGTCTGTCCGAGTTAACCACGAGTCTACATACTGCTGCTGTAGAATAGTAGTAATATTTTTGCTGAATAAAGACGCGTCCTCCATGGTTGGTCATGTTTTGATACGCGAGAAAGGTTCTGAAGCATGTGTGCGCGGGCGTGGGGCGTGCATACCTTTCTCTATGCGGGGGTGCAGCGAGCAGCTAGGCTGTGTTTATTTTTGTTCGTGGGCCGACTGTAAGCCCTCGCGTGCGAATCTGACGCGTTACATCGACGCCACGAGGCAACTCTATAACTCCGCTGGAAGGGGACCGCTAACGGACGCAAACAAGAGGGAGGAAGCACCATCGGTCGCCAATCGGAGAGTTTCCGTTGGTGCCACATTGTGGAGGGGTGAGGGTGCGAGGTCCATACCCCGATAAGGGAGAGTGAGCACGATGGATGACAGATTCAGCGGAGGGGGCTCGAGGTGGCTGGCTCGAAGGTGGCTGGCTCAAAGGGCTCTCCACGATCTCTCGGAAACCAGCGCTCATCCATTGCATGAAAAATCAACGAATGAATATCCAACGGGACCATGCTTGAATAGGAAATGCGAGACGCACATTCATCCACCGTACTATGCTGCACGGTTGACAGGTTGTAGGGTCTGGTATTTGACTTTCTCCTCTTCGGCCTGTCGTGCTCAAACGGATACATGGAACGCACGACCCTGTCTTCCGCAAGAAGGCGTATTGATGATGCCTTTGCCAAGGGCTTGGGGTTGAGGTGAGGTTGGGGTGCTACAGTACAGTACACTCGCTCGGTGCAGTTCCCAGCACGACTTTCTTCATACTGCCCAAATCCAACGAGGACCTTCAACACGACGCGCAACACAGGACAAGGACATCCATGCATCGGCAGTGGAACGTGAGGGATATTTTCCCGAAGACGGTGGACGAGTATACTCAGCCGGTGGAGCGACTTCTACAGCTCCGAAGGGAAGAGATGGATGCGGCGTGGGACAAGGTTGACGAAGGATGGGCTGCAAGCAACGAACGCATGGTGAAGTGGGGACTTAGCCCTCGAGCCCTCGACGAGGGTGGCGTGGTTAAGCTGAATGTTGGCGGCTCGAACGTCAGCTTGTGTTGGCCCCTTTTCGCAGAGATCGAGGGCTTCGAGGACTCAGTCCTGGGTGCCTTGCTCGCGGGGGTTTGGGGCGAAGGCCGGATCCCCCGAGATACCGAAGGTCGCATTGTGCTCGATGAGTCCCCTGCATGCTTCAAACGCATCATCCACACGATGCTTCGAGCTGCGAGTACGAACATCGGTCGATCGGGCTCAGCAGCGGAGGGAGTACTGGAAAGTGCGGCGAGCCCGGTGGTGGCTACTGACGAGATACCGAGCCTCATCGTGTACATTGCATGCGTGATGGGACTACCACGGTATGTGCCGGCGTATCCCGACTACGTGAACGTAAATGGAGACAGCGCCATATTGGGGCCGGCACGATTGTTCTGGTTCCGTGGCTTGGTTCGAGAGTGGGTTGGGGGCTCGACAGAGGAAATGACGCTAATCTACCGTGCGACGCGGGACGGTTTCAGCAGCACAGCGTTCACCGCCAGATGCAATGCGCAAAGTCCCAAGACGGTCTCCCTTATTCGGGTGAGTTCGGGCAAGGGAAACGACGACGACAGCGTTGTTGGGGGCTATACTGTTCACCCTTGGAGCAGCGATGGTGGGAGAGGGAAGGCCTTGACCGCAGATATGTTTGTGTTCATGCTCAAGAACGGCAGTGCTACCCAAACGGATATCAGCAAGATCACCAAGTGGAACGTTGTCCCTTTCCATGTGGGTGCTGAAATGGCGGTTCCTCAAGGGTATGGTCTCTACTATGGCTCAGGCGGATTAGCTACGAGGTTTGACGACACCTCGAGGCGTTGCACCCTACAGGCCAGGAACCACAAATATCATTATCAGCCCCCCGTTTTCTGCCTCAGTCCCTCGTTCTTGGCATTGGATGGAGAACAAGTCGTTGATATTGAGGTCTATCGATACTCGGCGTCGGCTCCGCCCACGACCACGAAACCTGGCACCATCACGCCGAGTGGCGATGTCCTCACCGATGCGGAAACCCACGACATCCGGTCTTTCGGCGAGTCTATCGCAAGCTCGCTCATGGAGGAGCGGGTGGTCCTCGATCGTGCCGCAAAGGAGATGAAAGCGGCAGGGGCAAGGGTATCCGCTGCTGTTGGCGCGCTCGAAACCGTCTACGGCCCAAGCGTGGCGGTGGGCGAACAGGATACCATCGTGGAGTTAAGCGTATGTGGGACGAGGATGACAACTTTGCGCTCCACTCTGCAGGCTTGCCCGCGCTCCGCCCTCGCCGCCATGTTCGACGAAGACAGATGGCCAGCTACCGCCAAAGACAAGGACGAACACGGGAGGCGGTTGGTCGACTGTAGCCCGGCCTGTTTCTCTAAGATCCTCGACGTGCTGCGGATGAGGAAGCGCGCTTCGTGGAGTCTAGGCGTCACAGAGAAGAAACAGGGGGGAAGCCGCGGCATCGACCCGGTTATAATTGATATTAATAGAGCCGATGTACGGGCCTTCGGTGCAGCCGTCAGCGTGTACTTTCCGGGGTGCGAGAGCTTCATCACGGACTTCGTGCATCCGGTGTAGCCCGGCATGGACCTTCCTATTTACACCCGTCAGCTTGGTGAGTTTCTTGTGCGAGGCATAGCTGTGCAATAAATGTTGGGCGTCTCAAAGCTACGCCGGGCAGTAACACATACTATCAATCTTGGGCAAAATGAAAAACGGTACACTTCCGGACTTTGACCCCTTTAGAGGTACACATCACACTGCACTCGGGAACCCCCCTCCCCACCCCCCCCCTGGACTGGCCAGCGCTCGATCGTACCTTCCGTTGGCCAAAATCTTCTAGGTACAGCTTTGTGTGTTTACCCAAGTTAAGTTTCATCGTTTTGTGTTTTCATCTGTTCGTGGCTCAGTCGGAACCCTTTGCTGGCAGCTGAATACTGACCGATTTCTAACACAAGCGGGTATATCGGACAAATCATCCGACCTGTGATCACAACATCAATATATAAAATACGAAGAGAACGAGAAATAAAGCGAGTTAAGGCGTGATTTTCGTTATCCTTCGTTCAGTTCGTAGTTGCCGCCGCTGCCGCCCAGACAGAGCCGGAGCCACAACGCTACATGTCTGTACCTGGCAAGCCCCTTTCTAGTCGTTTTGAGGATGTGTGCGCCCCCCACGCTGGCAGTCAGCTCCTCGTAGAAATAAAGTTTTGAAAAAAACAAAACGACAGCCGTACGATGTAAAGTGAACTGACGGAAGGGTTTTCAGCCGATCGCCCGCAATAGAAATGTCAATACATCTACCAGACCTCTGGTGGGGACACCAAAGACTAAAATGAAACCCGTCGTAACGCCTGTCATTGTTTCTGCCATGAGCATGTTATCGTACTGCGAACTACAACAGCAGCTTGTTGTCGTGCTGTACTGTAGTTATACTCTGACAATATCATAAGGCCTGCGATTTGCTCACACCTAAGATATGCGCAGTACGACAAACAAACGCACTTGATATATTCTTTGGACGTATTATGTATCCCGACAATGGACTGCTCACGGATACCGCGGCTGTTTTTGTCTCATACAGGTAAAATGCAACGCCAACAAACTACAGAACCGGTAGTAAATATCAGTGTAATACTGGCCGATTGGTGGGGAGAAGGGAACTGAATTCCAAATCTTGCCGTTTTTAACTCATCCAAATCAATTTTCCTCGAGGTGAACTCATACATTAGACCTTTTCTTGAAAGGAACTGCCCTACATTATTTTCGAGAGGTTTCCGGCGATTTTTGTGGCCGCAACTCAGAGGGGCTCGTTTGATTTGATTTCTAAATAATGAGATCAAAATCTGCGCCCCCCCCGAAAGTCTGTATTTCGGTATCTTGAGCCCAATGCATGGAAACTATCGGAATATTGGCCAGATATTGACGTTCTTCTGTCGAATCTTGCGCCGTTGTATACACGAATTTCTGTGGCCGCGTAGCAATAAGTAGATCCGTCGTTGCGTGCGCAACCTCCGTAAGAAAGCCCGGTTAGTTCTCTTCAACAGAGTCTACTCTTTTGAGCCCTCCGCGAGGAAAACCATTTAAAACAAATAACCAGGAAAGGAGAAATCTAGGTACTCGTGTCACTATCGTTTTATTTTGTATCATAACGCCGTCGCGGCGGAACTAAAGTGTCATCATTATAAGATTTCGCGGGAAAACAGGGTATCCTCCGCTGACCCATATCAGTTGGTACCGAGGCGTTATTTCTGTCGTCGTCTCAGAGCACATTCTCAAACAGTCAGGATGAGGCATACCGTGCCAGAAGCATGTCTATCGCTGTAGTGGCTCCTACTGTATTAGGACGACAGCGGCGGCAGGCAGCAGAATCTTGAACGAAGGACACAAACGAACCGGACGGGGCAAAAAGTTCCTTGTTTCGCGATTTCTTCGCATGCTTTTTGTTTGTGGTATTGTGCTTGTGACGATGTGGTGCTTTCCCGACATCCCGTGTTGACCACACTGAATGTACTGTAGGTCAAAGCTACTGATGCTCGTAGTTGCCAGCGAATGGTTCAGGCTGAGCCATTATACTCGTAGTTGCCAGCGAATAGTTCAGGCTGACGCATTTAGAGGTATCCAAGACAAAAAGGAGGCGAATAGTCACAGAGAGGCTGAGCTGGAACCTTTTAGCCTACAAGAGGTACGGCCGGGCGCTAGCCATTTACGTGGGGCGCAATATCAAACAGTGTACCTATAAATGGCCCAAAGACCGCCGGAGGCATACCTGTTTGTTGTTGCGCCTTTAAGTATACATGTTTTCGTTTTTGTGCGTATTCGTCTTATTTCCCGTCCCATTTATTTGTTTCGTCCTCCTGTTCTCTCTCCCTCCTATTAATACCCATCGATGATTGTCCTACACGACTCTAAACGTAGGAGTGTGTCTCGCGAAACCGCGCCTTTAGAGGTATTGCATGCCTTTATATATATATTTATATTCATATATATTACATATGTACCTGGTAGGTGCTACCACTGCCAACGTTTGTCACCGTAAAGCTGCGGGCAGTGCAAGATTGCAGCGCAAGTGGGTGGTTTGGTCGAAAAATCAAGGAACCAGCTCCCCATGAAACGCTATCGGAAACACATTTTGAAGCCGCTTGCCCGCAAACAAAAAGCGCGCTTCGAACCACGTACCGGAATGCGACACCGTGAACGAAGTCTTATGCTGAAGGCTGTTCGGGTTTTTTCTGTAGGATTTACGTCAATAGCGTAGATGATGAATTCGCCACCCTCAATATACGTTATACACACTCTCTACAACAGCAATACAATAAGAGAGGTCCGGGCCCTGCACGCAGGGTTTTGGTTAGAGGCGTGCAGGGTGTCACTGCCATACCACTTGCTGGTGTTGTACGGCAGCCGATATGCTGAGTTACCGCCGGGGTACATATCTACCGCAGGGTGCCGACACCGCCTACTGTTCGAACTCGGCTACCGTGACGGTTTTGCCCCACTCGGTACGTTTAAACGTACACTCTCGTCGCCATTAAGGGCATGTCCAAACAGAAACGAAAACGAAAAACGAAAAATGAAATGAAAATAAACAGGGCGCTGATTGGTCCCTGGCACAAACGTGTTCCCCTTCGATTTTTTTGTTCTTAGAAAATCAACGATTTCCAACCTATTGCGAAAAACAAAAAGTTGACAGCTGAAAAACGAAAAGGAAAACGAAAGCACGAGCAGCAACAATTCAGCGTGTCCCACTGGTCAGCGCAGCCACTTCAAAATATCACATCAGGACTGCCGCACGCAAGCACGCAACCCACAGCTAGCACGGCAACACAGCCGCACAGATCCCCCGTAAATAGTCAGGAGGCCAACCATAACACCAGCCCCGACGCTCTAGGGCCTTTGTTTGCCGGCGTTCGAGCCAAAGCGAAGATAATTTGAGTAGAGTTCAGCATCATGCCCTCGAGAAGGAGGTTGGAAGTTCGTTTTCAGTATAATTTGAGTTTTGATCCCGGGGCGTCAAAGTTGGACACGCGACCACCTCCATGGGAGGCCCAAAGACCTCCCGGTATCGAATTGTCGTCGTTTCTGCCTGCTCCTCTGGTGGGCCTGTGGTGCCGAGCGCTAGATTGTCGGCATGTGTACATAGTTGTGAACAGCCCATGGCTTGTGCTCTCAGTTGTTTTTCGCCTGGATCTTGCTGTTCCCAATTCGTTTCTGTTTGGACACATCGGCTAAAATTATACCGAAAACGAAATGATTTCGTCGCCTGGATCTTGCTGTTCCCAATTCGTTTCTGTTTGGACACATCGGCTAAAATTATACCGAAAACGAAATGATTTCGTTTTCATTTTTGATTTTCGTTTCTGTTTAGATATGCCCTAACTGTATGTACAAACGAAATGTCACCGCGACCGCTCGTGGCCACCGGCGCATGCACCATGAGTTCCCGTCACTGTTTATCGCTCACAGTTGGTCTACGGTAATCCGGCACGACCGTCTGGGTATGTATGGTGAAATCGTAGATATCATGAATTATGAAACCCCTTTTAAGTTTTTCTTCTCTCGAGCCAGACCTCCTCCCTGGTGTTTTCTACCATATGACCACCGTTGTAGCATCTAATGCTTGTGAGGCTCATCGCTTGAGGACCTCTATACTATTAGTAAGTAAAACATATGTTTGAGAAAAATGTAGGCTTTCTTCGTGACGCACAATAACAATATCATGGCCTAAATTAAATGCCCGCCAACAATATTGTGCGACACAGAGGAGTATACGAGTACCTTGTGATTTCGCGGCTCAGGAGCTCCGTCAGTCTTAAATGTTTGCCTCATAAGGCAAACAAGGTGCTATGTGTATGTATTACCCCCTTAAGCCCTTAATACCAATGATATTAATCTCTTCCGTTGCCTATCTGTCTGTCTGTCTGTCTTTCTGTCTGTCTGTCTGTCTGTCTGTCTGTCTGTCTGTCTGTCTGTCTGTCTGTCTGTCTGTCTGTCTGTCTGTCTGTCTGTCTGTCTGTCTGTTTGTCTGCCTGCTTGCTTGTTTGTCTGTCTGTCTGCCTGCCTGCTTGTCTATGCCTGTACGCCTGTCTGCCTGCCTGTCTGCCTGTCTACCCGCTCTTGCCTACGTGCTACGAACAGAGCTCTCTAACTCTTTTTATCAAGACCGCACAAGTATACTCTCAGCCGCTTTTCTTTCGGTGTTTGAGGGTTGCAGGATATAGGTGAAGTCTCAGGTTTAGACCCCGACCTCTTTCACAATAGGTTGCGTAATGGCCTACCTTCACATCTCGAAAGGCTAGAACTGCGTAGTCTGTGTAGAGACGCGGTGGGTGTATGGCGTGGCGAGAATTTCCCTCTTGTTTTGAACGAAGAGTACATGTTTTTGAGGCATATTTTGCTCGTCATGAGGTCGCCTCTAGGGGTGAAGCGTCACCAAGAAAATGCAAGATACAGCAGTAATCAGAAAAATACCATCAAAATACGAAGGGAGTGTACAGTAGGTGTACACCGAAGTATACTGGTATGTATGTGATAGCCGGCGTGACGCACGTGGCCGTTTCTTGTTGATTGGTTTTGGTTGGAAACGCCTCCGAAGGGGTACTCCTTCAGGGGTTCTGCACCTTTGTTTGGACAAACAACTGGTTGTGACTGGCGGGGAACCTGAAGTAAGGACCTACTCAACCATTGTATCCCTGGAATATCATTTTGTGTTTTACAATCTAATACGTAGCAGTAATAGTTTTATACCTAGGGGAAAATGGTGAATGGGACTACTTATCGGATTTACAGTAGGCGAACACATTTTCTCAATTTTTCTCCAAAAAGTCATAGTTTTTACTTACTAATAGTAACAATGACTTGATGATAGTATGGACACCCTCACGTGAGGAGCATCGGAAAACGTTTGAATTAGGTGCAACGACTTACGAAGCATGTGGCCGCCGTGAACCCTGTACCGCAAGCTTTTAGCACACGGAATTAAAAAAAAACAGGAGTGCAGTTCCCACCGTGCTCTTCTGTAGGAAGGACGGATGAGACTTCCACCTGATCTATTTTGGTTTTGTAGCGTTGGAGCACGGCGTACCGGTATATGATAATATATTGAGTTGGCTGGGGCTTGCGTGGGGGAGCGTGTGTCGGGTCTGGTCTTGCATTCATCCGTGCCGAACTTGCGAAATATGGGGTAAACGGTAGACTGATTGTGGCTAAGGCTGAAGGAGGTAGAGGGCACTGATCACGCCTCCATGGAGTATCCACCATGAGGTGGGAAGGCGAGGGGTTATATACGGTAGATCTTTTTGTGAGCAGTACCAACCACTTGCTTGGTTTTTTCCACCGAAGTTGGACAGTCATTTGTTCTGGGCTATGACCCTCCAAAAAACGGATGTCGGAAGGTCACAGTCCATATAGGCGATTTGCAACCCGCCGGTATTCTATAGAATATACACTGGTCGTAGTGTGTTGTCGCTTTTGTGATTGCTTATGGCTGCGTGGACGTCGAGCTGGATTGTTGCGCGACGACTTCATATATCGGGTATCTGGTGAGGTTTTTGCGAGTAACGGCGACGAGACGACCCCCCCCCCCCGCCCCCCGTCAACCGAACGATAGGCGTTGAAATACAGGTGGCTTTACATCGATCGTATTTAGGGCGTGCGTTTTCGAGTAGAGGGAGATGCACGTGAACGCCGTTGATGCGATCCATGCTAGGTATTGCCACGCAGGTTACAGCTCGGCTTTGCATACATGTCGCAGTGAGCTCGGGGGGTGGGGTGAGGAAGGCATTCATCGGTGATTGCGACGAGACAACTACGTAAGTGTAATATATCGGTATAACATATGATGCATTGTAACCCATAACATGTCCTTGATGTTTTGTTTTACGTCCTTGAACTGCGTTCCTATTTGTATCATCTCCCACTTGCGAGTGCACAGTGGGCCCGTGCTGTGCCGCATCGGCTGCCGGAGCTGTTCCCCTAGGTGTACTGCATGCCTTGGGGAAACAGCCAAGCACAATGCAGAATTTCGTTGCCACTGGCACCCACGGAAATCATAAAATGACATGTTGTGGCGGCACAAGTATGCGGGGAAATGTGATAATTGGTGTTCCGCGAAGTATCCAACAGCAGGACTCACTGCAATGTCATCCGCATAATGCCGTAAACCACTAATGGTCTTAATTTCAGTTTTTGAATGAGGCAAGTTCGATCAAGATGAGTTTGTATTCATGAAGCCCACGATAACTATTTTCAACACCGAATTTATGAAGTTGAACCACGCGGTTTTGTCTCCCGCTGCTGGTGCAGGCGTTGGTTTGTCCATCAGTCGATAGTGCCTGATTCGTGGTGTAAATGAGTTGACGTCAAGTCTCAGCTTCTCGTGAGCGACGTGGTGGGTTCGAGCTACAAGCCCGCCTTTCTTGCTTCGAATACTACACAAAAAGGCCATCGGTTGTGGAACGCCAATGATACGTATGCGAGTTCTACGTTCAAGAGGACTGATCCCTCTATCATATCCTCGGGATGTCGAATGAAAATACTGCGTCGCACACCCTCGGCTTACTGCTTCTTTTGCATGGGGTGTAGCTAGCTCAATCGTTATGGATGCCGTTCAGTTCCCGCTTTGAGTATAGTCCCTTCATTTGTGCTAAGCCTCTTTGTTGCCTCAAGCCTGCCAGCAAACTGCAAACACAAATAAAACCCCATGTCGTTTGAGGCATGCATAGGTACACTACAAATTGCACTCGGAACGAGGCTTGTTGGCCCTCCCTCTGATTGGCCAGAGCCCGCTCGTGCTCTTAGTTGGCTGGCAGGTTCCGATCGCACCTATTATTGTTGCCAGAACGGTTCCAAGTACACCTCGCTGTGTCTAAACATGTTGAGATTTGCCGATTTTCGGCGTCAATTGTACCCACGAGTGGCTCAAGCGCCACTTACAAATAATGGTTCTCATCCCCCCCGTAAAAACGTGCAATCCTAGCCAACACCCCGGTTTCTTATATACAGTGTGTTCTGGCTTGGCGTTCGGTACTCTGTGGCAGCCCCCCACCTCGTCCCCAAAGCAATCTCTCTATGCCTCTCTCATCTCAACCCCCCCCCCCCCCCCTTCCACCGCAAACAGTAACATCAAGATAAAAATGTTGAGGGCTTTGTTCGGGAGATAGCTTCACGCACATCGCTAACAGTCCCGGCGACCCTGTGGCCATGTTTGAGTTGCCAGGTGCAAGCAAATGGGCCGTTTGAGCCATGTATGGGTACACACTGAAACCGAAACTAAGTGAAGTCCCACTCAACTAGACACAGAGAGGGGTATCTGGAACCTTTCAAACCGAACATATAGATACGATCGTGCGCTGGCCAATCAGAGTGAGGGGAGGTCGCTGGAGTAAAATTGTTTCATCAAGCGCAGCGATACATTCTACAAGCGGCCGTAGTAAATAAAGCACACCTCGGAAGACTAAAACAAACCAAACCAACACTGCTGTTAATATTTCGTGACGCAGCCTGGTGGTCTCCCGGAAGAAACTTGTGCTGGATGGAACTTGTGCTGGTTTTTATTTGTTTTTCTCTGCCGCGTTTTACGTCAGTCGGGCGAGTGGCTCTGCACCCCACTCACAAACACTGGCTGTGAAAAATGGTGTCGGTCTACAATAGCGTAACAAACCAATCCCCATGACGGGGTGCACACCAAGAACCCAAAGGCATACGTAGCATGTTCATACTTCAAATACAGTAAGGAGGGTGGACATTCGGAACAAGTGGCTCGTAGCGGCTCAAACAAAAACGAACCTTCGCAGGAACCCCCTCTACTGTAGTCTTGGTCCGTTCTTGCTGGTATATGTTGAGCGAGACATCATCACCGTCAATGCAAAAGCAGGCACCCCCCCCCCCCCCCCTCGTTGAACAATGTAGGCGTAAGTGGACAGACGCATGCTAAGATAGAGGTTCACCAACCATGGATATTTTCTGGGGCTCCCCACGCAAGGAGCTCTACGTACACTATTAACTACAGTACGTCATCTTTAAGTCGCCCAAAAAGCTCAGACGTTGAAAACCAATGAAAGCACAACCCTATGGTACGCCTTATATGGCACGTTCCTTATTGGGTAGAGTTCGTCGATGAAGGAGCCCCGAAGGCCGTCATAACTATTTTTTGCGATAAAATGCCGCCCCTATCGTGGTGTTATTTGAACAATTTATTATGGCGATAACACCACGCTTCCGTCGACAGCCAAGGCTGGGACTGGTGCTGCCCCCGGTGAAACAATGTGCAGATGTTTGTGTAACACGGCGGGGTTCACATTGGTTTGTCCGCCGGCTTCGTGTACCACTCGTGTTAAGAAGCTCAGGCCTCCACACGAGGAATAATTACTTGATATGCATTCTCTGCCCGTGCTTTCTTCTTGGCAGAAGAGTCGAGCGGTCTGTGTCAAAACAACCTGGGGCAGCCCTCGTTCCCATATATGAAACGAAATTATCTGGCATCCAGCGAAGCCGCGACGCTCGATGTTTGACGTAGTGTTGTCTCGCGCGGCTGGCAGCACCGCCGGAAGCAACCGGGCGAGATGCGAAGTTCCCGGTTCGAATGCCGCATCACCCTTTATTACCTTGTACGATCCAGAAAAATAATTTCGTGGGCCGCGATAACCAGTGTCATTACTTATACATAATACGCCAGCCTTGAACATGCCTTGCACGCGCATGAAAGCAGTGGCATCAATCCGCAGCCTCTAGAGTTTTTTATATGAACGCTAGATGCTTTAGCTGCTTGATTCCAACATGGAACTATTTATGCTACACTCGGCCGATGGTGCGACAAGGTCAAAGTTGAGAAAATGTAAGGATGACGAGTGCTAGACTACGTACAGTGGCTATACTAGAGCGTGGGTTGGTTACTCGATAGATGCGTAGACAGAGAGGCCGTCGATGAAGCTGGTGCGGTAACGGGAAGGACTCTAAACCCATGCACAGTGCACTCGGAATCAATCGATCCAATTTGTCGCCTTTTTAGCGTCCCATTGCGGCCATCGCAACCACAATACGCTATATATAGCCTTCTGTTTCTTCTAGAAAACACACACAGTCGATGAACAGCCAGCATGCCGGGTTCCATGTGCACAGTAAACGTATCCGCACCTCCGCAGGAGTGGTATAAGCTTGCTATATCCAGCACACTCTACTACCACTAGAAGTTAACGAGGCGCGGAGCACGATGCGCCGCGCACCAATGTGCGGGGTCAGCCTGCTCAGACGCGCGCCCGCCAACAACCATAGTCTGCGTTTTCGGCGAAAACAAAACAAACAAAAAAGACCCACCCAACGGTAGTGATAGACGCGTGCTACGATAGAGCCATCATGTTTTGCCTGAAATATTTTTTAAACGATCGGACTCTCCTTATCCCAAACTCGTCTGACTTTCGTTTTTGTGTTGTAATGTATTTCATCATTGTATTCTTAGGCCATAGGATTGTTCATCGGGTACGTACAGTAGTAGCGCCTTTTATTTTCCTTCAAAATCGTTTCGGTATAGAGCTCCTCAAGTGGAGACCCTCAGAAAATGTCCTGTATGCAGGTGCACCTCTACCGTAGCATACATCGATCACACATGTTTGGTTCAGTAGTTTTCTGACCCTTGACGCGTGCTACGATATAATTATTTAGAGCAAGCGTTTGGCTGAGGCGTTTTTTTTTAATGATCGGGCTCTTCTTAACCCCAAAGCGCGTCGGACGTTTCGTTGCCTTGTTGAAATGGGTTTTTCTTTTATTGTGTACGCCTGGACCATGGGACTTGTTCCTCGTTTTTATTTCCTTACGAACTCGAATCTTGGGTGACTATGACTTTACTGGTAGTATAGAGTACGTGAAGGGAGAAGGCGCGAAAACAAACATGGTGCACCTCTACCGCAGCATGCGCAGGTGGAAAACTACCGGTTAGTAAGACCGTTTTACGGTTATACTTGTTATGCAGGTCTGCACAGTAGCGCAAGGGAACGGTTTGGGTCGGACTACTCGTTCTGCGCGAGTAACAATATTTCGAAGTCACTTTTCGGGATGATATATTGAGCGTTTACCGTGTGAGGAACACAGAAAAAAGCACTGCCGCTCTTGCTCAGAAGGGTTCGGTTAGACGCTCGTATCATGATGATATATTCCCCTCTTGCATAAGTTCAACGCTGTCCCTCTGCCCTCCAAGCCGTTCGCACGGTTAGCCACCGATAGAAAACAAAACGCAACCTTACGCCCCCTGAATATCTACAACGTCATCACCGTGTGCAGGGTGCACTCGGTTCTTGTTCCGGTCGCCCGCCCGCCCGCCTGCCCACTTCGTCATATTGGTTATTTCCCTCCTGAGTCACGCTACCGTAGACGAGAAATCTATATATGCCTCACAAAACAATCCCCGACTTCGATGAAAAAACACACCCTTAACCTGACGATCAATCGCAATGGCATGGAGTATGGCTCGAAAACGTAGCTGCAAAACAAATAAAATTATGCTGCAAGAGCATTTCGGACGTGTTTCACGTACAGTTGTGAAAGGGAGCTTAGTCCACCATAATGGTGTGGCGAAACGACCCCCCCCCCCCCGCTACCGCGGCATGCCTCTCTATTTTCGTTCAATCCGTAATAACCATCGCGCTAGACGGGACGTCCATCTCGGCGAGGATAGTCGCCACGGTGAGTACAACGCCACTTGGCCCGGAAACGACCACCTGGTGGAAGGGGATGAGAAAAAACCAAAATGGCAGAGTAGGTGGAAGGCGTGCGGGCAAGTGTTTCCGTATACATGTCTTCCCTTTCCCATTATCCCACGTCAGAGGTAAGAGCTATGTTATACGTTACCCACCGTACCAGGGCCGTAACAAAAGACAGTATGCCGTTGTCTATGTAGATCGATTCAACAAGGAAAAACACCGTACTCGTGACGCGAAGCTAAAAGTCTACCTTCCCGCCACCGCCGTCCGCTCCCCACAGTACCCGAATCAGAATCAGGGGAAAATTCTTGAACGAAGGGCTAACCTGGGGCTTGCCGGCGACGGCACCACTCACAGGACAAGCCGGCTCGCCACGTCATTCTTCCGTTTCTTCGCTAGGTCTCACGTGTCTGCATAACGTCACTGTTAGCTCATACTATACTGTAGGCCAAACACGTTTCAATACGAGGCTAAGATCAACCGACCGCGCCGCGCATGCGTACCGACTAGAGCAACCTCCGCCGTCAACCCAGTGGTGCAGATGTTGCGATTATCAGGCCCACCCGAAGGTAGGCGGTGACAAGGCTCGCGCCAGCTTTTTGTGGCACAGCTGGAACACAGCAGGGTGCAACAACAAGACTTGTTGTACAATCGCGAGTCCTGAACCTCAGTCGCTGTACTGTTGTAGTCCAGATAGAGCAGTGAATAACATAATTTAACGATAAGAGAGTGAGTGGAGCGGTCTGGAAGATAGTGATATTGAGGTGGCTTGGTAAGGTGCACGCTTCTACTAACTATGTTAGTTGCACTGCGCGGATCATTGAAAGTTAAGCGACCACTGATTTGACCGTTTCTCAACAAAATTGTTTGACCCCACCAGGTGCTACTGTGCCAGTTATGTATTGCCAGTTGCTGTGGAGCTATTCTGCGCTTTTGCCAATGTCTCGAATAAGACTCCCGTAGATGTAGTCCAAAATGCTTTATGTCGAACGAGGTACCTGGTAGGTGCTATCTACAGTGCTGCTGAGCAGTACCGATAATACTCAGCAGGACGTGAGTGCTAAGTAGGTACAGGGCAGTACAATGCAGTACAGTAGTTGTGCCGCGCATTGGGTGTAGAAAACTGTGTTTGTCGTCCCTACGGATTATGATCATCCTGAAAATGTAGCTGCTGTGCGTACCAGACCCGCTTCTATCCCCCTTCGAAATAAATTATATGGTGTATGCTACAGAACTGACAATAGGCGTAGTGTTCATCCTATACCACCGAGTGGCCTCGACCTACAGTAATGTACAAATAGGATACCTGCAGGCCTGCACGTGCGCCAAAGGCAGGTGTATACCTAGCCGGTCTTCGTTGATTTTTCCCGAAGAACCAACACAGCACGCCCGCTCGACAATGTGCGAATATGTGAATGCATGGTAGTGGCGGCCTCGTTATCCTCTGTGGGTTGCCGCTAGATGCCGTAGTAGTGACCCTTTCGGCGGCTTCCGAGTTGAGGTTCCAACCTACGGATTTCGGCTATATGTCTACAATCTGAATATTCTAGTAAACGTGCTGCGTCAGCGTTCTGTTCTGGTCGCCCGAAATAAGGGGAAAATAAGCTCGTGCGGCGCAGTGCTAGCGGCGGGTTCCAAGCCGGAGAACGCCAAGAATTCATGCACTATCTGTGGTTAGCACGTTAGACCGGTCCATGTTGGGTTCGACGATCTGTCAGCAAACTCCCAGTGCCCTCGCCGAAGCAACGCCGTCCGCTCAGAGAAGGTCGGCCATATTTAGCGATTTGACGTTATTCCATATCGCCGTGCGTGTAGCACCACGGAGACGCTGAGCCTTGGCGCCGGATGCCGGCGAACATGCAAGCGCTCGGGTTTTGGCGGCATTCGACCAAACTCGACGACCAGCGGGACTACTGAGTAATAGTATGCGTGATCACAATAGCGGCAGGTCCTGGAGTTAACTAAGGAAAGCACCTGTGACCGTGGCATGTCCACAATGCCGCTGGAAGCAAAACGTCCTACGGGGAAAGCGATACCGTAGGTACATGTGGGTGCGAAACGATGTTCTGTAGCACACCAATAGTACCAGGCGTACTGAATGGGGGAGGTTGCGAACACCTTGTAGCGTTTGAAACATTGTTGTGGGGACACTGAACGAACAGCACCACATACACACACCACAAGGTGTCGAACTCTCAATTCGGCAAGCCGAAAGGCGTACTACCTTCTTTCAATGACCCCACAAACGTGGATGGCGTTATGCCCCTATTGTTTAAGGGCGGGGTCCCGACCACCACCAGTGTACCTATTATTATGCAGACCTCTAGCACAATTTACACACTGCCAGACAACTACTGCTCTGTACTGGCAACAGCAATATATATATCAATATACCGGCTGTAAATGGCGCAAGTCCAGGAAACACGAACGATCAAGGAACGTCAGTCTTGGTATACAATATACTGGCTGTAGTTTGCGTACGTCCAAGAAACACGCACTGTTATTGAACGCCAGTCAATGGAAAACGAGTTTCGGAGAAGGGAGAGCGAATTCGCCAATAGCGAGCCAAATTGCCCCACCCACCCCGGCAGGTACGACCGGGGTTTTTGGTGAATTTTCTCCACACCAGCAAAGGGCGGGGTGGTTTTACTCGGTACGCTTGACCTCCTCATTTCGCTCCACGTTGGTTCGTGGATTCGCTTCACTCGAGCCCAGTATACTGACACTGGTGTAGGCCAGCGTACTGACTACCGGCGCAGTCAGCCCGGCCTCTCTACATATTGAGGCTGCGAATCCGCAGTCCCTGCTGTAGAGACATTAGTTAAGACAAATACTACTGCTGGACTACTTCGAAGTATACAGTAAATGTGAAACGCTCTCAATGTGAAACGAGGAGGAGGTCAGGGCCACCGATTGGCACCAAATAGCCAGGAAATCCAATCATATCGCTGTAATACCGTAGTGGAACAAGAATATAGACATCATACTGCTGAAATACCGTAGTGGAACAATACTAGTACGGCAGCGGCAGTCCCATGACAATGTCATGGGACCTACCTCCCGGGGGCACCACCATGAGACTTGTCCACTTCAATACCATAGCATGTTCTATAGCAGGCCAGTGGCCGTCTGTGGATGGAAACCCCGGGACCATGCCAGCAATCACCATCACGCCACCTTTGGGAAACCCTGACGCATGGTACGATAGAGGTGCACCATGTTTTTTTCTGAGCTCCTCACTTAAGGAGCGCCATATCTCACCGAAAAACATATTTAGGAGGGAAAAAAAAGTGCTGCCGGATGAGAAATCTAATGACCGAGAAGTATACTCTGAAACATATTTCGTCACAAAAAAAGAAATTCCGACGAATTGTGGTTAAGGAGCCTGATCGTTCAGAAAACGATTCAGCCAAAAAAGTGCTACCTCTACCGTAGCACGCGTCCTCTGTAAACGCCCATGCAATCGCATGAACGAGCATGAAATATATCATGGATCCAATGGCATGCTCATGAAGGTACCCAGTGGCGCATTGGAGCCCATGGAGAGGCCATGACCGTGGCGTGGCGGCACGCCATAGGGACTGTCACGGAATGGCGTGCCAGGGAAACATTAATTAATGTACACCCCCCGAACATCGGACCTCCTGAACGCCACCCGACCCCCCGCGCGCTCACGGCCGTGCCCCTGCTACGCCACACAGCAGTTGGCGGTGCCCCCAGCGAACTAACAGGTGCCGCCCGCCGTCCAACTCGGTGGGCGGGGGATGAGTTGAAAGGTGCCCTCCCGGGGACGGGTTGCATGGTCCCCGGGATGGCGGGGGATTTCCAGGGACGGAGGGGTTTCCAACATTTTCGGAAGCGCTTACCTTCCGGTCATTGTTTGTGTTCCCTGTTTTTGGTTGCCAGACGTATATAAGGAGTTTTTTTTGCGCATATGGGTTATCATCAAGCCCGCTCCCGCCACCCCCTCCCCGGAGTTTGGTTTAGTGTTTGAACGCTCGACCGTGTACGCCCAAGTCCGTTTCTTAAGCGTCAAAGTTCGAGCTATTTGTTTAATTTGTTTTGGGTACGGGCTTTAGTCTGAACTGTCTGTTCGTTTTAATACTCATTTTTGTTTGTATGTAAATACTAAGCCCAGTGCGATGTGTTTGCGCGCTAAAACACACGCACGTCTTGAGCACGTACCGATAAGTGGGGTACAGGGGGGTTTGGTGGGCTTGTGGGGTGAATGGGTGGGTCGGTGTAAGACTGGACGAACTTGCGAGAAAGGACACATAGAGGACGCATATGGAGTGGACAGCGAACACGGGTAAGTATGGTTGGTTGGCTGTGCGCGGCTATCGGGGGACGAAGGCGGCGAAAGAGCTGGTGCCTTATCGTACATGTTGCTGCACCGTCCAATGAGGAAACAATGCGGTGGACATCGTCTATCGCGAAATGCGGTGTGTCGCCCCCATCAAAGCATGATCTCGGATGTCACTGGATGCTTGTGCATAGAAACGGACCGTGCTGGCTAAATAACCTTACCACGTGCTACCACTTGACCGTGTGTTTCAATGCCGATCGGGGGGGGAAGGGCGGCTGCAATTCGTGCATTATCTTAGTCGGATGAGTAGACTACGCCCCCCCGCAGATTGAGTGCGCCTCGAACCTGTCGACTGGGGGGGATGGAGCCGTGCTGATGTAGGATTGTTTTTGCGTTGGACCAACAAACCCTTGTTTCGCGCTGTGTTTCGCCCACACTGCTCATACGTGGAAGGTTCAACCCGAGCAGTGCCATGGCGATGGGAAAAAAATACTTTCGTATAAGTAAAAAAACTTTCGTGGAAGGCGTGGAAGGAGTCAAATTTACTCCCATGAAAGTAAAAACACTTTCATGGAAACGTTTTTGGAAGTAAACTCTAACGTCGAATAATGTCGTGGTAGATCGTACGTCATCGACGATAACGACCTCTTGGCTCATATAGGAATGATGGTGTGTTGGGATTTGCCAGAGCAAAGATAAGTTGTGTGTGTCTGGTGTGTGCGAGTGTTGGGTGTGCGGGTTGGGTAGATTTTGCCTCACAGGATCTGCCGACTTTCAGCCGCCCCTCCCCCCCACGTAGTATTGCCTTGTTCATTTGCTGCAGCAGTTTATACGTTCTAGAATCCGACGCGAGTCGACGACGGAAGACAGGGCTGAAACATGATTGCGTTAAAAATGCAAGGCACGTACCGTAGTGGGGAGGGGGGAGAAGAGCCTACTTAGTGACCCCAGATATGAGTTGCGACAAAAGAGGGAGGGCGAAGATAATAAATGGGATGGACAACAAAAAAAAAAAAAGGCGCAGGCAATATCAGGTATGGCCTTGGGAGCAGCTAACTATTACTTTCAACACACACGTTCTCTAACATGTAATTCACTGCTTCAGGCTATGCACGTATATAGTTCGTATCACAGCTACTGCAGGACGTTTTGGGTTTTAGTGTGAATAGGTGGGTTATCCGTTCAGTTTTCATCCTGTTTACAGGTTATCCTCCATCTTTGTTTTTGAAACCGACTACAGTACAGGACACCTAATAAGAAACAGGCTAATAAGAAAGCCAGGCTGACATTTCCCAAAAAATAAGAAAGACTCGAGGCCGGGCCCCCGCTGCAAAATAAGAAAGGCCTATTACCCCCCTGGGGCGAATCCCCGACGCCTTCGGGAAACCCTGCTGCCTGCCCCTGGTGGTCGCGAGTAACTTCTTTCAGGTTTTCAGCGATCATACTTTTTCAATTTTGTGACCCGTTACAGCAGATGTTTACTCGTAGGTTTTATTGTTTTTTAACACATTTTGTTTTTTGCCGTTTCAAATTTTCCAATTTGTTTCACCCCACAAAAACGCTTTTTCGACGCGGACACCTGAAAAAAGTGTATTGGGTATTTTTTTTTAATATCCCCGCAGGGAGGAAAATGTTTATGCAGAAATACCGCTTTCGCGCGCGGCGCTCTTTAGCTCATCGAACTGCTGCGTATTCAAGGCTCCCCTTGTGTCTCAATTCATCCAATGTGGAGAACGATTTGAGTCTGGCCGTGAACGCCATTAGGTCTGGTACAGTACTACAGGCTGCTCTTCTCTTCTCTCCTCTCTTTCCAACCTTGACACGCTGTGGGGGCTACGATGTGACGGCTCCCTCAACGAAGAGGAGTACAACCGCGAACTCGGGGAGCTTCTTAGTTTAATCCGACCAATGCGATCGGACGCGAGTGGCTCGACAACTGCACCCATGCCAAGCCCGCAGCCTTCGGGGAGTCCCACACCGTCGAAAGTGGGCAGAGCCCAAGCACGTGCTGCTGCTGGCTCGGAAGACATCGTGAACGCCTTCATCAGGGGCTCGCAGAAACAGTCGGCGAGTTGGTCCTGCTCCCTTGCACAACCCATACTGCACTGCTGTACAGCAACGCTAGCACAGGAGTCCGTGAGAAAAAGCTGCCACCGTACTGCTGCCATCAGGGTACACGGATGAGGTGCAGCCGGTCGATGCAGGATACGGGCGGCTGGTCAAGTTGGGTGTGGAGAAGGCTCTCGAGACATGGTTGGAAAAGGGTGACAACGTGGAAACTTGGGACAAAAAACAAGCTGTCTGCCTCCGACGGTACTAGGGTCTTGCTGACGCACTGGGTGGGTGAGGCCATCAAAAGCGAGGATTCGGACCAGCTGTAGCGTAGACGCCTGTTTGAAAAGACTGGGCTTGCGATGACAGTAGACGGTACCGACGATATCCTCATCAACGTCGAAGGCCTGGACGGACCGTACACGTTAATGGGCGCCGATGACGGCAATGAACTCCCGGATGATGTGAAGCCCTTTACTCCAGCGGACGAAGACCATTCCGAAGGGTCGAGCGACGAGGATGGCGAGGACGAAACGGAGGCGGACAGCACCGGACAACTTCGTGGATCGGACGACGTAGTTATGCTTAACGAATATGACGACCACGACGCTGATGAAAAGACACTGCCCCTGGCACGCCCACCGGGTTATGCCTTTGTCCGCTCGCCTCCTCCGGCCCTCGATGCATCACTCGGGAATCGGGACATCATGCTGTGCCGGGTGTTGGGATTGATGAAGGGTTTCCTCAAATGACGGGCACAGGCACGGACGCGCCAGGATTACGACTATAGGGTGTTGATCGCGCGAACCGGCAAGACGCTCAGTATGAGGCTTCCACTCGAGAAGTGCACTGCTGTTGGCGAGCCCGCGGCATAAGGTTCGTGGGTGCTACTGAGTGAGGCTACCTCGTTTTCTAGAATTCTTGAACGTGAGCTACAGGCATCACCGCACCGAATGGGCAACAGGGACATCGACCAGGGCGGTCGCGCTGGACGTGGCAAGGAGGGCAAACGATGAGGGGGAGAATAGCAGCGATGATGAGAGACAGCAAGGGAGAGGGGGGGGGGGTGGTTACAGCGAAGAAATCGGTTTAACGAGAACAGTAGCAGCCGCAATGGCAGTGACAGTGAAGAAGGGGCAGGAGCGCACAACGAGTGGAAGGGGAGTGACGACGAGGAAGGGAGGAAGTAATCGGGTGTGCGCGGTGTAGATGTCGCTAGCGATAGTGATCTCGTAGAGGGCAGCTTTCCGAAAGCGAGGAAGAGGGTGAAGGCGGAGAAGAGGTTTCTGACTAGGGATTCACGCAAGGGGAAGAGACGAAAATGGAAACGTTCCAACTCCGTTGTCGAGCACGTTTCCTTGGCGTCAATGCCCCCCAGTAATAGTACACGCGGAATAGTTCGGACGCCGAACGTGCGCATGCGCAATCAATGAGGGGCGTACGGTCAATGGCGATATTACAGTAAAGTAGTATGAGTTATACAAAATATGAAACCAGCTCGATTTTCGATTTCTGCCCGGAAAAATAAGAAAGAGGCTCAACAAGAAAAAGGCTCGTAAAATGACCAATATAGGAAATCTAGGCTGAGCCTAGATTCCTGTTTCTTATTAGGTGTCCTGTACTGTATTTAACAGTTACGCAAGCTTGCTGGGTTTACAAAAACCGATTTAACCCGTTTTGTTTCTTGTTTTACGGTGCCCATCTGTAGTCCCGATTGGAGTCTCTAAACCCAAGTAACTCACAAGTGGTAAAATAAGAAAAAATACAAGTACGACCTATTATTAATAGTAATACGTAGTGGTTTTCTTCTACATTCCTCCTGTGATCACAGCGCTCCAGTTTGTTTCGTTTTCCAGCATGACACGAGTTGATGTAAGGTGTCGAAAAAATACTGTTTCGGCCACGCTTGGATGTACTGACTGCACAGGGGACGTGTTTTAGGGGATGAAAAGTCACCATCCATTCCCGGGTTTCACAGGGGGGAAACAGCGAGTACCCGGGTACTCGTTACTCCCGAGTTCTCGGGTACTGGTCCCCCACATACTCGCGAGATTGAAAGCACTACTCGTACCCGTGATGAGTTTTTGAAAGAGACAGTTTCCACTCGCGAGTACCCCTCGGTTTTTCTAAAAGGGGTGACGTACAGCTTTATCATGATTTATACTTTATACTCTATACTCTATACTGGTGTGTTGAGACGTTGGGGGTTTGACGTGTTACATGTACGTATGTTGGTGTTTCGTCATGGAATACATACGAATAATGTCATCCATCGTCCATTGCCCATTTTGCGGTTCGCTCGTGTGTTTGTGTGTTCGTATCATACGGCGGTGGCCCGTATTATCGGTGCTGGCGTATGAATCGTCAAATAAAAGACAGAAACAATAAATTGTGTATATATCATACGTACCTGGTACCTGGTATGTACGTATTGACGATGACAACATCGTCTTACAGAAGCATGGCGTTGGGGTAAGCGTTGGGGTCTGGGTATTGCTGGTACGATAGGGAATGTCTGACCAGCACGGCTTGCTGTCCAAACCCCAACAGGCCTTCGACACGCAACTCCGAACCCGGACAGCCATGCATCGGCGGTGGAACTCGAGGGACGCTTTCCCGGCGTCGGCGGACGAGTACACCCAGCCGATGGAGCGACTTCTACAGGTCCGGAGAGAAGATATGGACGTGGCATGGGGCAAGGTCGAAGAAGGATGGGCTGCGAACAACGAACGCATGGTGAAGTGGGGACTCAGCCCTCGAGCCCTCGACGAGGGTGGCGTGGTAAAGCTGAATGTCGGCGGTTCGAAGGTGAGCTTGTGTTGGCCCCTTGTTGCAGAGGTCGAGGGCTTCAAGGACTCAGTCCTGGGCGCCTTGCTCGAGGGGGTTTGGGGCGAAGGCCGGATCCCTCGAGATGAGGAAGGTCGCATTGTGCTCGACGAGTCCCCGGCCTGCATCAAGCTCATCATCCACACGATGCTTCGAGCTAAGCGCAACGGGCGATCGAATTTAGCAGCGAAGGCAGTAGCGGAAAGTGCGACGAGCTCGGCGGTGGCTAGCGACTATGATATACCATGCCTTATATACACCGCTTTTGTGATGGGACTGCCGGGGTATGCGCCGATCCATCCCAACTACGCGAAGATACATGGAGGCAGCACCATACTGGGGACATTAGAACAGATTCGGTTCGGTGGCTTGATGCGGGAGTGGGTCGGCAGCTCGACAGACGAAATGACGCTAATCTATCGCGCGACGAGGGATGGTTTCAGCAATGCAGCATTCACCGCCAGATGTAACCAGCAAAGTTCCAAGACAGTATCCCTTATTCGAGTGAGTTCAGGCGAGGGGAACGACGACGAGGACAGCGTTGTTGGGGGCTATACCGTTCACCCTTGGAGTACCACTGAGACTTGGCCATACGTTACCAAAGATATGTTTGTCTTCATGCTCAAGGACGGCAGGGCCACGGGAAAGAGTTTCAGCAAACCCATCAAGTGGAACGTTCGCCCTAACCGTGTGGGTGCTCAATACCTGGTGCCCCAAGGTTGTGGTCCCTACTTTGGCTCAGGCGAACTGGCTACGAGATTCGTGGGGACATCGAGGCGTTGCAACATAGAGACGAGACAGGACTCGTACTTCGAGTGCATCGGCGCCAGTCCCTCGTTCATGGCCTTGAACGGAAGAAAGGTCAATGATATTGAGGTATATCGCTACGACTCGACGCCAGCTCCTCCGCCCACGGCAACGGCACCGACCACCACCGAGCCGGTTGGAGAGGCCCTCACCGATGCGGAACCCCGCGACATCCGGACGTTCGGCGAGTCTATCGCGAGCTCGCTCATGGAGGAGAGGGGTGTCCTCGATCGTGCCGTATCGGAGATGGAAAGGGCAGGTGCAAGGGTGTCCGCTGCTGTTGGCGCCCTCGAAACCGTTTACGGCCCAAGCGTGGCGGCGGGCGAACAGGATACCGTCGTGGAGCTCAACGTACGCGGGACAAGGATGACAACCCTGCGCTCCACGCTGCAGGCTTGCCCGCGCTCCGCCCTCGCTCCCATGTTCGACGAAAAAAGATGGCCGGCCATCGACAAAGACAAAGACGAACACGGTAGGCGGTTGATCGACTGTAACCCCACGTGTTTCTCCAAGATCCTCGACGTGCTTCGGATGAGGAAGCGCGATTCGTGGAGTGCAGTCACGACGGGGAAGGGACATGAGGGGAGCTGTGGCAAGTGCTCTGGTGACATCGCCGCAATCTTCATAAAGAAAGCCGACGCCAAGGCCTTCGGTGCAGCTGTCAACATGTACTTTCCGGGGTGCGAAAGCTTCATCATGGACTTGGTGCACTCGGTGTAGCCCAGCGTGGGCACACCTACTCTACATCCCGGCAGCTTGGTGAGTTCCTTTTGATGCTTGCTTTCGATGTTTTGCTTCTTACCGATTTATTTTCTTCGCTCTTCTTTTCTCTCCCCCTCCTACTGTAGTCGTAACTCAGATACGGGGTCACGTAGCAGGCTCTGCTCCCCTCTCCCAACCACACGGTTCGTTGTTCGTGGCTATCACGAGAAGACTTCCGGCCTATTATTTCCTCGTCGGCTCGCGTATTATTGCGCCTGCCAACGCTTTTGATATTTTTGTGCATTTTGGCAAATATAGAGGTTATCACCACCGTGTGATTTGGTGATCCGAACCCAAAGAACCAGCTCTATTAATATTAATAGCAGCATTCTAGGGTACCATTGGACCACCAGGGTTACCGGCCGATTTTTACATATATTATTCCTGGTATAAATGTGACTTGTACTTGTATAAATTACGTACCAGGTACATACCAGGTACCTGTTTTCGGCCATAATTCCCTCCGTTCCTCCGGCGGATTGGTAGAAATACAGGGGCAAAAGACAAACATAGGTATACCTACGCCTTTTTAGGCATTTCTACTGCAGGTATACTAAACATTCGTAATCTGGAAAATAGTTCCTGATCCCCCTTCTGATTGGCCAGCGCCTGTTAGTAACTACTTTCGGCTGAAACGATGCAGGCACAACTACCTCTCTGTGGCTACTCAAGTTGGGCTTCAGCTATTTTCGGCTTCGATTGTACCCATAAAGGGCGCATTTGAATCCCTCCCTCGTAAAACTGAAATATGGCCGCAGGGCCGTCGACACCCAGGTGATTCGAGCTGTAAACAAAACGCACGAACATGTTGTTGCGAAATCGCCTTTTGAGGGGGAATGTGTGTTGTAACACGAAGTACCGTACATCTCGTACAGTATCAATAGTACGAACCCAGTAAGAAACTATGAGAAGCTTTGTTTTGTAGTACCTGGTAGGAAATATGCCTTTTGTAGGCACATATTGTACCATTTACAGGTACAATTGAAATCCAAACTATTAATAGGTGAAACCCAACTGAAATAGCCACAGTCACAAAGGTGTGTACGCTATAGTGCTACGGTAGAGGTATCACTTTTTGGCTGAATCGTTTTCTGGACGATCAGATTTCTTAACCGAAATTCTTCGGACGTTTATGCTTGTGACGAATAATGTTTCAGACTATACTTCGGTCATGAGATTTCGCATCCGGACAAATCCGGAAGCACTTTATTTCCCTTCCAAAATCATTTTGTCGGTGAGGTATGACGCTCCTTAAGTGAGGAGCTCAGAAAAAACATGGTGCACCTCTATCGTAGCATGCGCCTACGTGAATGTGTTTAGCCAGCAATAGGTACGATCGAGCGCCGACCAATCAGAGGGAGGATCAGGAAGTATTTTGTATTTTACCGAGTGCGACATTTACTGTACGTAGTGTACCGTGTACCCATAAATGGTTCACACCTCGGATAACGTAACACTTGACGTTTTATGTTAATGGTACGCGCCAGCGGAAACAAATCGCAACATTACGTTACTACGTTATCTAAATTCCGGATTTTGTGATAACATAGTGTTAGTGCGTTACGATATTGGCGGGCGATCGCGTAACATTATGTTAGAGTGTTGCCTTGATCCCGTGATGACCGCAGTATAAGTGTTACGGTGTTAAGGTGGGCAGCCCATAGCGAGTAACACTATGTTAGGGTGTTACCGAAATTCCTAGTTGCCATCGTAACACACGTTATAGGGATAACGCACATGGTCAATGAAGCGTTAACATTATGTCACTGTGTTATCGATATCAGCCCGAAGCGAGTAACGTTATGTTAGTGTGTTAGCGGAATTCTTACTTGCTGCCGCTCGTAACACACTTTAGACGGATAACATACACACATATTCCAATAAACGTCTACATAACACCATGTAGTAAGTGTGTGTGCGGAATTACCAATATTACGTTAACATTGTGTTGGTCCAATAAACGTTTACATCGCACTATGTGTTAAGTGTGTTAGCGGAATTACCAATATTACGTTGACATTGTGTTACCGTGTTAGCGACACCAGCCCGTAGCGAGCAACATTATGTTGGCATGTTACCTTATTCTTACTTGCTACCTTGGCACACTTCAGACTGATAACGTACATGGACAATTAGTCCCTTACATAACACTACAGTACGCGACACCAGTTAATAATCTCTTAATTCTGATCAGACTGAAATTCCTATGTAAGGCAGGGTGTGCTCTCCACCATTTTCAGTACAAAAGAGGTCATGTTCTTATCTTCGTCAGAAAATCCAGCCTTAAATTATCAACTGCCGAGTTCTTAAGCGTTAACGTAAGTATGTATATAGTCAATAAAACGTTGACATTATTATATGTTACCGTAGCAGCGGCAGCAGCAGTCCATATCGAGCGACGTATCGCCAGGCCCACCCTCCTACTGATGAGGGGACGAAGAAGCTCTGCTGCCGTAAATATCCTACAGCAGTAGGAGTTTGGTGGCACCTATGTTACGAAAATATCTGTTGTTGTGGACAGGTACGAATCACAGGTGCAGAGTTTTCGTCTTCCAATTATGCCGAATATCAATACCGCTTTAAGGGGCCCCTTCGGTCATGATGAAACACGAGTCTTCCATCGTTGAAAAATATATATTTTTTCGTTTTTTTAAAAAAAAAAATACTATTTCTGGTATAATAACACCATATCAGTACTCCTTACGGAAAACGGCATAGCTCCAGTTCTAATGCTCAGGTTTTCGCCCATAGAGTATTTGAAAAGAGCCTAGACCATGGTCAACATTTGTGTCTCGGGAGGCATATCGATCAGACGCCTTGGTCGTCACGAAAAGTGTCTCTAAAGAGGCACTTTATCGCAAGGATATTACAGCACTTTATTTCCTCGTCGAGTTGCGTCGCATTCTGCATACCCACGCTACGAAGAAGGTGCTCTCAGCAATTGGTTCCTGTATAAGTTTACCAAATAAATTCAAAGTCTCACCACGGTGCGGTTTAATTTAACCTTGGGTACCATTGCTATTAATATAACAGTAGATTTTGAAGCTGACCACTATTAATAGACTCGACCGACATTGGGTCCCATAACATATCTTGGGTAATATAGACGAAACAAGTGAACAATTAGTAGCCCAAACGAGGAAATTGAGAAGCACGCACGTTTTTTTTTTTTTTTTTTCTTGATTCAGTATACTTTTGTTGCCCCCGCTACTATTAATAGCAGCTCCTAACAATATGTGCGACAGTCGGAGTGGAGTCACTGCCGCGATATTCATGTGCCAGGTATCTGGTATTCCCTATCCTGATTGCTTGAGTACTGAGTATGCATGTGTCCGTCACGCTCTCAGTCAGCTGTTTGTACGTACGATACACACACGTAGTATGCGTAGACGACTAGGACAAACGCATTCTACCAACCGAGCTGGGTTAGCTGAAAACACTCGATCTCCCCGCGAAAAATAATTTCCTTTATTCTTTATTTCCGCCGGGAAAATATTGTTGTTCCGTGAGTTTTATCGTATCCATAGTGTGTTAGTCGCTGCTGTATGATGTGAAGTCAACGTATGGTGGTATGATATGTACCCACACGCCCCACACGCCTTAGATACGCGAAGCGCGACAATTTGTTTTTTTCCATCCCATTTATTATCTTCGCACTTGCGTCTCTCCCTCCCTAGTCGTAACTCAGATCCGGGGTCACAAAGTAGGCTCCTCTCCCTCCTCCCCCACTGCGGTTCTTGCCTTCATTTTTATCGCGCAGAGGGCTCAGCCTTCCCAACGCTCGTCGACTTTCATCGAATTTTGCTAACTCACGCTCTCGCGCTTTCTGCTAGTCAAGATATTTTTTTGCGAGAAAAAGTGCCTGAGAGCATGCACTCGGCGGGGCTCGAACTCGCTTCCTTGACGCATACAGGCTT